>JAYESA010000004.1:178062714-178375214 GCA_036927795.1 Iris macrosiphon
TACCAGATTGCTGAAGTCGTCTTCCTTTTGTTGCCGCACTACCCTTGGGATATATTATTCAATGAAGGCAGATTTGAACATCTCTCAGGTGATCTTACAGTTGAGATTGGCATCATAAATACCATGCTTGGTGGCTTCCTACCAATCATACACCCGTAGTTTCAGTTGCACCGATGCAAAAGCTACTCGTTTGGACCCTTTAATGCTAGCCAAGTTGAAGAGTCCTTCAAGTTTTGCTATCCATCCCATCACCACATCCGGTTTCGCTCGCCCATTGAACATTGGTGGGTGCATCATAATAAACTCAGTCGCTCTGTAGGAATTCTTAGTGGATGGATGCGTCTTCTCAGATTCATCTTCTACCGCCACAGCTGGTGGTGCAACAGGCGTCACCGTGGCTGCGTCGTTGCTGGGCACCAAAGATGCAATCAATTGCATCATGGTATCCATTTGCTTTTGTTGCGCAGAGAATTGTGCTTGAATCTGCGCCAGTTGAATGGCAGCTTATTGTTGTTGCACCTCCATTAGATGCATGAGCCTCTCTATCATATCGTTTGAATCCGCTCCTCCGGATTCTCCAGAACTTGCCTGATCGTTCTGGATAGGCTGAGCACTGCTTGCAGCGACAGTATTTTTCTTTGTCATTTCTACAAAAAGAGTAGCTTGTTAACACTCCAAAAAATATAAAAAAAATTTATCTATGGGCTCATTGTATAGGGCAATTTATCTCATGCAGCGGACGCCGAATGCATTCAATCGAGAGGCGCATCAAACTCTAGAATATCTTTTTGAAAATCCAAGAAAGTGAAGCTGTGCTCTGATACCAACATGTCATACCCCGATTCCCCAAGGGTCGATCGTCCTCGCTTGGATCCTTTAAGGAACTGATCGCCCTCGCTTGGACGTGATACCGTGCGAACTTGGAGTTGTGATTGTACAAGGCAAGAATGTGCAGTGATAGGAATCCATTTGAAACACAAGTTAGAAAATACATTCACAGATAGTTGAACATAAAGTATAGGAAGAAAACATACTTTTCATTCATAATTTAGAGTAATTTATATATAGTTTACATTTGATGCGCCTCTCGGCTACTTTGTTTGCATTACAAAAGAAAAACTCAAAAGGTAGGGCGCACCCATCAGATAAGCCTTGTCGTTCGTACATTATGCCCTTGTATATATTAAAAATCCTCCAAAATAAACTGGCTTCAACTGTACTTCAAAGTAGAAGACCTTCTAACGCCTTCTCGTCTATCCACTAGCATTGCACATCCTGAGTGCCTGAAATATTTGCCCACAATGTGGGTTAGTACTCAGCTTGTACTGGTGAGCGGGACGAACCCACTCACCTAAATTAACACTTTCTTATTAGGGGCGAGCATACATTAAAATGATCTTGCTATTAAGAACTAAGTGAATTCAGTTCATATCAGTTGCATAGTTTTAGAGGAACAAATAACGTTGAACCCATATAGCACATCGGTCGCTTACTCAACCGATGTGCGCATTCTCTGAACAGAAACACAAGTATACTTACTATCGGCACAAGATAATATATTAGCACGTGTTCTATCTATATGCGGTCATTGGTGTGATCGACACCATGGAGACTTATCCAAGGCATTATGGCGTGCCCTGTCTACCCGGGTAGCAAGCCCTGCTGAAGATCCTGCAATGCATCGCAACTAACACGATCAAATATTTTCCCTCGGGTCGATACGATTCCAGTGCCCCGGAATACCATTTCGAGAAAATGCCAAACATTATGCACAAGTTGTCCCAGACCATGCAAATGCGTGAACAGTTCAACTATCATACAATGCATGAGATAAAACAGAAGAAGTAAAGCAGCAATATAAATACTTATGCAATAGTTCATATTTTTTTAAAGCTGTGTTCCAATTTTGGGGTCCCGTGGGTCCAAACTTTCTGAGGCACCAGGCCGCAACCAATATTTCAGATATCGCATTCCATCAGGCATTTCCTTAGTTTCGAACCACAACTGCCACTTTATTTCGAAGCTCGTATTTAGATCATGAATATACAAGTTAGTCTACAATTCCTATATTTCTTTCTTAGTGACTGGCATACATTGTGGCTAAAGATTTTCTCGGTGTTCAATCGGGCAGCATCGATTGAACGTTTGAATCATTAGAGAGGTGGATGTGAAGAAGTAGAAAAAAAGGGTCTGAACCACCCATCGATTAAGAAAAGTACTGAAAGAAGGAGTCTCGCCTGGCAACGATCAAGCGTCAGTTATGCGGACCTGCAATAGCACGAGCACCGGATTAGAATCCCTTGCCTATCCTTCCTCCCGAACTCCCCAAGAACCAAAGATCCAAGCGAGAAGGCCAACAGCGAAAACCAAGCAAATCGAAAGCAACATCAAAACAAAATCCAAAGCAACATCAAGAACACCAAGCAAAAAAATACAAAAACTATTGTACTTGTTTTAATAGAGGCCTATCCATGAGTTTGAAAGGATCATCGTATTTTCTCCCTGGCAAGAGGATGTCGAAGATTCCAAACACCAAACTATAACTCAGATAGACTAGACACAAGCCCAATTATATAGTGCGCATCCCGGTCGGATCGGGATTTAAGGCACTACAGCGGCAGATGTCACCCCCATATTTCAAATTAGGGGCATTTTTATCTTTTTATAAATTAATATATAAATGATTGTATAATATTTAATTATATTTAATAACTGTTATTTTATTTAATTGTTGCGCCGTACCGTTGCTTCGATATTTGGAGCGCTACCCTAGCCCTTGTCTTCCAACAAATTCCATAACCTTGTCCTAGACATGCCCGCCTTTCATTCTGACCTTTGTGTAACTCATAATTATATTTTTTTGTGCTTTATTTTAGTCGCACAATATTCATCACAGACGTTATTATTTAATTCTGAATAAATCCAACTTTGTATCCTTGTGCGTTACAATCAAAATTGGAGACACAATCTCGACGTATTTCGTGCAACCTAAATTAGGATAATATTCTATTCTGAGTCTACTTTATTTATGATACTTGTGTCCTACTTAATTTTAGTCCCATGTACTTCTAATTTATTTTAGAACACCAATTATATTTATTTTTAATTAATTAACCCATAAACCCAAACTTGTGTAATTTTTTGATTGTTGGGCACTTTTATGCAAAAGTGCATTAAGGTGTCCACCCAGTTGGACACGACACATGAATAAACCCATTTCTCCTTCATGTATATTTTTCTATAATTTTTGGGAGTGTGTAATTCAACACCAACCTCCTTAAGACCATGGCCCTCTAAACTTTGAACCCAATGCAAATCCAAGCCATTCGTTTGAATCCATTTGAAATCATGACCCTTGAAATATCTCCATGACAAGGCCCAATCCCAAGAGGATTTGACCAAGTCAATTTCTAGGTCGAACCAAGACCTACACACATATAAATATTCTTTTACTTTTTCCTTTTCCTTATTTCTTTTTCCCATCACCTCAAAAAAACCCAGCCGACCTTACCATCTTCTTCTCCTTCTTCTCTTCCCTCCTCAGACCGCCGGATCCCTATTTCCGACGCCGTGCCCCCGCCTGACCCAACTCCTCCTCCACGATGTTCCGACAAGCGTTCACCTCATCTCCCCCGCCTCTCCTTCATATTCTCGACTCACCCATCTCCTCTTCGACTTTACACGGCCCCAGTCCTCTTTCTCACGATACCACAACGGGAACCCGCCGCCTGAAGCCGACGACGGCCACGATGCTCGCCTGAAGACAGAACCCCAACTGCCTTGCCCCTCTCGTTCAATCGACTGAACGTCCTCTTCCCTGCCTCCTCCTCGAACTCTCCCACCACCGGAGTTCGACCCGATCTCCTCCTACTCGATACCACGATGCCCCACCAGCACCATTAACACCCACAGCAGCCCGATCCTCCACACTGAAGTCCCCACGATGACCCATCCAGACATCTCCCTGTCGACCTCGTCCTCGACCGAACCCTCCTCGACCGGACTCCTCCACCGTGACCTTGCCTGAATGCCACGATTCCTCCTGCCTGAACTCCTCTGGCAGCCTCGCCATGATCAACACCACCACCTGTTCATTACCATAATCACCATCATCTTCATCATCATCATAACCATTACCATAATCATCATCACCTTCACTATCATCATCGTCGTCGTAGTCGTAACCATCGCCATCGTCAACATCGCCGTCATCGTCGTCGTGCCCGTGTGCAGGTTCGTTCCTGCCCTTCTTCAGGATTTTGTACGTATGTGTATGGTATACATTTAGTATATGTGTTTAGTTATTCATTAGTATATGCAAATAGTATGGTATATTGGTGTATGTATGTACGTATTAGTATATATGTATAGTATATGTATTCCCTAATATATGTTAATATGTATATAATTGGTATGTATATGTATACATATAGATATGGTATAAATTTATTAGTGTATATATATAGATTATATATGTAATTAATTGGTATACATATATATTGTATATGTATGTAATTAGTGTGTATATATTATAAGTATTAATATTATGCTAGTTAATAATATGTATATTTATATATATATTAAATGACCCGAGTGTAACCACGGATACCCCGTAGTTACATTGACTTGTGACCCTGTAGATGTTAGAAGACTGTCATATGTACACCGACGTACTGGCAAGACCCGTATCATTGACTGTCTGTTATGCACAGCATTTGCAGACGCGACATCCGTGCAATTTGTCGCATACTTGACCCTAGTTGACCAGTGTCATACCTAACGTAGCCCTGAGTTCAATATATTTATAATTGTGTGTGTTAGAGTAATGTCTGATGCAAGATTGTATTATTTTAATGATGTCTATAGAATTGTTGGATTGTTCAGACAAGACTTCAGAATCAGGTTATTGGTATTGCCAGCAGCAGGACCACAGGCGAGTACATTCTTTGACAGTTTCCATTATGTTGATTATCTCTATAACTCTTGTTGTATAGCGTACATGACTCTGACACTGTTATTTACACGAGTTGGCATCATCGAGACCTGTCACGAGGTCGTGATTTGGAATCCATCGTGCTAGCTGGGGAAAATGGGGAAATATTAGTAGCTTATGTGATCATACCTAACTTTACATGCATCATAGCTCACCCATACCTCACGTCGGTGCAGCCTGACCATTACATGCCTCATAGCTGTTACATGTGGTTTGCCTGACTATTACTCGCATCATAGTTATCCGGATGGTTAGCCTGACCTTACAAGAATGATAGCTAATCATATATAATGAGCCTGATCAGTCCCAAGCCGATCAAATAATATGCTGATGTTTCACACACTTAGTTAGATGATTCTTGACTGTAGTATATTGATATAGCATTCCTTATATTCTAGTCATGATTCTAGCATTCACTTATATACCAGTTCATTGAGCGTGTACTTGTATTTCTATTTCATTGCTAGATGTATATTGATGATGACATATGCTCCAGTATTCCATTTATTCTAGTATTTCTTATTGCCAGTATTCATATCTGTCTTGTATTTCTTTATACTGTATTATAGTTTTTGTCAATATACATGAAACTGCTGTTAGTGCTTGTACTTCGTTCCACTTTTGACTGGATATTTTTTCCAGACTGTGACATAGAGGACTTATTTCCAGCATACTTGGAGATTGGATGTTATTGATTGCAGGTTAGACTATTTATTGTTGTTAGACTTGTCTTGTATTTCATTTGTTTTCTTCGATATCTCATCGTTCTTTATTTTCCGTGATTGAGTATTCCATATTATATTGTGATATCTGTGTCTCCTTATGGAGTTGGATATTCATATGAGATTGATTAGATAGTATTGTGACCTAGACAGCGTTCTACCGCCGATGCTGCGGTGTAGGCTGGACCTACCCACGCACTCGTGCCCCTATACCGGGTGCGGGTCATGACACATTTTTAGTGGTGGCCCATGCAGGTCAGACTTCGCAAGTTGTGCGATGTCGTAGTAGTGCGACGTCTTAATTGTACTACTGCATGCCTGCAATAGGATATAGTACATAGGATACTAAGATGAGAGAGGATACTCAATCATAAAATTTTGAGAGATTCCTGGGATGACCCCTTGAGAATCTCATTATAATTTCCAATTTAAATTCTTCTTCCTTGTTCCGTCCGTTCATACTTGTTGTTATTGAATTGGATTCTTGTTGATCAGATTGTTAAATTTAATTCTTGGTGTCATTGTTGAGTTTGATTTCTTATCGAGATAAAAATTTTGGACTAAACTTTGCGGTATCATCTGATGACATGTGTTGATGAGGACAGTGAGAAAGGTAAAACGTCTACTTTGGTTATGGAACCTAAAGTTTATTGCAGCCATATTAGCTGTTGTGACGAGAACGTAGAAATCTGACTTGGATATACATACTTTAGTTATGAAACTTAGAGTCTCTCGCAGCTATACCGGTTGGCGTGGCGAGGATTCTAGATGACATGATTATAGAGTTGCATACCTTAGTTACGGAACCTGTTGTTTATCGCATCTATGCTTATTGGCGTGGCGAGGATTCTGAGTGTCATGATTTCTGACAGACGTGTATGATTATCAGGTTGTATCTTAAATTGGTTCTTAAAGTATCATCTCAATACTTATCTACTTCTGTTATTCTGGGACTTTGTTCCATCATTCCTTTGCTAGCAGTAGCGATACCTTCAGTCCTTAATCCAGTTCCTTTTTGAGCTTTTTTTTCTTTGAGGATTCCTTATTAGTATGATAATTAGTGACTTGTAATTATGTCTGTCTCTTGTATTAGTGTTAACTGAGTGTGACTTGTTAGTTTATAAGTGTTTCTTAGTTGGACATGTGAGCAGTAGGCATTAATCTAGAGATACCCATAACATAGTACCTTGTAGCAATAGTTCTATGATAGGCGTTATTATAGTTAGTATTGGTACTATAAGTAGAAGGAGAGTATAGAGTATCAGTGATAGTTCCAAGAGTTAGTATCAGAGTCAGCATACCCGTCCTGGATAGTCATAAATTTATGTAATTGGATGATCTATGTAAACAATTAAGTATCAAGGAATTGTGTTGAAGATTAATGGAGCATGATATTCAATTTAATGGTTGATACTTGGGTGTGTCAAGAGTAAAGAAATGCATATGCATAAATATTGAGTGTGCCATAGTAGGAGGATACCCATAAGTGTATAAAAAAGTGTGAAAGAATAGAATACAGTATGCTAAGTAGTAAGACTTGTATTACAGATAAAGTAAGGCCTGATGTGATTAAATGTGAGTATACCGGTATATGACTAATGATGGAAGTATCACCTGATATTGAGGCCAGTGATGCGTTGGAAGTAATAGATGGAAGAGTGTCTAGAAATTATGTGCAGGATGCACATTGGGTGATGAGTATCAGTGTGGAAGTTTATGAAAGTGGAAGCATAAGTATTAAAAAATTCTAATAGTGTGCCATAGGTAAAAAAAATATCAAGATGGATCATGCAAGGTATGAAGTGTATCACAGACTAGTGTAACAGGCTGTAAAAGATTTAAGAGAAGATACATATACATAAATCGAGATATGGAACCATATGTCGTCCATGAGAGTGAAGTAAAACAGGTGTATTATAAAAGGTGCAAGTGATCATGAGTTCTAATAAGTGTGATGAGGTAATCTAATAATAAAGTTAGTATTACCATGCCAATAGTGCTAGTGTTTCTATATCAAGGATTTGTTGAGAACTGTGCTAGTAACAGTAAGTACTTCATGTGATGATAATTAGATTGGTGTATCAATTAATATAGATAAAAAATCATTGGAGAAAATATGTGTAATGATAACTTTGATTATTGGAAGTAATAGTGCAAGTAATCCAGGCAGTGCAATATTCAATACACAGTTGAGGGTTATAGACAATGGGTGTATTTGTGTGCACCTTGAGTATTAGAGACTGTGAGTATTTATATGTATACTTGTGGATTTAAATTTATAATTTGAAGATTGGAAATAAATTTTTATTTTTAAAGAATTTTGAGGAGTTGAGATTTTATGTTATTAAAAATTTTGAGGATTCAAATTTAATTCAATAAACATAGTCAAAGCTATAAAGATTTTGGAAGTGATTATTTTATTTCGATATTTGAGTATTTGACTTTTGAGGAAAGTATATGCATTTTATTTTAAATTGTCCGAGAAGTTAAATTTTGAGGGTTTTATTTGAGGATAAAATTTTATGGTGGGTAATAAATGTACATCAATATATGAGTGGATGAAGTGCATGTGTAAGGATCTGTTGGCTTGAGCATGCATGAGATGGCACTGCAAACAGACTTGGGTGTCCATCTAGAGTTATATTAGAGGGAGCAGTACTTAGTGTGTTGTGTTGCACTTGGCATGCACTTGAGTGATAAGAACAAATAGTATAAACAATTATAGTAGGTAAAAGAGCTAGCAGTGAGTGTGCTTGTAGTAGAAACTATGGTACCTAAAGGGATAGAGGTATCAAACTTTGGATACATCATTAAACCTATGGTTGTGTTAGAAGGCTATATTGTGTTCTTTCCTTCTATTCTTTTGTCTATTTGATTGATTGATTAATTTTTTAGTACCATAGCTTGTATCAATGATTCTCTTGCTAGAATGTAGTTAGTAGTACACCATGACAAAGACTGTAATACCATGACAAAAGAGACCATAATTATACTTGTTTTCTCCAGATTGTATGTTGTATGACTGTAGGTAGAATTTTCTTAGACTTTGATTGTTGGGAGTTGACCGTAGTGAACATTAATAAAGTGGTTATGACTTGACAAAGAGAGACAATATATCTTAAATTTCGAGGATAAACATTAATTTAAATAAAGAGTTGAGAATTTAATATGGCGGAATTGACGATTTTGTTAAATCATTAATTTTTATGAAGATTAAGATATGATTGAATTTGTCATTAAATTTTTGAGGAATTTAAGAAGATTATCGTTATATTTATTTGACTGCAAGATATAAAATTAAAATTTTATATTTTGAAAGTTATATTTGAAGATTTGCGAGTAATATATTATTTGATTATTATGTGGAAAAAGAATAGAAGAGTAAGATCGTTAATGGATTAGTGTTTAATTTCAAATTTTTGGGATGAGAATTGAAATTTTATAAACATGCATCAATTGGATTTAAATTAGAGGAGTAAGATGATTAATGGATTCATGTTGAATTCAAATTTTGGGATAAGATTTTTAAATTTTATAAATATGCATTGACTGGATTTCAATTAAAGGATTGGATAGTAAATTTTGTATTTAGTGACTTACTTAAAATTTGAGGAATAAGATGATCAATGGATTAGTGTTTGAATTCAAACTTTTTGGATGAGATTTTAAATTTTATAAATATGCATCGACTGGATTTCAAATAAAGGATTGGATAGTAAATTTTATATTTAGTGATTTACTTAAAATTTGAGGAGTAAAATGATTAATGGGTTAGTGTTTCAATTGCATTGATTGGATTTAAAATTAGAGGATTGGATATTAAATTTTTGAGTATTTAATTTAACATCAAATTTTTGAGGAGATTATGATGCGAATGGAAATTGATTTTTAAATTAAAGATTTTCAGGAAATATGATAATTATATAATTTTGAAAATGTTATAAAATAGCAATATGGATTTACTTCATGATTATATGGTTTGAAGAATTTGAATTTTGATGGTGAAAAAAATAAATAAATACGATTATTGAGGATCTTAAATTTCGAGGACGAAATTCTTTTAAGGAGGGTAGACTTTTCACCCCCATATTTCAGATTAGGGATATTTTTGTCCTTTCATAAATTAATGTATAAATGATTGTATAATATTTAATTATATTTAATAACTATAATTTTATTTAATTGTTGTGCCTTACCGTTGCTTCGATATTTAATTATATTTTGTCCTTTTAAGGAGGGTAGACTCTACCCTAGCCCTTGCCTTCCAACAAATTTCACAACCTTGTCCTAGACATGCCCGCCTTTCATTCTGACCATTATGTAACTCATAATTATGTTCTTTTGTACTTTATTTTAGTCGCACAATATTTGTCGCAGACGTTATTATTTAATTCTGAATAAATCCAACTTTGTATCTTTGTGCGTTCCAATTGAAATTGGAGACACAATCTCGACCCATTTCTTGCAACCCAAATTAGGATAATATTTTATTCTGTGTCTACTTCATTCATGACACTTTTGTCCCACTTAATTTTAGTTCCATGTACTTCTAATTTATTTTAGAACACCAATTGCATTTATTTTTAATTAATTAATCCATAAACCCAAACTTGTGTAATTTTTCGATTATTGGGCACTTTTATGCAAAAGTGCATTAAAGTGTCCACCCCGTTGTACACGACACATGAATAAACCTATTTCTCCTTTATGTCTATTTTTCCATGATTTTTGGGAGTGTGTAATTCAACACCAACCTCCTTAAGACCATGGCCCTCCAAACTTTGAACCCAATGCAAATTCTAGACATTCGTTTGAATCCATTTGAAATCATGACCCTTGAAATATCTCTATGACAAGGCCCAATCCCAAGAGGATTTGACCAAGTCAATTTCTAGGTCAAACCACGACCTACACACATATAAATATTCTTTTACTTTTTTCTTTTCCTTATTTATTTTTTTCATCACCTCAAAAAACCCCAGCCGACCTTACCATCTTCTTCTCCTTCTTCTCTTCCCTCCTTCGACCGTCGGATCCCTCTTTCCGACGTCGTGCCCCCGCCTGACCCAACTCCTCCTCCACGACGTTCCGACCAGCGTTCACCTCATCTCCCCCGTCTCTCCTTCCTATTCCCGACTCACCCATCTCCTCTCCGACTTCACACGGCCCCAGTCCTCTTCTCCACGACACCACGACGGGAACCCGTCGCCCGAAGCCGACAACGGCCACGACGCTCGCCTGAAGACAGAACCCCGACCGCCTCGCCCCTCTCGTTCAATCGACTGAACGTCCTCTTCCCTGCCTCCTCCTCGAACTCGCCCACCACCGGAGTTTGACCCGATCTCCTCCTACTCGACACCACGATGCCCTACCAGCACCATTAACACCCACAGCAGCCCGATCCTCCCCGCTGAAGTCCCCACGATGACCCATCCGGCCATCTCCCTGTCGACCTCGTCCTCGACCGAACCCTCCTCGACCGGACTCTTCCGCCGTGACCTTGCCTGAATGCCATGATTCCTCCTGCCTGAGCTCCTCCGGCAGCCTCGCCATGATCAACACCACCACCTGTTCATCACCATCATCTTCATCATTATCATAACCATTACCATCACCATCACCTTCACCATCATCATCGTCACCGTAGTCATAACCATCGTCATCGTCAACATCGCCATCATCATCGTCGTGCCCGTATACAGGTTCGTTCCTGCCCTCCTTCAGGATTTTGTACGGATGTGTATGGTATACATTTAGTATATGTGTTTAGTTATTCATTAGTATATACAAATAGTATGGTATATGGGTGTATGTATGTACGTATTAGTATATATGTATAGTATATGCATTCCCTAATATATGTTAATATGTATATAATTGGTATGTATATGTATACATATAGATATGGTATAAATTCATTAGTGTATATACATAGATTATATATGTAATTAATTGGTATACATATATATTGTATATGTATGTAATTAGTGTATATATATTATGAGTATTAATATTATGCTAGTTAATAATATGTATATTTATCTATATACTAGATGACCCGAGTGTAACCACGGATACCCCGTAGTTACATTGACCTGTGACCTTGTAGATGTTAGAAGACTGCCATATGTACACCGACCTACTGGAAAGACCCGTATCATTGACTGTCTGTTATGCACAACATTTGCAGACGGGACACCCGTGCAATTTAACGCACACTTGACCCTAGTTGACCAGTGTTATACCTAGCGTAGTCCTGTGTCACGATCCGTACCCGAAAAATTGGGCATGAGTCGTGGGTACGTCCAGCCTACACTGCAGAATCGGCGGTAGAATGCTGTAAAGGTCCGTTCTAGGTCAACCATCTATCTATATAACTCACAAAAATCTGTCATTAACCTCTCCAAAAGGAGGCCAACCACGTAATATATATATGAATAATCCTCTCCCAAAGGAGGACAACCACGCAATATATATAATCTCTCAATCACAATAACTAGGGGAAGAATAAAAGCACGATATGATAGCAAAAGGAAACCAGAACCAAAGAGAGCAAGACAATATCCAAAATACAGTCCGAGCTATAATAGTCTACAATATCTCACAGCATCAAAAGAATAAGTACAATCATCCAAAATAATCAACTGGGAACAACCAGGAAACCCACCTAGCTAACTAGGGCGCTAAAGGCGTCTCCTCGGCGCACTCCTCCTCGATCTCGGGGTCACAACCCTCGTCAACACCCGGCCCATAGAACGTCGGGCAGAAATCCTCAGGATCCTCTAGAAAAATATGCCCAGTCAGGACTGGAGCGAAGTACATAACTCTGAAAGCAACTCCAAATACATGGTAAGGTGTATATGACGAGCAATAGAAAAGTATACAAGATGCACAAGAAATAAATACATGCTGGAGCAGAATAAGTAGCTGCAAAATAAACTGGAGAATAATACAAGTAGAGAAGTAACTGCATGTGAGAAAACATGAATACTAGCTAAGTGCCTTGAGCACAAGTTCGTTATGTGATCGTCTTAGGTTGCATATGAAAAATACTATGATAACTCCGTTATGCGTGAGTTGCATAACCGACATACACATGAATACTGTTTGGCTTTGATCACATAACCAACTCTTACTCCCCTCCCCCACTAATACTCTTGGATCCAACCACAATACGCTACGTACATGATAATAGCTCGTGCACACGAAGGCGAGAGCACAAGAAGCACATGATAGCACATGAGAATCAATACCCGAAGCACATGATGAAACACACGTGATAGAGTACCCGCTGAACACGGTAAGGGGGATAGCATCTCATGACGGGATCCACTAGTACCAGCTCGTGTAATAATGTGTCAGAATTAAGTATCACAGTCCTAGAACAGGTGATATAAACGCTATCATGAAATAAAAACTATCAGAGGTAGGTACTCGCCTGATGTCCTGAGCAACTGATGAGGATCAAGATCCGGACCGGTGTCACAAGAACCTATTACGAAAAACAGAATTAAACAGGATTCTAAGGATTTAAACTGATATAAAATAATTAAAAACAGGCTTCTAGGGCTATTCTAGGTCGAACGGGTCAAACCGGTGAAATTTGGGTCAAAAAGTCAACCTAGGGTCCAAAAAGTTAACTCTAGGTCAAAACTAGGTCAAACGTTGACTTTTACGATCAACGAGGACAATTATGGTCAAAGCTAGATCAAACTAGGGTGCCCCTAAAATTCTAGGTCAAACTGAGCTTATTAAGCTAGTTAACTCTCAAACTCGCCTCCTCGAGATACCGGGATACCCTCGGTATCCGATACCTCGCCCTAGGCCATGCACCCCGCCTAAACCCGCTAAAACCTATGCTAGCACGCGTAAATATATACACATAAGCATATAAAAATCACTCCAATATATTCCTAGGCTATTGCTCAAATACCCCGCTCGAAACTCAATACCTTGGATATCTCAAGGTATTGAGATTATCTCCAATACCCCTCTAACTACCCCTCTAACTAGCTATCTAGGTATATAGACATACCCCTAGTTAATAATCTAGACTAGAAAATATATATCTATCGCATATTATACATATCCAAGTATCTATGTATATACCTATTCACACATACACACAAATACCCGTACATACCTTACCTTACCTATACATATATATATCTAGCTATAATATATCTAGCTATATGTATATATATATATATATATATATATATATATATATATATATATATATATATATATATATATATATATATATATAACTATCTATCTATCCATTACCTACCTATCTATACATATATCTATCTAATCTATCTAACTATCTATCTATCTATCTATCTATTTAACTACTTATCCATCTATCTAATAAACTATCTATCAATACATCTATCTAGCTATCTATTTATAAATCTATCTATCTAATAATCTAACTATCAAACTACCTCGCTGCATGCTTCCTTGTACTGCTGCTGCTGCCCTTGGCTTATACTGTTGCTGCTGCCTGCTTTAATGCTGTTGCTGCTGCCTTTACTGCTGGCATTGCTGCTGCTTAAGAACTGTTGCTGCTGCAGCTGTTGTAGTGCCTCAAATCCCGATCCGACCGGGATGTGCACTATATAATTGGGCTTGTGGCTAGTCCGTCAGAGTATGCTTAGATCTTCGGCATCTTCTTGCCTCGGACGAAATGCGATAATCCTTTCCAACTCATGGAAAGGCCTCTATTGAAACGAGTCCAATAGTTTTCGTGTTTGGTTGCTTGGTTTTCTTGATTGCCGCTTTGGGATTTGGATTTGGTGTTGCTTTCGATTTGCTTGGTTTTCGCTGCTGGTTTTATTGATTGGAGCTTGAATTTTGGGGAGTTCGGCAAGGAAGAATAGGCAAGAATTCTAACTCGGTGCTCGTGCTGTTGCAGGTCCGCGTAACTGACGTTTGATCGTCGCTAGGCGGGATTCCTTGTTTCAGCAACTTTTCCCTTAACCAGTGAGTGGTTTGGTCCCTTCTTTCCTACTTCTTCACGCCAACATCTCTAATGTTTCAAACGTTCACTCGATGATGCCCGGTTGGACGCCTAGGGAAATGCTTAGCCACATGCATGCCAGCCACTAAGAAAGGAACATGGGAATTGTAGACTAATTTTACTATATGCTTGCACATCTTATAACTTGAGTTGGTTGGAATGGGAAGTTGGCTGTTGGTTGCGGCCTGGTGCCTCGGATAGAGTTTGGACCCATGGGATATCAAAATCGGAACACCGCATTGAGAAAATTATGAACTGTTGCATGAGATATATATTGCTGCTTAACTTCTTTTGTTTAATTCGATGCATTGTATGAGATATGAAATATTCATGCTTTTGCATGGTCTGGGACAACTTGTGCACAAGGTTTATCATTTCCTCGAAACGGCTTTCCGGGGCACTGGAACCGTATCGATCCGGAGGAAAATATTGATTCGTGTTCGTCACGATGCATTGCGGGACCTCCAGCGGGGCTTGCTACCCGCGTTGATAGGGCGCGCCGTTAATGCTTGGAATATGTCCCTAAGGTGTCGATCACACCAATGACCGCATAGAATAGAACACATGCTAATTTATTGTCTTGTGCAGATGGTAAGTATACTTGTGTTTCGTTGCAGGGAAGGTGTGCATCGGTTGAGTAAGCAATCGATGCACTGGTTGGATTCAATGCTATTTTCATTTATATCAAAACATGCAACTGATATGAATTGAAGTCACTTGCTTCTTTATAGAAGTAATCTTAATGCATGCTCGCCCCTAATAAGCTAGTGTTGATTTAGTCGAGTGGGATTCATCCCGCTCACCAGTACAAGTTGAGTACTGACCCACGTTGTGGGCAACTATTTCAGGCACTCAGACGGTGCAACGCTAGTGGATAGACGAAGAGGCGTTAGGAGCACCTCTATTTTGAAGTATAGTTGAAGTCAGATCATTTTGGAGGCTTGGACTTTCAACCTATACAAGGACGTAATGTATGGACGACGGGGACTATCTGATGGAGCGCGCCCTGCATTTTGAGTTATCTTTTCTAATGTAATTCAAGTAGCCGAGAAGGCGCATCAATGTAGACTCTATGTAAATTACTCTGAATTATCAATGAAAAAGCATATTTTCTTCCTGCACTTGTGTTCAATTATCTGTGAATGTGTTTTCTAAACTATGTTTCAAAGTGGGTTCCTATAACTGCAAGTTCTTGCCTTGTACGAGCGCAACTCCAGGCTCGTACGGCATCACGCCCCAGCGAGGACGAATCGGTTCCGTGAAGGATCCAGCGAGGACGATTGACCCTTTCGGGATCGGGGCGTGACATATTGGTATCAGAGCTTAGGCTTTACATCCTTGGGATTTCAAAAGATTATAAAGGAGTTTGATGCGCCTCTCGGTTGAGTTGCATTCGGTGTCCGCTGCATGAGATGAGTCGCCTATACAATGAGCCCATAGATACAAAAATCTATCGTTTTTGAGGTGTTAACAAGCTACTCTCTTTTGTAGCAATGGCTAAGAAAAACACTGCCGCTGCAAGCAGTGCTCAGCCCGTCCAGAACGATCCGGCAAGTTCTGGAGAATCCGGAGGAGCGGGTTCAACCGATATGTCCGAGCGGCTTATGCATCTCATGGAGATGCAGCAACAACAAGCCATTTCTCAACAAGCGCAGTTTGCTGCTCAACAAAAGTAGATAGACACCATGATGCAACTAATTGCATCCATGGCACCCAACAACGGGGGAGCCACGGTGACGCCTGCTGCACCGCCGGCTATGGCGGTAGAGGATGAGTCCGAAGAAACACAGCATCCAGCAAGGAACACCTGCCGTGCGGCAGAATTCACTAAGATGCATCCACCAACGTTCAACGGACGAGCAGAACCGGACGTGGTGATGGGATGGATTACAAAGATGGAGGGACTTTTCAATCTGGTCGGCATTAGGGGATCCAAAAGAGTGGCCTGTGCATCAGTTCAACTGGAGCTGCGTGCGCATGATTGGTGGGAGGCCACTAAGCAGGGAATTTATGATACCAATCCCAACTGCAAAATTACCTTAGAAATGTTCAAATCTGCCTTCATTGAACAATATATTCCCCGGGCTGTGCGGCAACAAAAAGAAGACGACTTCAGCAATCTGGTGCAAGGAAGTATGTCTGTCGACGATTATGACTCGGCGTTCGCTAAGCTGGCTAAATTTGCTGGGCACTTCTTGCCTAACCAGCAGGCGTGGTGCTACCGCTTCCAGAAAGGTTTGAATGACGATTTGCGTAGGGACGTCATCAACCAGAAGTGTCAGACATACAGGGAATGTTATGAAGCTGCCCTGAACAGCGAGCGGATCTTTGGGCGCTGTCCACCAAAGGCCGATGTGCAAACCTCCCGTACCAACAATAATAAGCGGCCTCAGGAAATGGGAGGGTCTGGAGCACAAAAGCGTCTGCACACATCTGAGCATAGGGGCCCGTCCCGTGCACCATACTGCAACAGGTGCGGCAGATTAGGGCATCGAGTGGAGGAATGCCGAGTTACTGGGTGTTTTAAATGTGGTCGTCTGGACCACAAGCATTTCAACTGCCGTGAGGCAAAACCGAATCACAACAATGGGAATCATAACAATGGGAATCAGCACCACGGGAATCAGAACCACGGGAATCACAACAGGGGGCCTCCAGCAAGTGATGCCAACGCTGTGGCATTGAACCCACGACGCCAGGGTGCTCAAGGGCGAGTCTATGCACTGACTCGGGACAAAGCATCCGTCTCTGAAACTGTCGTGACACGTACATTACTTTTCAGAGATTTGCCCGCTAGAGTCTTATTCGATTCAGGTGCTACGCATAGTTTCATATCGGCTGATTTTACTATTGAGCATAAATTAGCTTCTACTCCCTTAAATATGAATCTTTGCGTGAGCACACCTTCGGGAGTCGACATGCCCGCCCATGCGATCTGTAAGGATGGTTATATTTGCATCGGAGGCAGGAAGCTTTCCTTAGATGTCATTGTATTAGACATTAAGGATTACGATATTATTCTCGGGATGGATTGGTTGGGTGCTAGTCATGCAACAATTGAGTGCGCGGAGAAGCGAGTCGTATTCCGTCTACCCGGCGAGGCAGACTTTTACTATTCGTGCAGCGCTGCACCAAAGACGGCAATGATGATATCAGCAATTTCGGCTAGGCGTATGCTGCATTCGGGTTGTGAAGGATACTTAGCTTCAGTTCGAGACACCCGACAGGAAAGTGCAAATGCAGCTCAGGCTGATGTTATAGCAGATTTCCTCGACATGTTCCCGGACGAGCTGCCTGGAATGCCTCCTGATCGTGAGATCGAATTTAGCATCGACATATTTCTGGATGCGCGACCGATATCGAAGGCACCTTATCGAATGGCCCCAGCAGAGCTGAAGGAACTTAAGATTCAGTTACAAGATCTGTTGGACCGAGGATACATTCGTCCAAGCGTTTCTCTGTGGGGCGCTCCGGTGCTGTTCGTGAAGAAAAAGGATGGATCCATGCGGCTATGTATTGACTACCGAGAACTAAATAAGGCGACCGTGCGGAACCAGTACCCATTGCCAAGAATAGATGACTTGTTTGATCAGCTGCAAGGTGCAACAGTTTTCTCTAAAATTGATCTCAGGTCAGGGTACCACCAGTTGAAAATTAAACCAGATGATGTTCAAAAATCTGCATTCAGGACCCGATACGGACACTGAATTTCTTGTGATGTCGTTCGGTTTGACGAACGCCCCTGCAGCTTTCATGGATATGATGAACCGCGTGTTTCGGCCGTACGTAGACAAGTTTGTGGTCGTGTTCATCGACGACATTCTAATATATTCCAGGAACGAGGCAGAACACAAGGAACACCTAAGGATCGTGCTGCAGACATTACGAGAGCATCAGTTGTTCGCTAAGCTCAGCAAGTGTGAGTTCTGGTTGAACAGCGTGGCCTTCCTTGGCCATGTCGTCTCGGCAAAAGGCATCGCAGTAGACCCGAAGAAAATAGAGGCGGTGGTAGATTGGAAGCAACCTACATCAGCTAGCGAAATTCGAAGCTTTCTGGGCCTAGCGGGATACTACCGTAGGTTCGTGCAGGATTTTTCTAAACTGGCCTCGCCTTTGACTCGCCTCACTCAAAAAGGGATTGTATACAAATGGAGTGATGACTGCGAAGCCAGCTTTCAAGAACTTAAGCAGCGTCTTGTTTCAGCTCCGATCCTTGCTCTTCCAGATGGGGTAGAGGAATTTCAGATATACAGTGATGCCTCGGGACTTGGTTTGGGATGTGTGCTCATGCAGAGGGATAAGGTAATATCGTACGCCTCCAGGCAACTGAAGCCGCACGAGAAAAACTACCCGACGCACGACTTGGAATTGGCGGCAATTGTATTTGCACTGAAGTTATGGAGGCATTATCTTTATGGTGTTGCTTGCAAAATCTTCACAGATCACAAGAGCCTCAAGTATCTATTCACACAACGAGAACTGAACCTCCGACAGCGGCGTTGGCTAGAACTGATTAAGGACTATGATTTGACGATCGCTTACACACCGGGCAAGGGAAACGTCGTTGCTGATGCTCTGAGTCGAAAGTATGTGGGCTCGTTATCCATAAACAACCATTTACTTCGAGATCTTGAGGCGATGGGCATCGAGCTCCGTGTTCAGCATCAAGGAGTGCAGCTGGCATCACTCCATCTTGAACCAAGTCTGCGTGATATAATCAAATCAGCTCAGGAGGGCGATCAGTTCCTAGCGAAGGCACGAGGACTGATTTCGGCGGGGAAGACGTCTGACTTTGTGGCAGGCGAAGATGGGACCTTACAAATGAAAGGAAGGATATGTGTTCCTAGCGACCCAGAACTCCGAAGGGAAATTATGGCAGAAGCACACTATGCGAAGTATTCCTTGCATCCGAGGAGCACTAAGATGTATATGGACTTACGCAGAACCTTCTGGTGGCAAGGTATGAAGCGGGATGTGGCGACCTTTGTGTCACAGTGCATGGCCTGTCAACAGGTGAAAGCTGAACATCAGAGGCCCGGCGGGGAGCTGCAGAACCTCGCTATTCCTGAGTGGAAATGGGACAAAATTACTATGGATTTCATTGTGGGATTTCCGAAGACGCCGCTGGGGCATGATGCAATTTGGGTCATAGTTGATCGTTTGACCAAATCAGCCCACTTCCTTCCTATAAAAATTACTTGGAGCGTCGATCGGTTAGCACAGATTTACATAGACGAGATTGTTCGATTACACGGAGTACCTGCCTCAATCGTCTCTGACCGTGACGGACGCTTCTTATCTCGTTTTTGGACAAGCCTACAGTCTGCTTTGGGAACCAAGCTACAGTTCAGTACTGCATACCACCCCCAGACTGATGGACAGACAGAAAGGACAAATCAGATACTTGAAGATATGTTACGGCTGTGTGCAATCGATTTGAAGACTAGTTGGGACACGCATCTCACGTTGGCGGAGTTTGCGTAAAACAACAGCTACCAATCGAGCATCCAGATGGCACCGTACGAAGCACTTTATGGGCGCAAGTGTCTATCTCCAATTTGTTGGGACGAAGTCGGCGAGCGGCAAGTACTCGGGCCAGAGCTGGTAGAACAGGCAGTTGAGAAAGTTTGCTTGATTCGGGAAAGACTCCGCACGGCACAGAGCCGACAGAAAAGTTATGCCGATGCTCATCGTAGACCTTTGGAATTCGTGGTCGGGGATCATGTATTCTTAAAAGTGACGCCGATGCGTGGGGTGATGCGTTTCGGCGTGAAGGGCAAACTAAGTCCCAGGTTTGTCGGCCCCTTCGAGATTCTGGAACGAGTGGCAGCTGTGGCATACCGGATTGCACTACCTCCCGCCTTGGCTGAAGTGCATGACGTATTCCATGTTTCTCAACTGCGGAAGTATGTGCATGACCCGAGTCATGTGGTTAGCTTCGAACAATTGGAACTGCGCACAGATTTATCATACTCAGAAGAACCGGTGCAGATTCTGGATCGTAAGGAAAAAGTACTTCGCAACAGTACGATATCTTTGGTTCGCGTGCTGTGGCGGAACCATTCAGTTGGGGAATCAACCTGGGAGATGGAATCGGAGATAAAGGAGAAATATCCTTCGTTGTTCACTCAGTCGGAGGTAGGGCCTTGTTCTTAAGTTTCGGGACGAAACTTTTTCTTAGTGGTATATTATGTAGTGCCTCAAATCCCGATCCGACCGGGATGTGCACTATATAATTGGGCTTGTGGCTAGTCCGCCAGAGTATGCTTAGATCTTCGGCATCTTCTTGCCTCGGACGAAATGCGATGATCCTTTCCAACTCATGGAAAGGCCTCTATTGAAACGAGTCCAATAGTTTTCGTGTTTGGTTGCTTGGTTTTCTTGATTGCCGCTTTGGGATTTGGATTTGGTGTTGCTTTCGATTTGCTTGGTTTTCGCTGCTGGTTTTATTGATTGGAGCTTGAATTTTGGGGAGTTCGGCAAGGAAGAATAGGCAAGAATTCTAACTCGGTGCTCGTGCTGTTACAGGTCCGCGTAACTGACGTTTGATCGTCGCTAGGCGGGATTCCTTGTTTCAGCAACTTTTCCCTTAACCAGTGAGTGGTTTGGTCCCTTCTTTCCTACTTCTTCACGCCAACATCTCTAATGTTTCAAACGTTCACTCGATGATGCCCGGTTGGACGCCTAGGGAAATGCTTAGCCACATGCATGCCAGCCACTAAGAAAGGAACATGGGAATTGTAGACTAATTTTACTATATGCTTGCACATCTTATAACTTGAGTTGGTTGGAATGGGAAGTTGGCTGTTGGTTGCGGCCTGGTGCCTCGGATAGAGTTTGGACCCATGGGATATCAAAATCGGAACACCGCATTGAGAAAATTATGAACTGTTGTATGAGATATATATTGCTGCTTAACTTCTTTTGTTTAATTCGATGCATTGTATGAGATATGAAATATTCATGCTTTTGCATGGTCTGGGACAACTTGTGCACAAGGTTTATCATTTCCTCGAAACGGCTTTCCGGGGCACTGGAACCGTATCGATCCGGAGGGAAATATTGATTCGTGTTCGTCACGATGCATTGCGGGACCTCCAGCGGGGCTTGCTACCCGGGCTGATAGGGCGCGCCGTTAATGCTTGGAATATGTCCCTAAGGTGTCGATCACACCAATGACCGCATAGAATAGAACACATGCTAATTTATTGTCTTGTGCAGATGGTAAGTATACTTGTGTTTCGTTGCAGGGAAGGTGTGCATCGGTTGAGTAAGCAATCGATGCACTGTTTGGATTCAATGTTATTTTCATTTATATCAAAACATGCAACTGATATGAATTGAAGTCACTTGCTTCTTTATAGAAGTAATCTTAATGCATGCTTGCCCCTAATAAGCTAGTGTTGATTTAGTCGAGTGGGATTCATCCCGCTCACTAGTACAAGTTGAGTACTGACCCACGTTGTGGGCAACTATTTCAGGCACTCAGACGGTGCAACGCTAGTGGATAGACGAAGAGGCGTTAGGAGCACCTCTATTTTGAAGTATAGTTGAAGTCAGATCATTTTGGAGGCTTGGACTTTCAACCTATACAAGGGCGTAATGTATGGACGACGGAGACTATCTGATGGAGCGCGCCCTGCATTTTGAGTTATCTTTTCTAATGTAATTCAAGTAGCCGAGAAGGCGCATCAATGTAGACTCTATGTAAATTACTCTGAATTATCAATGAAAAAGCATATTTTCTTCCTGCACTTGTGTTCAATTATCTGTGAATGTGTTTTCTAAACTATGTTTCAAAGTGGGTTCCTATAACTGCAAGTTCTTGCCTTGTACGAGCGCAACTCCAGGCTCGTACGGCATCACACCCCAGCGAGGACGAATCGGTTCCGTGAAGGATCCAGCGAGGACGATTGACCCTTTCGGGATCGGGGCGTGACAGCTGTGCAGTGCAGCATCTGCTGCTGCTGTGGCTGTGGGCAGCTGCCCCTCGCTGCACACTGGCCTCACACACGACCACGCACACACACAAGGCACACACACACACATATATATATATATATATATATATATATATATATATATATATATATATATATATATATATATATATATATATATATATATATATATATATATATATATATATACTTACATACATATATACACTCACATTCATACATACAAACACACAAACACACACACACTTATAAATATATATGCACATATCTATATACATGAACACACATATTTATATATATATATATATACACATACACATAAATATATATATATATATATATATATATATATATATATATATATATATATATATACACACACACACTAATACATATATATATATATATATATATATATATATATATATATATATATATATATATATATATATATATATATATATATATATATATATATATATATATGTATTAGTGTGTGTGTGTATATATATATATATATATATATATATATATATATATATATATATATATATATATATATATATATATACAAACACCTAGACATATACATACACAAGCACATATATATAAATACACACACAAATATAGATACACAAACACATAAATATATATATAAATATATATATATAAATATATATATATATATATATATATATATATATATATAGACACACACACATAAATATATATAAAAAGACACATAAACACAAACACAACACTACACACAACCACGCACACAACACTCTCCAACGCTCGCCCAACGACCCCGACACGCACAAACACCTATATATATATAAAATATAACTCGAGAACTCTAGTACACACTCCCCGATGCTAACCCAACGCGCGCACAAGCCCGAAACTAGGAAACCAAGTCGAAATGGCCATTCGGTCATTTCGACGAACACGCGGTGTGCGGTTCGGAAAACCTCCTGAAACGCACACCAAACCAACTCGAAATCGGCCCAAAATTTACCCACGGGTTCTAAACGATGCCTAGATCCTAGAAAAAATACTATCGCGTCAATTCTAGGTCCGTGGCAAAAACGCGCATGCACTTAGAATCGGCGATGACGAAAATTCCAAAAATATCCGAAACGCCCGTTTTTCCGCGACACGACTTCCCGTGTCCGAACGAAGATACGCACTCACCCTCAAGACACCCGATAACGTCTATCTAGGTCTGTCTAACCTAGAGCATCACCCAAAATTGGGCCAAATTCGGATTCCACCCAAAATTGACACAAAACCTAGTGTCAAAGTCTCCAAACTCAACCAAACTAGTTCCAACTTCCTCCCACGGGTAGGCTTAGGGTCTAGGAAGGTTCTAAACCACTAATTATACTACATAAAAGTAATTAGCAAGGGAAAAGTTAGGGTTTACCTCTTGAGAGTTGGAATCCCAAGGCCAAAGTCTCCGATCTACTTGAAATCACCTCCCTCAAGCTCCAAGCCACCAAATCTAGCCTCCACACTAAGTCTAGGCTCTACACACCTAGATTAGAGAAAAATGCAAGGTTAGGGTTCACAACCATGGAGAATAGAAGAAGAAAGAAGAGAAATAGGATGTTTACTTGAAGTTGGGAGGAGGAAATAAGAAGAAAGAGTTGAGAGAAGAAGAAGAATGAAGAAGAAGATGAAAGTGGGGGTTGTGGCTGCTGTTGCACGGGAATGGGGGCTGTGGTTTGGTCGGCCAAGCCCAATAAAGGGTTTTCACAAATCTCCAAATATCCAAAATGCCCCCCTCCCACTTGGGTTTGGGTTTCGGGTTCCAAAAGCACTCAAACTAACTCCAAATCTCTCCAACTAACCCACTAAAAATATAATAATAATTCTAAGTCCCAAAATAATCCTCACAAGGGTGTTGGTCGGGTCGGACATGGGTCCACTAGGGTCTGACATGGGTCCAATAGGGTCTGACATGGGTCCAGGCTAGCCAAAACCCTAAAATAATCAATTAAAAATAATACAATCACTAATTAAATATAAATATAATTAATTAAATATAATGCACAATTTACCAAATAAAAAAAATCATATTTTCTAGAATTGGGTAGTGACACCTGAGTTCAATATATTTATAATTGTGTGTGTTAGAGTAATGTCTGATACAAGATTTTATTATTTTAATGATGTCTATAGGATTGTTGGATTGTTCAAACAAGACTTCAGAATCAAGTTATTGGTATTGCTAGCAGCAGGACCACAGGCGAGTACATTCTCTGACAGTTTCCATTATGTTGATTATCTCTATAACTCTTGTTGTATAGCGTACATGACTCTGACACTGTTATTTACACGAGTTGGCATCATCGAGACCTATCACGAGGTCGTGATTTGGAATCCATCATGCTAGCTGGAAAAAAAGGAAAATATTAGTAGCTTATGTGATCATACCCAACTTTACATGCATCATAGCTCACCCACACCTCACGTCGGTACAGCCTGACCACTACATGCCTCATAGCTGTTACATGTGGTTAGCCTGACTATTACTCGCATCATAGCTATCCGGATGGTTAGCCTGACCTTACAAGAATGATAGCTAATCATATGTAACGAGCCTGATCAGTCCCAAGCTGATCACATGATATGCTGATGTTTCACACACTTAGTTAGATGATTCTTGACATATTTCTCTAGTATGTTGATATAGCATTCCTTATGTTCTAGTCATGATTCTAGCATTCACTTATATACCAGTTCATTGTTCTAGCGTGTACTTGTATTTCTATTTTATTGCTAGATGTACATTGATGATGACATATGCTCCAGTATTCTATTTATTCCAGTATTTCTTATTGCCAGTATTCATATCTGTCTTGTATTTCTTTACACTGTATTATAGTTTTTGTCAATATACAAGGAACTGCTGTTAGTTCTTATACTTTGTTCTAATCCTGACTGGATATTTTTTTCAGACTGTGACATAGAGGACTTGTTTCGAGCATACTTGGAGATTGGATGTTATTGATTGCAGGTTAGACTATTTATTATTTTTTAGACTTGTCTTATATTTCATTTGTTTTCTTCGATATCTCATCGTGCTTTATTTTCCGTGATTGAGTATTCCATATTATATTGTGATATCTGTGTCTCCTTATGGAGTTGGATATTCATATGAGATTGATTAGATAGTATTGTGACCTAGAAAGCGTTCTACCGTCGATGCTGTGGCGTAGGCTGGACGTACCCATACACTCGTGCCCCTATACCGGGTGCGGGTCGTGACAGCAGAGTCGCGAGGGGCATTTCCGTTGTGCTGGTTTATTTGCCCGTTTTTGATGCCACTTGGTTGCTTTCTTATTGATTTTGTGACTTGCATTTTCTTGAACAATTTCGATGAATTTCATTGTCTTCGTTATTTGAACTTCATATTTCGTATTAAACTCTGGGAGACCGAGGCAGGATATATTGATCATCTATTGGTGCGTGCAGGTGATCGTGTAGGCGACGCATGAGCGAAGTCTTGAAAATCTTCCATCTATCTCCTCCGATTCACCAACTTGTGAGTGGCCTTACCTTCGATTAGATCCCTTCTTCCAAGTCTTCACCATATACAATCTAACTCGTTTGTACTTTCGGAACAACGATACCATATAAAGATAATAACTGAGTCAAGATAATAAGAAGTAAACTTGGAACACTTATGCTTGTCACACAAAAATTATTATACGATCATTATGTTGCATGCTTGTCTGTTATGCATGTATCTATTTTATGTTTCAGTTGTAGCTAGAATTCATTCATCAATAACTGTGCATCATAGTAGTGCAATACTACAATGTGATCACTTGAATCAGGTGGACTATGCTATAGAATTCTGCTGAATCTTTATATTTCGTGCATGTGGTCTTAAAATACCTCGTTTGATAACTTAGATCTAGACGTCGCATGGTCACGGACAACTTGTGCACAAGGTATAGGGTTCCTGCGAACGGTCGTCGGATATAGTCGTATTAATGGCCTAGCACGGGAGGCGGGGTGGCTTGTAGCGGACTAGCTACCTGCGTCTGTAGCCATCGCCATCTGCCCGGACTATAGTCCAAAATAGCTCGCAAAGCCAGTGACCCCATATGTATATTTAAATTGCGCAAGCTAACTATGTCTTCGTGGCAGAGAAGGTCATGGTAAGTTATGTATAGGTGGTTCATACGGATAGGTAAAGTCACCGAACGGTGGCATATTTATTCAGTTATTTCAACCTATTGCATGTTGTAACTTGAACTAAGGCAAGATAGATAGACCACTATAATAAATTGTATGCTTCACATGAATACTGTATCGATTTAGTTAGTTGGGTTAGCTCACCCTCATTGGTACTTTTTAAAGTACTGACCCACGTTGCAGCAAGTTCCCCGAGTGGAGACGACACGGCCAGGAGCTGAAGCTTCTTCCCCCAACTAGTCCATAACTCGGTGCACTCTGTTTGTGTCTTTTGAAGCTTTTACAAATCATCTGGAGCTCGTGCACACATCTTATGCAGTTCCGAGGCAAGGCGATAGCTTCGCCCGAAGGTGTCTATTATCTTTTATAGTTTTATTATGGGATATAATATCTGGAACAACTATCTCATTTTGTGTCACTCTTGTAAGCCCTCACGGCACCTATTTACTACAAATATGTATATTATCAATAAAGAGAACTTTTTTGTGTGTCAATGTGTGTTCTTTATCTTTCGCACTCTGTTGTTGTGTGTGTGTGTGTGTGTGTGTATATATATATATATATATATATATATATATATATATATATATATATATATATATATATCATTATGCTAGGCCTTGTGCGGGTGCGCCTTACGCTCGTACGACATCACGTCCGGGGGACGAATAGCGATTCTGCGGAATCAGGGGGTGACAGTGAGGACACTTCATATGTCATAGTTGTTTCCCTCACTTTGTCCTTGTGATTGATAATGTTGCGCAAGTCGAGTGATGGCTAATTCACCTTTGCATCCTCCTTATGAGCCCGAGTAGACCGAGCACACAGCTGCGCAAGTATTGATTTTGTTTTCTGACCTAGGGTTCGTACAATAACTTGTCCCAGGTTGCTAACAGAAGACTCTTTAGACTGACCCTATCCAATTGCCAGCGGGCTGGACGCATAGGTCGATTTTGTACAACTTTCTGTCAGGGGCATGTATTACAGTTAGCGGCGCATGCTGACTGTCGGTCGTATGAGCAATTACTTGAGATTGGCGAGCTCGTGTTGCCCTAGACTTCTTCGCCCTAGCATGCGTCGGTGCGTAGTATGAAGATTTCAAGTTCACCTTTTCACTCTTCTCAGTATGGTGTATGGAGTCAGCGCAACGTGAGATTCGGTCGAAGACGGAATTTCTGTTGTTATCCTGGCCGCATGTGGCCATTTTTCTGCGGTTGTCGATCGGTGCCGCATAGTCCTTCTTATGCAAATTTTGATGTGGACGTATGGAACATGTCTTAGCGCTCAAACTCATGGCATCGTAGTATTTTTCTCTGTCAAAGCTCAAGTGCTGAGCACTTTCCTTGTCATAAGAGGTAGTCGTATTAGAGGTGGACGCATAATGTGTGATCCCTGTGACAGAGAGAGACGGGGAGAGCATGATCCGCAGTTGGGTGAGCCACAATGGCCTTTGCAACCCATGTCCTTAGGGTCTTTAGGTGTTAAGCACTCTTCTTGTTAGAAGAGGCTGTCGCATGAGAGGTGGACGCATAATGTGTGATTCCTACGGCAAAAAGAGAGACGGGGAGTGCGTGCTCCACAGTTGGGTGAGGCATAGCGGCCTTTGCAACCCTTGTCCTGCTGGTCTTCTTAGGCTTTGCCAGCCTTAGAGAAGCGTTGTCCTCAGAGAGCATTTTCTTATAGGCTTGCTGGTCGAAGCATACAACCAGCATACTCTGGGTCGAACCCGCTTCGACGCGTCGGACTGCGTCATGACCTTCTCATCAGAGGAGAAGGAAGTCCCCAGCAGAGTCCCAAGATTGTTTGCCATTGAAGTGAGTTTGGAAAAACTTTTATTTAATAACAAACAAAAACGTACAAAAAAGTCCTAAACAGAAAATCTAAGTACAATATTTAATCCGGATAATGTGACGATGGAGATCGAGTACTGCAGCGACTCCTTTACTCCGTTGACGGTCCGACGGGGGAATGAGGGATGCTCTCTTCTCTTTTCTTTCTCTCTCTCTCTCTCTCTCTCTCTCTCTCTCTCTCTCGAGCTTATGTGCACGTACGTAGCTCTTTTGGAGGGGTATAGTCTCTCTGAAGCAGAAAAAATCTAGCCCGCCTCCTATGAGACGTCTAAGTTGCTCCTATTTGTAGCCATCATGTTGGTGGGCTATAGGTGCCGCATATGCTTCTGTTTGGTGACAACAGGGGGCTCCTTCAATAGAATACGGTTGCAACTATAGGCTCATATGATGGGCAGGTTGCCACGTGTAGTTGGGTTAGGTCGAGCTGCCACGTGGACGTTTATTGGGATTTGT
The DNA here is from genome assembly GCA_036927795.1 of Iris macrosiphon. Taxonomy (NCBI): domain Eukaryota; kingdom Viridiplantae; phylum Streptophyta; class Magnoliopsida; order Asparagales; family Iridaceae; genus Iris; species Iris macrosiphon. The sequence goes on from JAYESA010000004.1 coordinate 178,091,928, forward strand.
TGTTGCTGAAGATCTGGGAGGTCCTCGTCTTTTGTTTGCGGGACTTTGTCAGCTTGACATGTGGCCCATATTTTATTAGAGAGAATCACTTAAGTCACAACAAAAAGATTTTGTCTCAATGAACCCTTCCACGTTGGACGCAAGGAGTCTGGGATGCTTGGGATGCATGGAGTCTGGAATGCGTAGGGCCAGAGACGCATGGAGTCTGGGACGCATGACCAGAGATGCATGGAATCTGGGACGCATTGCCAAAGACGCATGGAACGCATAAAATCTGGGACGCATGGCCAAAGACACACGGAATGCATGAAATCTGGGACGCATGAGGCCAGAGATGCATGGAATGCATGGAGTCTGGGATGCATGGGACCTCGTACAAGTGGCATTGCACGCCTGTCAAAAGTTATTATTAGTCTGATGAGAGCTTCTTGTCGTTTAGCATGCTCAAGTCTTTCGAGGCGTTCAGAAAATCTGTTTTGTCAGAATTTTGTGTCAGACATAATCTTTGTGTCATGATGCCACGTCAGATCTAAATATTGGTGCGCATGGATACTACTCTTTTCTTGGCCGCATGGTCATTATGTGGCCTGATTTTTTCTGAGTCGACCTTGGGACGCATGTTTGTTTGAGCGCATGAAAGCTAGATTTTTCATACTTTTACAGGCACGTCAACACGAACGCTAACGTGACGGTCCTTCATTGGACCCAGTCCCCCTGCATTCATCGGATGCCACCTCCCTCCAATGGGGACCGCCATGTCAGCCTTCGGGCTGATGCGCGGTGCCCCTCGGATCGATCCTTAAGGCATTGCTCTTTTGTTTTTGGGGTTATTTACACTAACCTCCTTTATGTTTTACATTTATTACACGAATTGTTTTTTATTTTGAAAATAATTACATGAACATTCCTATGTTTTTTGTTTTATTAGTCATGTCCACGTGCATCGCATCTACCAATAAAAATATATATAATATTGTTAAAAAATTAGATAAAAATTAAAATTATATTAAAATATTTTAAATTTGATTTGAATATATTTTAATCATGATTTGTTATAGATATTTTTTTGAATTTTGGATATGTGTTTTGTTAGATAATATCATATACTTAGTTTAAATATAAATTGAATATTAAATATATTTTAGGATTTGCTATATGTTAATGTAGTTAGAAGGATTTTAGAAATTTTATTTTATTTATTAACTACGTGTGAGAGATACATACGGGTAGTCAGTTTTTTTTTAATTAATTAGTGGATGATATACATATGGATTAGATGGCTTATTTTTTCAATCGTTTTTAAGCCGTATTATAATATTTTATGTTTTACGTTTTATGTAAAAGGTTATTACACTAAACATCCCTATTTTAAAAAATAAACATAAAGCATAGGGGAGAGCCCACCATAATTGAAAGAAACTTGCTATTTGGAACGCGCCTGCGTGCACATGCTGTGCACGCAGGCGTCCGACGGGGACGGAGCAGCAAGGGGGTAAGGCAGAGCGGTAGGGGAGAGTGAGGGGAGGGGTTAGCGGAGGAGGAGGAGGAGGAGGAGGAGGAGGAGGAGGCAGTGACGGAGCAGGAGGGGCGGAAGGAAGGCTGAGACGGAGCATGAGGGGAGGTGGCGGTGGCGTTCTCCTCGGCCGTGCGGATGCACCGACTGTGCACCCGCGCATGCCAAATAATATTTTCTCGTGAGATCGAATCAATCAGTCAGAATAAGCTATGTCTCAACATGCTCATTAACCCATTGATCTCGGCACATTATTGTGAGATTGTTAATTCGTTCAAGGAAAAGAGCACTATTATTTCTAACATATAATTGTGATATATCACAAAAGTAAACCAAATATGAAATTAGAGATTGTACTTCATTATTGTTAAACGTTAAGGCGTCGTACCAATAACATTTAGGTTCTCAATTTTAGAAAGAAAATAATTCAAGTTCCCACAAAAGTGAATAATAAGCGTTCTCTTCACAATCTCATTTTATTTTTCTAAGATCTAGTTAAAAAATTGTGATCTAAATGTCACACGCAAAGGCTGGGCTTGGAAGAAACAGAAGAAAAAGAGAAGGGCTTTCTTATGTAAGAGGGTTGTCCACTTTTTTTGAAGCCATCTTGTAGTCCATTAAGACCTTGCTCGTTCTAGGCCCATGTTACATTTGGAGGCCCATTACAACGTTTTGTTACACACGACCACATTCAAGTGGAAGCTTTTATCAATTATCACTTGAATGGCCACGGAAATTTGTCAAAATTTCACCTAGGTGAACTGTCAAATTTTCTTATAATACCTTATTTGCACCGATTGTACTGGATTTGTAATGAATATATGGGGGCACTTGATTAGAAAAATTGTTTATAAATTTGAACAAATTTTCTATTCATATACAAGTAGTACTCCAACAATATGAATGACTCGCTATTCACTTATGTTAAGTAAAAGATTATCTTGAAGAGAGAGCAATTAGGTTCAAAACATCAAAAAAGACATATGTCTTACTCGAGCAGAACTCATGCGAGGCGGCAGAGGAGGCCCGGGAGGTCGGAGGGTAGAGCAGGAGGAGGGGGCGGAGGGTAGAGCAGTACTGTGCCTCCGTCTCCGCCGCCCCCGCCTCCCTCCTACCCTCATGTGCCCCCACCCCACTCCCACTCCCTGCTCCGTCCTCTGGCCTCCCGGAGCCCCTCTGTCGGCTCGTATGAGTACTGTACGAAATATATAGTACGATCGTCAAAACATAGCACTAATTTTGGTTGTCCTTCATCTATTGAAAAGGTATAAGTTTAAGTTGGATTTGTCTGGAACGGTCCTAAGAAAACCAAATAGTACGTGTGGTTGTCCTTCGAAAGGGGGCTGTCCAAATCCCAAGTCTTGTCAGACTTACTCCTGGATTGGCCCTGGTGGAGCATTATTTGGTATACGACAAATTTGAAAAAAAAATTGTAATAACCAAAATTTTATTAATATTAATGTTAATTTTAATGTTAATGTTAATATTAATTTTAATATTAATTTTAGTTTTAAAATGGGCTATTTAACGTTTAGACCCTAGATTTTATACAAGCTTAGAGTTTAAGTCATAACATGTCAAATTGAAAAGTTTTGATCGTGCATTTTAATTTTTTGTTTCTTTTTTTTCCATTATACCCTCAACATGAATAAAATGACAAAAATCAACACAAGCTAAAAATGAGGATATAATAAAAAAAAATTTAAAAATTAAATTTTTGGGTCCAAACTTTTTAATTGGATATGTTAGGACTTGTCTAAACTGATGTAAAATTCAGGGTCTAAACACTAATTAGCCCTTTTAAAATCGTTATGAGGACACACTCCTCTTGACACACTTCATAACTACACTGATGTGGCAGTGCATTATTGGATGTCAAGAGAAACCTTAAAAGAGAAAAAATAATTAAGATTCAATAATGTACTGTCACATGAGTATGACTATGAAACTTATCACCATAGCATTGTTTTTTAAAATTTGTCATATTATTTAGTTGTCACATTAACTGCTATATCATCTGTCACATGAGGAAAAATATATGTGATCCAAATGTAGGGCCCAAAATTTTCAAAGGCTACATCTATAGGTTGAACTGAAAGTCCATAGTCATCCTATTTTCAAATTTTGGGTCAAATTTTTTTAATTGGACATGTTAGGACTTGTCTAAACTGATATAAAATCCAGGGTCTAAACACTAAGTAGCCCTTTTAAAATTGTTATGAGGACACACTCCTCTTGACACACTTCATAACTACACTGATGTGGCAGTACATTATTGGATGTCAAGAGAAGTTTTAAAAATAATAATAATTAAGATCCAATAATGTACTGTCACATAAGTGTGGCTATGAAACGTGTCACCATAGTATTGTTTTTTAAAATTTGTCATATTATTTAGTTGTCAGATTAACTGCTATATCATCTGTCACATGAGGAGAAAGATATGTGATCCAAATGTGGGGCCCAAAATTTTCGAAGGCTATATCTATAGGTTGAACTCAAAGTCCATAGTCATCCTATTTTCCCGGGGATGTTATCACATTCACAAGTACGCAATAGATTATAGCTATATCTTCTGCTATTTGCAGCTGTTATTGCCGACAGAGTATTATTTGTTCGGATTGATCTGTGTTCTCACACTTGTGGACGCAAAAAGGTTATTGGATGTTACTTATGATATACTCAAGAAACCATCCTTGCTCAATTATTGTTGTATTTTAATATCCTTAAATATTGTAAGAATGTCATTAATTATGTACACTATTTTAATAGACAAATGAAAATAATAACCAAAAAAATTAATTATCCAAAAAATTTCAATATTAATATTAATGTTAATTTTACTATTAATTTTAATTTTAATTTTAATGTTAAATTTTGTCATGTCAGTAACTATGTCATACGTCACATAATGGAAGATGGCATCACCCAAATGTTTTGAGAAACAAATAGCATTTTTTATAATTTAAGTTGAAGCTATTTGACTGGAACAAAAACTGAAGAAAAAAATGTTTGTTATATTTTTCAGAAAATTGTACTGATAGCATTGAACTTACTGTTTATTGTATAAAAGGCATATAGTTTCTAAAATTTACAAAGTGAGCATAAGATTGCCCTAAAATAGAACGCAAGTTTGGTTTTGCTGGTTTACGTCCTAAACAAGGACGTAAATTATTAATTTTCTACGTTCAACTAGGTTAAGGTTAAGGAGGATTTGGGAGAATGGGTATTAGTAACTTACGTCCTAAAAAATGACGTAAATTTGATTTTTATGTCCAACATTAGTACATAAGTAATTTTTTTTTTTGTAAGAAAAAAAACAAAAAACATACTTACGTCCTTTTTTAGGACGTAGGTTGTTAATCCTTGTTTTATTTACTTTGTCATTAACAAGTTTAACATAAAATGTGTTTTAAAAAATATTAACAATTTAAGTCCTAATTTAGGACGTAAAACAACTTATGTCAAATAGGACGATCTTATGCTCAGTTTGAAAATTTAGAAACTATATACCTTTTATACAATAGATAGTAAGTTCAATACAGTCAGTATAATATTCTGATTTTTTTTTTGTTGTTGCTACAAATAAACCATTTATAATCTACCGAACATTGGAATTGATTTAAGTGTTGTAACAGTAATTATAAAATCAACATTATTGTTCCTATCCCAAGCATCAACCGGGGCGGGCAGATAATAGTCAGGCTCATCCCAATTTCTAGATTCAGGATACAGGAACTTATTTTCTAGAATAATAAAATTTAATTTGTCTCGTGATTATAGTCTGGACGGGACAGTTTTTACATTCAAAATGTATGAACTAATTTTGTAGAATAATAAGATTCAGTTTGAAGTCGCAATTTATAGATTCTAATTTTTTTTTAAATTATTTTTAACTACATAATTTTTTAACATTGACATTTTTCACCAAAATTCTACCGATCCCATACATAGGGGTGAACATTATTCGGTTTTGGACCGAAAACAGAACCGAACCGAACCGATCGGATCGGTTTAAAAAAATTGGTTCGATTTCGGTTTTGAAAATACTAATTTTTTTTATTGTTATTCGGTTTCGATTTCGATTTTGGATTTCGGTTTCGATCCAAAACCAAAAATCGAATAAGATATATTTTTTATGACAAATTTGTAAATAAAAACAAAAAAATTGAAAATATTTTCGAGCAACTTTTGATGTGTCTTTATAATTAGCCTTATGATGATACGGAGATTGTCACTAACCAAGCATCCATATTCATGCATGTTCCTCCAGTCCAGCAGCTGCTTTGAAAACCCCTTCATTGTCTCGAATAATTGCAGCTCCCGCCATCTTGTTGTCATAATAGCCTCCATAATAACCAAGCGACCATATTCAGAGAGTCAGGATTTGAAGAAGTCGAAGTATTTATTATTGGTTCCTTCATATTTCTCTCTAAATCGAGTTGATTCAGAGAAGATGGTAGCACTATCAATTGTCCTTCGTTTGAAAATGAATTCATTCCTCGTTTTCCGTATCTTCCGCATAAAATTTCTTTCTATGCAGCCGGAAGAAACCCCTTTGCTACAGTTACTTGCTCGCTAGCCATCTGTTGGTTTTGTTTGAGCAAAAATTCAATTTTCTTCTTTTCTTTAGTTCTACATCGGATGGCCAACCCCTCCTCGTGTACATATATTAGTTCATCTTCTTTGCTTTCTTAAAGTTGTTGTGTGAGGAACTCCTTGGGCCACATGCGCGTGCATCCGCCCAGCCCAGTTCGGTTCGACGCGCGTAACGGGTACGGGCCCACATTTACGGGCGCCGAATGTTGATTCGATTTGCTCTTCGGGTTCGGGCTGAGACCCTAAAATTCTTTTTCCTCCTCTTTATTTTTTTCATTTAATTTTCCGAACGTGGAAATTAATTTTGTCCGTTACTATTTGTCTTTGAATCGTTAATATATTTTGTGTCCAGGTTCATTCTCTCCTTCTCCTGTGTAACGGCTGAATTAATAGAAAAATTAATTCAGACCGTTACATATTGGATGGAGTATTATATATATGAGTGATTTTTCTTTGTAAACATTATCAGAAATATTTTCTCCAAACAGTTGCTGCCAACATTCTATTCTGTCCAATCTTCGTCGTTTCACTCGTCTCCAAACTCTGGGCAGAGCTAAGTCCTGGTCGTTCTCTCCGAGTCGTGTGCGGCGACGAGATACCGGTAGTGCGGGGGTTTTACCACTAGGAGCTTCGGAAAACGTCTGCACACAGATCCCGAATCAACTCTTAGGACAGTGCTTCGTGTTCGACTTCTCCAGAGGTCGGTAACATCAGTCTATTTATTTTTTATTTACAAAATTTTCAATAAGAAAACGACAGTTTTTTCTAACACCATCTATTTTCTAAAAGAAAGTTTGCTCGTCTTAACCCTCCATCCATACTCAATGGTACCTGACAAAGGGAGCATATTGGATTGAAGCTTTGTATCCTTATCTGTATATTTCCTGTTGCAATTGAATTGGTGATTGCTCTCCAGATGAAGAGGATAACTTTGGACAAATGTGGCGTAACTTCCATAGTTTATTCCAATCTCTCAGTTCATGCATAATTCTGGAGCCAGAAACTCAAATTCTGATTATCATGGACAAAACGCTAGGCAGATTTAGAGGTGAGAATGCCATTGCTCGTATGCTATGCTTCCATACAAGTTCGTCACAATTCACATCGGAAATATGAGCTCATACGCATTAGTATATAAGCTTGGCTGATGGAGAGCATAATACAATGTGTCTGGGTTTGTTCTATCTCACAAAAAATGAATATTATTACTTTCGTAGCCTATCGGTTAAGACAGAGGCACCACCCTCCTCTCAAGAAGGTTGCAGGTTCATGCAACGACAGAAGCTATTTAATTTCTCTTTGATGGATTAAGTGGGGTGGTGGTGATGGTTGCAACACAGATATGGTCCGTAAGAGACAGAAGCGGTGTGGTGTAATCAGGGTGGTACGCGGATGCGATGCAGGTGCGGGTGCTGATGCGATACGGTTGCGTGAGTCCTTGGGGGCCGGATGAGCCTTCGGACATGGATGGGACTCTCGGACTGAAATTGTATATAGGTCTTCAGGCTATGATTGGTTATAAGTGTTCAGGCTAAGTTTGTAGCCTTTTGGAGGAACCTGAATAAAAATTTACCTTCTTCGAAAAAAGAAAATTTATATATATATATATATATATATATATATATATATATATATAGCTATTTTGTATTTAAATTCTGGATTTTATATCAGTTTAGAGTCAAAGCTTGACATTTCCATTTGAAAAGTTTAGATCATGAGTTTTATTTTTTGGTTTACTTTTTTCATTGAGCAATGCTAGGATTACATCCAAATGAGTTACAATTCATTTACAATTGCTTGCATGGCGGTTGCCAATTGGATTCCTTCTCTTCATGTTGGGTAGGAAGGAGAGATGAGCCAATTGGCAACCGCCATGTACGCGGTTGTAAATGGGTTATAGTCCATTTGATTGTAAACTTAGCATTTTTGTTTTTCAGTATACCCTCATTTTCAGCTTATGTTTGTTGTTGCCCTTATACACTTGTTCAGAGTATAATGAGAAGAAAAAAATCAGAATTCAAATGTTCTAATTGAACATGTTAGAACCTAAACTCTATGCTGATTTAAATTTCGTAGTCTAAACGCTAATTAGACCATATATATATATATATATATGTGTGTGTGTGTGTGTGTGTGTGGTAAAGCTATTGAACCACCCGGGTGGTTTCATATATATTATAAAACTGTCCTATGTTACATGGGTTGGATTGGAATTGAGTGGGTGGGATTAAAAAGTGGTGGAATCAACACCTTTTAATCTCAACCACCTAATCCAAATACAACCCACGTAACATAGGGTGGTTATATATATATATATATATATATATATATATATATATATATAATATTTTTGTAGTCAAGATAGGATATAGGCATTCTTTCCAAATCCTTTGGTGTGTTCATACTTATGCTGAACTCGCTGCTACTTGGCAACCAAATCTCCCATGGGATGACCATCCTTATTACCAGCATAGTAGATAAGATCATTCTGCCACAAAATTTCAGGCCAACTCGGAAGAGAAGGATCTCCAGAGGTTAATATCGGGCATTGAGCCCCTATATCAACGTGCTTTGGAGTTCCTAATAATTAAATAAACCAAGATCTTACCATGACTGCTATTGACGAGAGAGGCGAAAGCAAAAGTCTATGGGGTCGATATATATATATATGCACTTGGCGTGTTGCTGTTGATTTTGAAAAAGTCGAAGTATTAATCTTTAAAGAGTTATTTGTATTTGTAGTGCCATGCTCCGCTTAGCACTATCTACAAGAGATATCAGTTTGCTGACTAAAAAAAAAATCCTTCTTGAAGAGCACCTTGTTGAACCAGAAGATGACTGATCTAGGTGAGTGGACAAAACTTCATTATGTGATTCTTGCACGCCTTAATAATGAATATGAGTTTTATAATGCTTGTTGCTAAGAAGATTATTGTTTTCTTTGCATGAATGATATGTCTCTGCATGTTTAACTAGAACTTGTTTGCTTGTCAATAGAAGAACTTTGTCATGCTAATAAGAAAAGAAAGAGATTGCTTCCATGTTACATTATCGTTTCTGCATAGATAGAACTATATGAAATGTTTGAACTGTATAAGAGAGATGACGGCCAGTCTGCATAGAGAAGAGATGGCGGCCAGTCCGCACAGGAATAGAGATGGCGGCCTGTCCGTACAGAGATAGAAGAGAAGTGATAGATAGTCTGCTTGTTCATGATCATATGCATTATAAAGTTTATCTGATAGAGCTATATGCAATTGCATCGGTCGGACAATGGCTATTAGTGAATAGCTGAACCTTGGTCCTGATTGCTAATTTGAGCCTATTTTAGTGCAAAGCAACCATGAATCACAGCTGCTATTAGCTAGATAGAGTTAGGACATCTTTAGGCAAGAAGTCCTCGTTATCAGGCGGGTGTCCTGTCATTAGTTAGTTGCATTACCGCTACTAATCCTGAGTTTCTCGGGGACCATCATATTGATAGGTCATCTCTTTTGCATGATAAAAAAGAATAGTCCACTAGATGTTGCATTGTCCCTAGAGTCCTTGAGTATAGCTCACGATACACGCTGCACACACTCTGATAGTATAAGGATCGACACATCGTGCTTGAACTGCTTGCCTTGTATGCTTAGTTGTATTGAACTGAACTCTGATTTCAAAGATGTTTCCAAAAAGAAGTAATATGACTCTGCTCTTGTACTGCATGTAACAAACCTAGGTAAAACTAGAAAGATCACTAGTAATATAATATTTTTATCACATGCCTACTTAGTGTTGGTTTTAGTGAATGTTGCTTATGTTCGTTGCTCTTATACTCACTAATGTTTTTTTCTAAAATACTAACCCCCCACCAGTTTGGTTGTTCGCAGGTACTGGATCGTCCGAATAAGCGATAGCCGGACCTCATCCCCAGGAACCGAAAATCTAGAGTCTATGCCTTGAGCCGTATCGAGATATTTTGAGCTGCTTTTGTATAAAGGGACATAATGTATGAAACGATGTCATTGTATTCAGAGAACCTCGTACCTTGAGCTTCGTCTCGTATACTCAGATGGAATGTTGTTTGAAACATTGCTCCTCCGCTGCAAACTTGATCAATTCGATGATAACCAAGATGACTAACGTTGTTGCCTTCTGCGAGCGCAACTCCAGGCTCGTACGACATCAAGTCCCGAGGGAACACAATCGTCCCGCGGAAGCGCTGGCATGGTGATCTCACGCCTAGCGGGAACGATCGGAACCGTGGGAGATCGGAACGTGACAGTATTTACCCTCATTACAAATCCTTAATTATGTTTTCTCCATTTTTTATTTTATTGCTACTATGCCATTTTATCACTTTCTTAAATGTTATCTGTATTTATCTCCATTAATAATAAAATTAATACTGAAATGGAAATAGAATTAAGGATAAACAATGATGGGGGTTGAGAGTAAACACAAATAACTCATCTTTAAATCACTTTCTTGCTTTTGAAAAACGTTACAAAAAACTTTTCGTTCATTTTTCATTAACAATTTATTCAAGGTCTTACAATTTATTAAAGGTCTTACAATAAAAGGCACAACAACAAAGTAATAAAAAACAACTAAAAATACCAACTATCAGCTACAACTATCAGCAATAAGGGCACCAACTCACCTTATCGTAGCATTCTTTCAGTCACCGGCCTTCACTTCATTTCACTGCGTCACCGGACTTGCTCTCCGAACTAACCAACATGCACCATATATCAAATGAGATATGCATTTGTTATCATAAACAAGATTACTGTGACATAAAAGTCCGTCTATCGTCTAGACGCCACCAAGACAGTTGATACATTTTGATATTTTTTTACTATTTTATCATAATTTTTTTTTATTATATACATATTTTAATGATATTTCAAACATAACTATGTTGTAAAACAAAATTTTATTAAGTTTTAGTTTTGTTAAAGTGAATCATAGGTTCATAATGTTTGCAAAGTTGTTTGGCCAAAACATCTTGTTATGTATTGTTCCGCCTAGACATCCACGTACGTCGTTTATACCGTCAAAGTTCCGTTGGCCGGCTATTCCACCGCCTAGCAAAAAGCGGTACGGAGAGAGACCGCCTACCGCCTAGACCGTTGAGCGCCATTTAGAACACTGACCATAGATCACCGTTCGCTAAAAGATATCCACAGTGGGAACATTTCATATTATATTGTAAATTTTTTACAAATCGTATAAATTAATATAACTTCTTATAAATCGTGTAAATCTATATTTTTGAAGTATACTCTTCGTATTGGCATATAATGACACACTCAAAATAACACATCAAATACATACTCTAAATTAATATTCTTTATTAGCTCTTTCTTTCTTTCTTTTTTTCAGAAAATTTACTGTAGCGAAATAAATTTATATTAAATTCATGCAAACGAAACAAGTTTGCAAAATTTTGAAAAAAAAGCAGAGTCCGCCAACAGTGTTGGCGGAAAACACAACTACTGTACACGTACGCAGCAAAAAAAAAAAAAAAAATAATGTGGGCCCCACGGCTAATTTTTGCCTACTGAGTTGGCTGAAATTGGGGAGGGGGGCCAATTTCAGCCAACTCAGTTGGCGGAAATTGGCCGTGGGGCCCACGGTTTATTTTATTGGTTTTGTTTTGTTTGGTTTGTTTGTTTAGTTTGGTTTGATTGGATTGTTTTGTTGGTTTATTTTAATTAGTTGTGTTTTTGTTTTATTTATTTTGTTTTGTTTTGTAATTAGATTTAAGAAAATTTATTTTAACGAAATAAAATTAAAATAAATTAATTGGAAAGAAATATTTAGAAATATTTTTTTCGAAAATAAGTTTCCAAAGCATCAAAATTTGTAAGAATGAAAGTTTAAAAAATTACGAAAAAAATATCAATATCAATTGGACATTTATATTTATAAATATTATATTTTTATCGTTAATTTTTTCGTTGTTAACAGACGTTAAAATAATAATAATAATAAAAATCTGCCGTAAGAATATTACGTCTGTCGTCGAGCAGACTTCGAGCGGTCATAACTACTTGTTTTGAAATCGTTTTTCATTAAATAATAAGTCGATTTGTATGTTTTCGACGAGAGTTACACAAATCGTGTAGAAAAAAAAATTATCCGAAACAAGACGCACATGTTACAGATAAAAATTTAAAATTTAAAACTTTAAAGTATCATAACTTTTGACTGAGAGATCGAAACAAGCTCCAGTTTGTGCCAAAATGACCATATCGAAAAGTACTATGGGATAAACCGTTTCATCGTTTTACGGACTTCGAAAATTTTCAGAATCGCAAAAAAAATGATGTTTCGACCTCCAAATTTTACTTTCGGTCTTTTTTTTTCGAATATTTAAATTTTACTGTAGCGAAATTAATTTATATTGGGTGTAGGGGCCGTAAAACGATAAAAAGATAACTAAATAACTACCTAAATATCTTGCGATTCTGAAAATTTATATTGGGTCTTTTTTAATTTATTTAAATGATTATATATATGTGGAAAATAATTTTGCGATTCTGAAAATTTTCGAAGATAAATTACAAAAGTTATTTAGTTATCTTGCAAATAAAAATATATTGAAATTTTTTGGAGAATCCAATACAAAATAAATTTAAAAAGACCTAAATATCTTGCAATTAAAAAAGACCCAATATAAAAAGATAAAAAAGACCCAATATAAAATAAATTAAAAAAGTTATTTAGTTATTTTTCCAATTAATTTATTTTAATTTTATTTCCTTAAAATAAATTTTCTTAAATCTAATTACAAAACAAAACTAAATAAATAAAACAAAAACATAACTAATTAAAATAAACCAACAAAACAAACCAATCAACCAAACTAAACAAACAAACCAAACAAAAACCGTGGGCCCCACGGCCAATTTCTGTCAACTGAGTTGGCTGAAATTGGCACCAATTTCAGCCAACTCAGTTGGCGAAAATTGGCCGTGGGGCCCACATTAATTTTTTTTTTTTTTTTGCTGCGTACGTGTACATCAGTTGTGTTTTCCGCCAACACTGTTGGCGGACTCTGCCTTTTTTTCAAAATTTTACTAAATTGTTTCGTTTGCATAAATTTAATATAAATTTATTTTGCTACAGTAAATTTTTTGTTTTTTTTTTCTTCTTTTATTTAATATATATATATATATATATATATATATATATATATATATATATATATATATATATATATATATATATATATATATACACGAGCTAAGTTAGATTACTATTTATTTGTTATGACAGACTTAAAATTTAGAATCTCTCTTAGCTTGCTAACATTTTCAATTGTGGACAAAAATTTACTACAGCTTCCAAGTGTATAAATTTTGACTTAAAAAAAAAAATGTAACATTTGAAACTATTCCTACTGTGTGTTCTTACACGTTTACGATTTTTTTATTCCTACAATGGTATGAAATTCAAAATTCTATAGACAATTGCAGTACTATAATTTGATGTTATATACAGGTACTTGGATATTAATAGAATTTCCAAGCTTATCTATGACTTCTTTCCTGTCCTATCTGGACCGTAAGGTCTCCCCATCTCTCCTCATCTTCTCCCGTTCTTCAGCTCCAGCTGTATGACCAGTCACACTCCGCAAATAAAGTATAATTTTCAAGTTCACACGCAATAAATATTTATTTATTTATTTATTTATTTATTTTTGCAACTTCAAATATGTACAACTGTAGAAGAGAGAATGGCGCACGAAATAAATGAGGCACATGGACTGTTGCAGTTTCTGCTTCAGCTATTCTTATCCCTGCCTGACTGCCCTCCTCATCTGTCCCTTGCTTTTCCAAAACTTTGCATCATTCGGTCAGTACCTGTCCTCCGATAAGTCTGACAAATCATCTAGTTTAGACATTTTTTCTAGTTAGGACAACCTTTAGTTTCCTAAGTCTCCCACATCTTCGTTAATAGAGTTTCTGCGGTCCATCCCAACTCATCTATGTCCGTTGAACTAACAATCAATCAGGTCCATATTTTTGGGTTCCCACTGAAAATATTTCGAGTAGTTCAAGAAGAGAAATTCGAAATTCGAGCTCTACACCTCCGTCAGAACCTGAGACTCACGCCGCTACCAACCCACTCGCCGTCAATTATAGGGACAAACAATCTTAGACAAGGGACAACCAAATTTAGTTCTGCCTAGGACAACCCAATCACCGGACCGGCCCTACTTACAGTATTCTCTTCTTTTTCTTTTGCATAAATGGGTGAAAATTAACTTGTAATATTTATGTAATTCTAAAATCTACCAAAATAAATGTAGAAATGTCTGAAAACCTAACTTCCCTACCCATCACCTTTTGCAACAAAGAAGCAATGTGTCCATGGTTGGCTTAGCATAAATGGAACCTTAGACGAACCTGAAGATAGAGATTTTATGTAAAAAATTTGGAACATTTGTAACATTTAGAAGACATTAGTAAAATGGTTTTTTTCGTTTAAAATGATGAAATTTCACCCATTTGCGTCTGAAGGAAAAGAAAGGGAGATGACTCGCCAACTGATTTGGCAGGGTCAAAGGAGGCCAAGGGCTCGCCAACTGAGTTGGCGGATCCTGTAGGCTCCGCCAACTCAGTTGGCAAAATTAGAAGAAAAATATGCTCGCCTACTGAGTTGGCGAGTAGGAGTACGCTGGATTTGGTAAAAAAAATAGACATTGCCAACGGCTAATAACGTTGCTCAACTTGCCAATTTAATTCGCGAGCTACTTTTATCCCACTTTATAAACACTGCCACAGCTCTCTATATTCCTCAATCCAGCACACTCTCTCTCTCGCTCTCTCTGCCAAACCCAAATCCTCTAGCACTCTCTCTGCCTTTGGCAAAGCCTCCAACAATAATTTTTTTTTTTTTTTTGCCTGTAGCCAAAGTTCTTCTCAGCTTCTTCTAGCCAAAGTTCTCAGCCGTCATGGATCATAGTGTAAGAAGAGTATGCTCGCACGACAGTAAAATAAATGAGTTAAATTACGAATGAGGAGAAACCCAATTTTTTTAACTTATCCGAGTTTTGAAAATATACGCAATCTTATTATTGAACGTTGTTATATTCATTACGATTTTATTTTAAAGTCTATTTTTGGTCCTAATTATTTTTTGATAGATAGTGAAGATGCATGAAATTATATTCTTGAGATTAATTCACAGTCACGGTATATAAATATATATGTTATTCAAGTAGCACCAACATTAAATAATAGAAATAGCGAATATTTTTTTGAATACCAGCATGTTAGTTCGGGTGTTAGTTCTTCTCAACAAATTGTTCAATTTTCTCAAGAAAATCATTCATCAGGTGAATCTAACCATGATAATGATAGTGATAACGACGATGAGAATAGTGATGATTTAATTAAAAATATAGATTATGAGGTAAATGATGATGTTGATAATGCTATCAGTGATGAATTATTTATGGGACAATCATTTTTTAACCGTTCTAAATTTAGAAGTTTTATAAGTAATTTAGTAATTAAATATTATTTTAGTTGTTCAGCTAGTGCTATGAATAATGCTTGTGGAATTATATATAGTTGTGATCAACCGAATTGTAATGGTGATATAGTTAAAGTTGGTACATTATAAAATCATCATTCTTGTTTAGGGAGACTTATAATAGGACGTCATCGACTAGCTACCGCTGCATGGGTTAAGACCATGATAATTGATATTATTAGAGATAATCGGTCATATAGTCCATCACAAATTGTTAAAGATATATATACGGAGCAACGTATACATATTAGCTATTCCAAAGCCTGGAGAGCCTGAGAGACGGCATTAGCTGAAATAAATGGTAGTTATGATTAGGCATATGCTAGTCTTGAGGGTTATTGTTATAGAATTATGGAGACAGATCCAGGTAGTACATATTTTCTTAAAATTGGCAAAGGTAATAGATTTCAAAGAATTTTTATTTATTTTAAGGCATATATTGACGGGTTTTTAAGGGGCTGTTTACCGGTTATTAGTACCGATGCTACATTTTTTCGTCTAAATATCAAGATATATTATTTATTGCTTGTGCTCACGATCCTAACTATCAATTATATCATATTGCTTATGCTGTTGCTGAATGTGAGAATAGTGATTCTTGGTATTGGTTTTTAAACTCTCTTAGAATATCTTTTGAAAGTTCTTTTAATGAGTGGAGTTCTTTTAATTATTGGAGTACAATTTCATTTATATCTGATAAGCAAAAATAATTAATAAATGCTATGCGTGCTATTTTTCTGCATCTCCTCATTTTTTGGTATGCAATATTTTAAACAAAACATAAAAAAAGTTGCGAAAGAACAAGAATTTCAACACTTGTTAGACTCGCTTTCTAGATCATAAAATGAAATGGATGCAGAGAGTTTGTTTGATATAATTAAAGCCGAGAACGTAATGTTGTACGATTGAATTATTGGTGTAAACGATAAAAACCGTCGATTTGAATATTGGATAACAGCGTATGCTCCTTGTCCTAGATTAGATATTAACACTTCTAATCTTGTTGTAATATTTTAACAACTGGATTAAGAAAATACGAGAAAAACCAATAACAACACTTCTTGATGGTATTAGAGCCAAGATTATTACACTTCATGACAATCATAGAAATAATACTAAAAATATAGGCACATAATATTGTCCTAAGATGTTAAAGACTATGGCTCGTATTATCAAAGAGAAGAATCACCTAGAAATATTACGTATTGATAGTTATAAGTTTGAAATAATAGACCGTACAACAAGATGAACCTATATTATAAATATAGCTGACCGATCTTGTATATATTTTACATGGTACCATACTTATATACCATGTATACATGTATGTTTTGTTTGTAGATATTGTAATATTAGTATTGAAAGTCTTTATCCTCCAGTATTTTCGACGGAGACCTTGAGAAGTGTATACGAACCAAAAATAGAACCAATTCTAGTTTCCCACAAGATCCAAGCTCCTTTGGTTAGAGAAAAAAATTAGAGTACCAGATATAAGACGCAAAGCCGGAAGACCAAAGAAGAACTGCATCAAACCCCATGATTCATCGACAAGAGATCTTCGTTGCAGTAATTGTGGTACAATGGGACACAACCGAAGAAGATATACTAGTCAACCGAGAGAGAAAAGTAGTATTGTTCAATGCATTCTAAAATATTGTATTAGTGAGTTTGATAATGAAAGTTGTAGATAGGAATAGTTGACAAAGATTTTAATAATGAAAGTTGACAAACATTGCAATCAAACATTGTTACAAATTCTAGTTCTAAACAAGAATATTAAAATCAAACATTCATCTACTCATCCTCCTTCTCGTCCTCCTCGTCATCCTAATCCTCCTCAGCCTCCTCCCTATCTTGCTGAGTCTGGGTTGGCAACGGTGCTGATGGAGTCAAAAATAATTGTGTGAATAATTGATACCTTTCATCTCCAGCGTCCTGGTAACTAGTGCCCTCTCCGGCGTACTATTGACTACGGCCCATCCCAGCATAGTATTGAGAAATGCCCTCTCCGGCGTACTGTTGACTACGGCCCATCCCAGCATAATATTGAGAAATGCCCTCTCCGACGTACTGCTGACTAGGGCCTGTAGCGCCCCGCTCCGCGTAGACGCTATGTACAAGTGATATCGCCTTGCTTACTCGAACGGAAGTCTTCTCGGAGAGTGACCGATTGATCAAAGTGAGTGGGCAGAACTGCATTCTCTGATTCTTGCACGACTTAATAATGAATCTGAGTTTTTGAATGCTTGTTTGCTTAAGAAGATTGTTTCATAAGAAGAATGATAGAACCGACTCAGCATGCTAATAAGAGAACTCACATAGCTTGTCATTGAAACGAATCTGCTGCCTAACTAGAGAATATGTATGCTTGTCAGAATGAGATCGAACCATTGCTATGCTAATAAGATATAAGAAATATTGTATGCTTAGAAACACCGACACAGCCATCGAACGAACCCTTGCTATGCTAAGAAAGATAAGTAAATGAATCGTATGAATAATTCCCTTTAAATATGCTAAGAAATAGATAGTTATTGCATGTTAGATTTGAAATCAACCGTGCTTGCCATTATATGTTTTGTTTGTCTATTTTCTATATCTAACTGCTAAGTGAAAATGTGTGAGTGCAGCGACTAATAGTACGCCCTGAGGATACGGCTCGCAAAGGTCTAGTGGGGTGTGCTATTAGATATGTGAATTGTGTGCTTCGTCTGAGAAAGATATGCTTCATTTAATAAGATGTGTTTTGCTAAGACCGCATATGTTTTGCTTGATCATTGTTTTGCTTGCACTATGTGTTTATGTCATTGCATTGGTCTCGGACAACTTATGCATAAGGTCTTGTCTCTCGAACGATTCCTGGGGCACTAGGAATCGCTCGGTCCGGAAGAGATTTTTGGATTGTCCTGAGGTATACGGCTCATAAGGGTCTAGTGGGGCGATAAGTCTATTAGTGTTGTGTGGAACCCATGATGTCACAACTGCTTGCACTCGAGTGTGTTGGTAAAGAGCTGAACCATGAGTCACATCTGTCGATACCAATGCGTGCTAGTGAAGAGCTGAACCTTGGACAACCGCTACTAATCATGGGGCTACCCATGGACCGTCATATAGATAGGGCGCATGCTAGATTTACCTTCTTGCATACCTATCGATTGATGACACCAAAAGTTTGATTCATAAGTTTATCCATATATGCAAATTGTGGCTAACTTGTGTGTCTGCTGCAGGATAACCGTTCGGCTATGGGGTAAGAAATATGAGTTTATGCTTAAAGCTTGCTCGTTTATTTTGTCTGCATCGTAGAGTAAATCTGTTAGTGCTTCATGAATTCACATCGGTCAGACAATGACTATTAGTGCAGAGCTGAACCTCGGTCACAACTGCTAATAGGATCAGAATATGAGTCATTGGTTAGCTGGATTACCGCTACCGATCCTGAGTTTCTCGGGGACCGAAATCATATAGATGTGTTGCCTTAAATTCTTGAATGAATGATAGTCCACTTGATATGTTCGCCTTGATTCGATATGATCAGTCTGCTAGATAAGCTTTGCCCCAAAAGAGTTAGACTTTGATGCACAATACATGCTGCACACTGCACGATAGAACACTGTCCCAATTCGTATGCTTATAGTTTGAATATGCAAAACTGTTTCAAAGTTATATTTTCAAAAGATGTAATCTGACTATAGTTCTGAGCTGCATGAAATGAACTTAAGTAAGAGTAGCAAGATCACTAGTAATGTAATGTTTTGCCACATGGTTACTTAGTGTGGGTTTTAGGGGGTGTAGTTTATGTTCAGTTGTTTATACTCGCCAGTAATTATAAAAGTGCTGACCCACCAACAGTTTGCTTGTTCTCAGGTGCGTGTCCGTCCGAGGAAGCGATAGCCGTGCCTCATCCCAAGGAACCAGAAATCTGGAGTCGATGCCTTGAGCCGCATCGAGTTTGAGCTACTTTTATATAGAGGGACATGATGTATGGAACAGTGTCATTATAATCGTGAGAAAGAGTGCTTGAGCGAACTGTAACCTCGGCCATGTGCCGCTTGTAACACTTTAGATTATCAATAAGAGCATGTTTTCTTATGCCATTGTGTTCTTTACTTTTCTGCAATATATGTGTGCCGCTGCTTCAGTATTAAATAGCTTACTTGCCCTTGTTCAAAGCATTGGCCTTGTGCAAGCGCACTTTAGGCTTGTACGGTATTACGCCCGTGCGAGGACGATCGATTCCGTAGGGACCAAAGCGAGGACGAACGACCCTGCGAGACCGGGGCATGACATAGTGGTATCAGAGCGACTCGATTCTTTGCCCATTCCATTGCCTTCGACTCTGATTTTTTATTGTGTTGCAATGAACTCCATACAATAAGTCCATAGATATTCTCAAAGAAGTGCGCAAAAGTT
This sequence comes from Iris macrosiphon, assembly GCA_036927795.1. Lineage (NCBI taxonomy): Eukaryota > Viridiplantae > Streptophyta > Magnoliopsida > Asparagales > Iridaceae > Iris > Iris macrosiphon. The sequence continues at coordinate 178,111,987 of JAYESA010000004.1, forward strand.
TTCTGGATTTGTTTTCATTGCTTGAGATGTGATTTGTGATTTCTGGATTGCTGAGTTTTGATTTGGGATGGTGAGGGATGAGGACTATCGCTACTCTGTGTTTTCGTGAGTTTCTTCCTGAGTTTCAAGGACGAAACTCTTTGTTGGTGGCTAAGTATATAGTGCCCCGCTTCGCGTAGACGCTATGTACAAGTGATATCGTCTTACTTGCTCGAACGGAAGTCTTCTCGGAGAGTTCCCGACCGATTGATCAAAGTGAGTGGACAGAACTGCATTCTCTGATTCTTGTACGACTTAATAATGAATCTGAGTTTTTGAATGCTTGTTTGCTTAAGAAGATTGTTTCATAAGAAGAATGATAGAACCGACTCAGCATGCTAATAAGAGAACTCACATAGCTTGTCATTGAAACGAATCTGCTGCCTAACTAGAGAATATGTATGCTTGTCAGAATAAGATCGAACCATTACTATGCTAATGAGATATAAGAAATGTTGCATGCTTAGAAACACCGATACAGCCATCGAACGAACCCTTGCTATGCTAAGAAAGATAAGTAAATGAATCGCATGAATAAGTCCCTTTGAATATGCTAAGAAATAGATAGTTATTGCATGTTAGATTTGAAATCAACCGTGCTTGCCATTATATGTTTTGTTTGTCTGTTTGCTATATCGAACTGCTAAGTAAAAATGTGTGAGTGCAGTGACTAATAGTACGCCCTGAGGATACGGCTCGCAAGGGTCTAGTGGGGTGTGCTATTAGATATGTGAATTGTGTGCTTCGTCTGAGAAAGATATGCTTCGTTTGATAAGATGTATTTTGCTAAGACCGTATATGTTTTGCTTGATCATTGTTTTGCTTGCACTATGTGTTTATGTCATTGCATTGGTCTCGGACAACTTGTGCACAAGGTCTTGTCTCTCGAACGATTCCTAGGGCACTGGGAATCGCTCGGTCTGGAAGAGATTTTTGGATCGCCCTGAGGTGTACGGCTCGCAAGGGTCTAGTGGGGCAATAAGTCTATTAGTGTTGTGTGGAACCCATGATGTCATAGATGCTTGCACTCGGGTGTGTTGGTGAAGAGCTGAACCATGAGTCACAACTGCCGACACCAATGCGTGCTAGTGAAGAGCTGAACCTTGGACAACCGCTGCTAATCATGGGGCTACCCATGGACCGTCATATAGATAGGGCACATGCTAGGTTTACCTTCTTGCATACCTATCGATTGATGACACCAAAAGTTTGATTCATAAGTTTATCCATATATGCAAATTGTGGCTAACTTGTGTGTCTGCTGCAGGATAACCGTTCGGCTATGGGGTAAGAAATATGAGTTTATGCTTAAAGCTTGCTCATTTATTTTGTCTGCATCGTAGAGTAAATCTGTTAGTGCTTCATGAATTCACATCGGTCAGACAATGACTATTAGTGCAGAGCTGAACCTCGGTCACAGCTGCTAATAGGATCAGAATATGAGTCATTGGTTAGCTGGATTACCGCTACCGATCCTGAGTTTCTCGGAGACCGAAATCATATAGATGTGTTGCCTTAAATTCTTGAATGAATGATAGTCCACTTGATATGTTCGCCTTGATTCGATATGATCAGTCTGCTAGATAAGCTTTGCCCCAAAAGAGTTAGACTTTGATGCACAATACATGTTGCACACTGCACGATAGAGCACTGTCCCGATTCGTATGCTTATAGTTTGAATATGCAAAACTGTTTCAAAGTTATATTTTCAAAAGATGTAATCTGACTATAGTTCTGAGCTGCATGAAATGAACTTAAGTAAGAGTAGCAAGATCACTAGTAATGTAATGTTTTGCCACATGGTTACTTAGTATGGGTTTTAGGGGGTGTAGTTTATGTTCAGTTGTTTATACTCGCCAGTACTTATAAAAGTGCTGACCCACCAACAGTTTGCTTGTTCTCAAGTGCGTGTCCGTCCGAGGAAGCGATAGCCGTGCCTCATCCCAAGGAACCAGAAATCTGGAGTCGATGCCTTGAGCCGCATCGAGTTTGAGCTACTTTTATATAGAGGGACATGATGTATGGAACAGTGTCATTATAATCGAGAGAAAGAGTGCTTGAGCGAACTGTAACCTCGGCCATGTGCCACTTGTAACACTTTCGATTATCAATAAAAGAGCCTGTTTTCTTATGCCATTGTGTTCTTTACTTTTCTGCAATATATGTGTGCCGCTGCTTCAGTATTGAATAGCTTACTTGCCCTTGTTCAAAGCTTTGGCCTTGTGCAAGCGCACTTTAGGCTTGCACGACATCACTTCCGTGCGAGGATGATCGGTTCCGTAGGGACCAAAGCGAGGACAAATGGCCCTGCGGGACCGGGGCGTGACAGGGCTCGCTCCAGTATAGTATTGGGAAATGCCCTTTCTGGCGTACTGCTGACTAGGGCCCGCTCCATGATAGTATTGGGGAATGTCTTCTCCGGCGTACTGCCGACCAACGTCATCTGCACTATCCATCCTACGACGACAGGAGTGTCTCTGTTATACAATATTGGTCGAATAATCTGGTGGAAGATTTAATTGTACTGGAGGCATTTCAGGTTCTCGTCCGATACCGAGACGATCAACACGAGTCACAAGTTAATTCATAAGAAATCAACTTTATAGAGGAAGATTTCTCTCTGGTTGTAGCAAATATTATTGGTATACACCACTATGAAACATGAAACTTGTAAATTAATTTATTTACGATATCTATGTATATGTAATTTTGAACGTGTAATGAAGTCATACCAAATCATGCATGCCATCGGCAAAAGCACGCAAAGTAAAATCATCTACGGATCTACTCTTGAACCTTTGCTCCTCAAATTTGTATACTCGGTTGCTTATACGAGGGCATCCCCACCATTGCCTATAATCCAAGTTACCAATGTCTGCATAATGTAAACAAAATTTTAGTGCACTTTTTATACTAAATCAATCCGACTAATGAGTAACTTAGAACTTACATTCCTCAACAGATCTTAGTCCGGGAGACATGTTCATCATACTATAATTCTTGAATCGATTATTCCAATCAATGAGTCGACGTATTCTATTTCTTGCATGTGTTGGATCATTATCGATAGTCGGTGGATCATTCAAAATTATTTGACTCATCTCGAATTGTCGAAGAACACGGTCTGTCGGATGATACATGGTGAACCGATCATATATAATATAAGAATTATGCAAACTAAATGAATATGATGTCATCTAATGTAAACCCCCTCACCCAAAATAGATATTTTGTGTGTATTTTATATTATTATATTTATTATAGATTATTTTAAAATATTGAATTTTTTTAGAGTATTCTCTTAGTTAATTAAAAAATAAATTTCTTGATATATTTACTTATATAAATATTTATTTAGAATCATTTTTAGGCTATTTTAGATTTTTTGAGATTTTTCTAGAATTTTTAGGTAATTAAAACATAGGGAACGTAAATTTCTAGGACTTCTATGATTTACTGTACGACCATACTTGCATGTTGTTCCCATAAAATATTTATTTTAGTTTAAAATATTTAATTATATTTTTATGTAATTTATTTAGAATTTTAAGAAATTTATTTAGATTTTTAAAATTATTTAGGATTTATTTGGATATATATAGTCTTAATATTAGATAGATGCTAATTTAGTGTTAATAGATATTAATAAGATTTTATAAATTATTTGTATTATCTTTAATTTTATTTAAGATTATAAATTATTGAGATAAATTCAAACTCTATTTTAAATTAATTCAAATCATGAACCTACTAGGAAAGCAACTTCATGCATATCCTATCCTTATTTAAATTCATCATAATCCTATCCAAATTAACCAATCCTAGTTGTATTTAATTAAGTAGTGTCAACCATTATAAATACCTTATTCTTCATATTTTTCTTCCCCAAATTCCCCTCTTTTTCGTCCAAAAATAGTCAAAATTTGTCATAAATTCAGCCTCATTTTCTACTAGTTATGACGAATTAAAAAGACGATATCTCCTAGCTCCGGACTCCAAACGCCCTCCAGTTTTTTTTGTTAGAACTATATCAAGGTTAGTTTTCTGATTATATAAATTATTTTAATAATTTAAGAACCTATTTTTCCAGAAAATTCTAAAAGTGCCAGCTGTCCGAAATTAGACGCGTTTTGGTATTTTTGAGATTTCGGGAGATCCCGAACTCGGAATTACAAACCGTTTGAAGTTTCGGAAAGCTGACATGATGAACTTACAGAAAATTATTTTTACAGAATTTAAAATGTTAGTTTATTCTACTGTAAAATTTGTGCAACGTAGACGTAAATAGGAAACCACCGAAAACTGTCATCTGTGCGCCCTTGTGGCCATAACTCTTTACTGACTTGTAATTTTATGAAACCGTCTATTCCAATATTAATGTAGCATTAAAATATATAGGATTTCATATACAAATCCAGGATTTGAGTCGGTTGACTTTTTGGTCAACGGATTACCTCGATTTGCGTGCCACGGATCACAAATCTTTAAAGTTGACTTTCTTTGGACCAAAATTAGAGCTTAACAATAAAATCAGATTATAATAAGATTAAAATAATATTTTAGGTTATTTTATTCAGAATTAAAATAGATTAAATGGAGGAACCTATTTACCCACTTTTGTAACCTAACTTGTTTAATTTATGTGACGGGTAGATCGGACGACGCCTTGAGTTGGTACTTCATCCTTTTCAGACTAGGCAAGATACCTTGCCAAATTGTTTACAGTGCTTTGCATGCTATTTATATTTTTGTTTATTCCTTGTCTGTGTAGTTTTGTTCAATCATATTCATTGCATGTGTAGTTCGTTCAGTCATTATTATATATATTAGATATGTTGACACACACTTGACACCTAGTATCATGAGAGGACAATCATTAGGCGTATGGACTTTTAACCACTCTGGTAAACCGTAGTATATAGCTCGCACTACGGGCGTGTGTCGCGCTGGTCGCTACCCCCGCGGTATGTCAATTTTTGGAGTCTCGCTGGTCGCTACCCTCGCGGTATGTCGATTTCTGATGTCCACTGACGTGTGTGTGAGTTGTTAGGTAGATTGAGTAGCCTACCCTTGCCCATACGTCGAAAAGTTGTCCTTATTTGCATTCATATAGATTGTCTTGTACAGCGTACTTATTTATTTTCAAATTATATGCATGTTTACTGTATTCAAATTGGCTCACTTTTCTGTATCTTGTTACGTCCCTCTGAGGACCTGGTCTTCTGCCAGGTGTATCTGTTCTTGAGTATTTGCAGGAGTGCAGATCTGGATGGTTATATAAGTTTCGAGGATGTCTTCTCTTCGAGCCCGTGGTTGTTAGCTGGTATTCTTACATTGTGTTTATTGTGTTGTACTTTTCCATTTGAGTTGGTAGTGGATTTGTTTCCATCCAACTATCATCCTTAGATACTTACTTTAAGATCTAGTTTCATAGACACTGGTTATTTATTTATATTTAATTTTCATGGATGAGATTTAGATTGTACCTTGTGACTTGTGATATATTTTATACCACTTGTGGATTGATATTCATATTACAGCGTACGTATGGGATATGGTTTCCATATATTGGAGTTGCCATATCCATGCGGCTGGCATGCTTACGTGTCCTAGTCCTATGTATTTTGGGACTGGGACGTGACATATTTTTGTGGTGGCCCATGCAGGTCGAGAGCATATTGTCTCGGTTATATCACTGTACCGAGCAAACCTGCGCATAGAATTAGAATATAGGATCTCATCCACTTATTTAATCATCGTCCTTGATTTTATTTTGCATTCTCATTTGATTGCTTGCATTGCATCTTGCTTGATCCTTTCACAATGTCAATCTTATCTTTTCTTTCGTGCTTGATAAGGTTAGGAAGATGACTTATACTAGGTATATACCCTCTAGTATTCAATAACACTATTAGTTAAATTATTGTAAGTTGGATAGTATGTCTCATAACCTAGTAACACATAGTCCTATTGCCCCATTAATAAAGTATAATTGAAGGACACCAGCTATAGACTTGCATAAAAAGATAGTGTTTATCCAGACTATAGAACTTTAGTGTTATTCTGGACTGTAGAACTTATAGGCCCATACACCCATTTGGTTGACTTTAGACTTAGACAAGGAATTAGTATGGAAATTGTAGAGGCACAACACCGATCTTCTTGGTGAACTTAGATTATTCTGTACCTTCCTCCATCATAATTAAGTGTACTTATATTTTTTTTACTACCTCAACTTATGCTGCTATTATAGCCTAGTTTTGCAAGCTTATTCTTTTATTAAGCTTGTTCATGACATATGTATTATTTGGGGCCCACACTAATACATTGTCTAAATCAGAATCAGTGTATTATGGTCTGATCAACCGTAGTGCACTTGGTTCGCTCTTTGTATCACTACTTTATGTGGATTGAGATATAGTTGACTCAACTTGTTAGACGAATATACTTGCCCTCTAGACTGGTTAGAGCATATCATGTCAGGTACATAACTGTTCTGATATGAACATTCATATAGGAATTTACCAAAATAAGATTTTAATCCACAACTGCCTTGGCAACTCCCTTTCAAAATTCTTTAATCCCTTCGAATCCCGTACTTGTATTATATCACCTCCTTCTTGAACTCTTTATTATTGCTTTCCGTCTTCCCCTATTTCGGAAAGACGAACTTTCGTGCTTAATATAAGTTTGATACACGAATAGTACTAGATATACCCCATAGGCCAAGCACTCATGATGACAAACAAGAGAGCGCGGCCACAGAAAGCCGTAGATACAGGTACGACCTTAGTTATATGTGTCATTGCATACTCATGACCCCCTTTATGACACGAGATCTTAGGTGCATAGTAGACGTATAATTATATAGGTGTTGGTTTAGCAGTTATGAGGATATACTGATATTTTACCCAGATGGCATACACGCGATGCTAATAGATGACGCGAGTAGCAGTAGTAGTATTCTTTTTCTATCACCATCTCTTCCCCTTGGGTGGCTCATCTTCTCTTCTCTATCCATTCATTATCTCGTGCTTAATTCTCTCTATCGTAGTTACATCTTTTTCGTGCCAACATGAATTGTTGGTCTACTTTGACCCTATCCTTAGTTTTGTTAGTTAAAACATAAATGGTTTAGTAGATGATTAATAACTAAAGGATGAGTTCTTAATAATAACCCTTATGTATATGACCTATAGCAATATCTGTATCCTCTTATTATTTTAAAAACCATGTATAGCATCCCTTAGGCTAATAGGAATTTGTTAGACTGTTTGAACTAGTTTATACTTTTAATAGTTTTATAAGTTAGTCAAGACTTTAACTTTTGCCCAAAAACTTAGACTATGCCTAGGAAAGAATTGAAGGCACTGGTTACGAACTGACAACTATGACAAATCGTTGGCAAAGTAGCGACAGCTGCAGCTAGACCGTTGTAGTAAAGTAGTCGAAGTATTTGCAGACATATTGGTCAGGTGACATGGCAGTATTAGACTACGATACTTGACGGTTACAAAGAAAAATCATGGTTGTGAGATTCAAGACAAGTACCCCAAGATTCTCGACCCAATAAATATATTTGTCTTACAACCTAGACAATAGCCTCAAGAGACTGTGACTACCAGTAGAACTTTTGTAAGTTGGATAGTGTAGACGAGTTAGAGGATAATAGGATAGTGTATGGATAATAAATAAGAAGTGTTAGAATAACAGACCATGACTTTAGGAAGCACTGCTAGATAGCTATGTAATGTAATAGCTATAGTAATTATTATGAATATGGGTTAGTGTCAATTTCGAGGACGAAATTTTTGTAAGTTGGGTAGATTGTAAACTCCCTCACCCAAAATAGATATTTTATGTGTATTTTATATTATTATATTTATTATAGATTATTTTAAAATATTAAATTTCTTTAGAGTATTCTCTTAGTTAATTAGAAAATAAATTTCTTGATATATTTACTTATATAAATATTTATTTAGAATCATTTTTAGGCTATTTTAGATTTTTTGAGATTTTTCTAGAATTTTTAGGTAATTAAAACATAGGGAACGTAAATTTCTAGGACTTCTATGATTTACTGTACGACCATACTTGCATGTTGTTCCTAAAAAATATTTATTTTAGTTTAAAATATTTAATTATATTTTTCTGTAATTTATTTAGAATTTTAAGAAATTTATTTAGATTTTTAAAATTATTTAGGATTTATTTGGATATATATAGTCTTAATAATAGATAGATGCTAATTTAGTGTTAATAGATATTAATAAGATTTTATAAATTATTTGTATTATCTTTAATTTTATTTAAGATTATAAATTATTGAGATAAATTCAAACTCTATTTTAAATTAATTCAAATCATGAACCTACTAGAAAAGCAACTTCATGTATATCCTATCCTTATTTAAATTCATCATAATCCTATCCAAATTAACCAATCCTAGTCGTATTTAATTAAGTAGTGTCAACCATTATAAATACCTTATCTTTCATATTTTTCTTCCCAAAATTCCCATCTTTTTCGTCCAAAAATAGTCAAAATTTGTCATAAATTCAGCCTCATTTTCTACTAGTTATGACGAATTAAAAAAGACGATATCTCCTAGCTCCGGACTCCAAACGTACTCCAGTTTTTTTTGTTAGAACTATATCAAGGTTAGTTTTCTGATTATATAAATTATTTTAATAATTTAAGAACCTATTTTTCCAAAAAATTCTAAAAGTGCCTGCTGTCCGAAATTAGATGCGTTTTGGTATTTTCGAGATTTCGGGAGATCCCGAACTCGGAATTACAAACCGTTTGAAGTTTCGGAAAGCTGACATGATGAACTTAAAGAAAAGTATTTTTATAGAATTTAAAATGTTAGTTTATTCTACTGTAAAATTTGTGCAACGTAGACGTAAATAGGAAACCACCGAAAACTGTCATCTGTGCGCCCTTGTGGCCATAACTCTTTACTGACTTGTAATTTTATGAAACCGTCTATTCCAATGTTAATGTAGCATTGAAATATATAGGATTTCATACACAATCTAGGATTTGAGTTGGTTGACTTTTTGGTCAACGGATTGCCTCGATTTGCGTGCCACGGATCACAAATCCTTAAAGTTGACTTTCTTTGGACCAAAATTAGAGCTTAACAATAAAATCAGATTAAATAGAGGAACCTATTTACCCACTTTTGTAACCTAACTTATTTAATTTATGTGACGGGTAGATCGGACGACGCCTTGAGTTGGTACTTCATCCTTTTCAGACCAGGCAAGATACCTTACCAAATTATTTACAGTGCTTTGTATGCTATTTATATTTTTGTTTATTCCTTGCCTGTGTAGTTTTGTTCAGTCATATTCATTATATGTGTAGTTCATTCAGTCATTATTATATATATTAGATATGTTGACACACACTTGACACCTAGTATCATGAAAGGACAATCATTAGGTGTATGGGCTTTTAACCACTCTGGTAAACCGTAGTATATAGCTCGCACTACGGGCGTGTGTCGCGCTGGTCGCTACCCGCACGGTATGTCGATTTCTGGAGTCTCGCTGGTTGCTACCTCCGCGGTATATCGATTTCTGATGTCCACTGACGTGTGTGTGAGTTGTGAGGTAGATTGAGTAGCCTACCCTTGCCCATACGTCGAAAAGTTGTCCTCATTTGCATTCATATAGATTGTCTTGTACATCGTACTTATTTATTTTCAAATTATATGCATGTTTACTGTATTCAAATTGACTCGCTTTTCTGTATCTTGTTACGTCCCTCTGAGGACCTGGTCCTCTGCCAGGTGTATCTGTTCTTGAGTATTTGCAGGAGTGCTGATCTGGATGGTTATATAAGTTTCGAGGATGTCTTCTCTTCGAGCCCGTGGTTGTTAGCTGGTATTCTTACATTGTGTTTATTGTGTTGTACTTTTCCATTTGAGTTGGTAGTGGATTTGTTTTCATCCAACTATCATCCTTAGATACTTACTTTGAGATCTAGTTTCATAGACACTGGTTATTTATTTATATTTGATTTTCATGGATGAGATTTAGATTGTACCCTGTGACTTGTGATATATTTTATACCACTTGTGGATTGATATTCATATTACAGCGTACGTATGGGATATGGTTTTCATATATTGGAGTTGCCATATCCATGCGGCTGGCATGCTTACGTGTCCTAGTCCTATGTATTTTGGGACTGGGGCGTGACATCTAAATTTCTGGAGCATCATCTCCACATATGTAGGGTAACCAGATAACCTATTTAATGACAATGTATCAAATTAATAATTATGTTCCTCTACTATCATAACTGTAATAACTTAAAGATATTTATCATATAGTTAAATAATTACCTCATGATATTACAGTGTATCAAATTGGCTACCATAAAGTGATACACTCCTGTATTTGTAGTGTTGGTAATCTACTACATCTGTGGGCCATCGCATAGCAACCGAAAATACTCCAACATTACTGATAATGCTAGTGAGAGGCCTACCAACAGAGAGATGCTCGTAGGACCAGAACTAGAATGCAAAAATGGCATTAATACAAACAAATTTATATTCTAATCTAACTAATATAGGTCTTTCATTCTTACCTGAATCAGTGAAATACATCCACAAATACTTTTGCGACTCGATCTCACAAATTTCGTCAAATTTTCTTATAAAAACGCTAGAGTAGCAGCTTCCCATGCATGCCGAGTGAGTTTTATCAAATCATCCAAGAATGGTAGAAGCTGCACATTTATCATATTTTCTGATGCGTCGGAAAATAGAATTGTACCACATAAATAGAGCAAATACGCTATAGTGCAACGAGTGACCTAAAATTATTATATAATTAAATGTTATATAAATACTGTAATACCTCGTTCCGCTCAAGCGGACTGTCAATTCAAACGACAAAAGTGCAATATCCCGGATCGATTTGCTTCGGCGAGAATACTCGTTTGAGGCAAAGGATATCCAGACTTGTCCCTTCAGAAGTTCGGCTTAGGCTTTCAGAGGCTCGCTCGGAGTATCGCTCAACCGAGACGAATCATCGCTAAAGTGGGTGGCTACGGTAAACTTATCTTTGCTTAGCCAGCACACTTAAAATATGGAATGATACATGCTAGTTGCTAGGTGAATCACCCCTGCATGCTAATAAGAATACAACGCATCTAGCTAAAGGAATAATCCCAACTTGTATTGCTTATGCTAGAACATGGAAATAAAACATTGCTTATAATCAGACCCTCGCATGCTACTATTGCCTTGTGCAATGAGACCCTGCTATGCCTCGAGTAGAACGATATGTATATGCTCTTCTTAGTGCACTGTTCACTTGTTTACACTGCATGACCCTAGACCATGTCGCTCGGGAAGTCCCTTTACGGTTTCACTCATCGGCTTACCTTCGGGCCCGAGCTGATGTGAATGCTTATGTTTATACAAATGCATGCTTGCCTAGTTATATGTTGCCTCGATTCAATGCTTGTCATATATTTGCATGCCACTATCGAGTAAATATTGTTTTGACTTGCATTCATCCAACCACCGGAAGACTATCTAATAGTCGTTTCGTGCAAGTATGAACATTGAAAGTATCCGGGACCGTTGGGTCGCCAAGGCATTTCCTGAACTAGGAGACTGCATCAAGGACAGTCAAGCAAGATAACATTGAAACACTTCAGAAAAGTAATACTCGTCTTGTACTCAATCTAACATCTCAGGGAGATTTTGTAAAGACAGATCATGCTATGTGATTGTCTCATGCTCGTATTGCCTTAGATTACATCAAAGTCAAGTGGAACACTGAACGAGAATCATGTTAAGTAAAGAAATGAATCATAGCTCATGGAGCAATGATCATTCAGTAAAGAAATAAGAATTTTTGTTATGAATCTGGAATGACCCAAGACTTGCATGTCGCGGACAACTTGTGCACAAGGTATTGAATGTGTTCTTGCGGATGGTTGCTGGGGCACCGGGGCCGATCCGATCCGGACGGAATGTCTGTTAGTCTTTATGTCGGGCAAGAATGGTGTGTGCTGCCTTGTGAACCTTTTCTTCATACCATCCTTGCTCTTAGACTAAACAATAATCGTAATGTTGGAGGAAGAAATGGTATGAAGCGGGGCTCGCCACCGCATTGCACACTATTTCTGTCCCGTGATTAAATTGTGTCCTTTATGGCTATGTCAGTGACAATTGTTCATATAGATAATTCATCCTCGCTTAGCGGCTATCCGCGTGCAAGTTATTGCATCGCATCAAGAATATTTGGACAATTATGAGTATAACTCACTTGTACATATGGAGCACTCGAACATCTTATGCAACACACTGGATAACCTGTAACTCGTGCATCCAAAAAATAGTCTCATTCAAAGTACAGTGTTTGCATATGCTATTTCCCCTGAATGTTTATACATGCTCGTGCTTGAACTAACTTGGTTTGCCTTGGATAGGGAAGGACAAATGGTAAGTTGGTAAGTCTCGCCGTGTTTCCTCTTATATCGCACGGCGCACTGCCACACGAGTTAGGCAATTCAATATTGCCATGAAACTGATCCTAAGGTAACTAGAAATACAACTAAATAGTTGGTGCACGGAACCTATAAGCACATATACAAGACATAATATTAGAACATCGCCTGTACATTATTCCACAAATGTAACCACTTGGCACACTTTTACTGTTTCAGAGAGAGAGGCTTGAGTGACTTGTAATCTCGGCTATATGCCGCCTCTAACACTTATTTATAGCAATAAAGATCTTTGTTTTGCTTCAACTTGTGTTATTCAATGCTTCCGCTATTGTCGACTTAGTGAATTTGTTACCAAATTGCCTACGCATTTATAATTCTGCTGCACTCGGACAATCTGTACGACTCTGTGGCTTAGACCTCTTACCGCCATCCAATGAACCACGGCCTTGCACGGGCGTGGCTCACGCTCGTACGACATCACGCCCAAATGGGCCAAAGCGACCATTCCTCGGGAGCGCTGGCGCGGTGATTCTCGCCTAGCGGGGATGGCCGATTTGCCTGCGGGAGATCGGGGTGTAAAAAATACTAAATTAAGTGATAACAAACCTTACTAATTAAAATGCATACCCGCATTTCATTTACTTCAACCACCTCATCAATAGTGCGATGTAGGTCCATGAAGTTGCCACAAAACCATATAAACTTTACAAAATGGCCATCTTCTATACCCGATGAAGGTATAACACCGAGATACCTCATGATCAGATCAGATCCATTTAAGTGCGGATCAAAATATATACCATCACCTGTAATAGGTAACCCTAGTATATTTTCCACATCAAATAGGGTGATTGTCATTTCACCAAATAGGAGTTGGAAAGTGTTACGTTCAGGCCACCAACGCTCCGCAAGATGTCATGCCCCGATCTCCAGCAGGCTAATCGGCCGTCCCCGCTATGCGAGAATTACCGTGCCAGCGCTTCCGCGGGATGATCATTTGACCCATCTAGGCGTGATGTCGCACGAGCGTGAGTCGCGCCCGTGCAAGGCTGAGGTTCATTGCTGGCGGTAAGAGGCCTAAGCCACAGAGTCGCACAAATTGTCCGAGTGCAGCAGAATTATAAAAGCATAGGCGATTGGTAACAAGTTCACAGAGTCGTCAATGGCGGAAGCATTGAATAACACATGTATAAAGTAGGGCAAACTCTTTATTGATATTGAACAAGTGTTACAGGCGGCGTATAGCCGAGATTATAAGTCGCTCAAGCCACTCCCTCTCTCTATATCTGAAATAGTAAAAGCGTGCCAAATGGCTACATTTGTGAATGATACATATGAGATGTTCCAATATTATGTCCTGTATATGTGCTTCAGTTCTAGACGCTATGCTCCAAGGCTTCAGAGTGAACTCCACGCCTTAGCACGCACGAAGGAGGCATCTGCACCAAACGAGGTTCTCCCGCACCCTGCAAACAATCTAGTGGGTTATCAGTATATGAATGCACTGGTGGGGAAGATACTCGCCCGTTCGACAAATCCAAACACGTTCAATAGGTTTCGTGCACCATCTATTAAGTTATCTTTCTAATCTTTTCTAGGATCAATTTTATGGCAATGTTGAATAACTTAATTTGTGTGGCAGTGCGCCATGCAATATAAGAGAAAACATGGCAAGACTTACCAACTTACCATTTATCCTTCCCTGTCTAAGGCAAACCAAGTTAATTCAAGCACAAGCGCATATGTGATGAATTTAGGGGCAATAACATATGCAAACACAAGTGTTGTGAGCGAGATTTCATTTCGGATGCACGAGTTACACGGATTATTAGGTGTGTTGCATAAGATATTGGAGTGTTCCATATATACAAGTGCTCTTATACTCATGATCATTCATGTGTTCAGATATTTTTAATGCGATGCAATGACTCACACGCGGATAGCCGCTAAGCGAGGATGACTTATCTATATGAACAAGAGGTCGATGGAATAGCCATAAAGGACGAGTTATAGTCTTGGACGAGAGTGGTATGCAACGCTAGGATCTCGAGGTAAAGCATGCCAACCCTCTCGCTCGAGAGACTAACATGAAGTTCCGTCCGGATTGGATCGGCCCCAGTGCCCTGGTGACCGTCCGCGGAACTGTACCCTGTTTCCAAGTTGTCTGCGACATGCAATCTTGGGTTTTAGATTCACTGGATTCATGAATGGCATGTTAATTCTTGATTCACTTAGCCATTGGATGATGCATAGTCTCTTGGGCAGAGATGGGTGTAGCAATAAAAGTGCATACACCCTCTCGCTCGCTCGAGAGAGACTGCAAAGATTCAAATACCTGAATGAGTCTTTTTTCATGAGCTGTGATTCTTTCTTTACTTGACATGATACAATCCCCTAGTTCGAGAATTACCTTGGCGACCTAACGGTCCCGGATACTTTTAGGCGCATACTTGCAAGGAATGACTATTAGATAGTCTTTCGAGAAGAACTAGATGAATGCATGACATGTACAGTGTTACACGGCTTAGGCATAGTTCATGCGACAAGCATTGAATCAAGGCAATAGTACAAGTTAACATATAAGCAGGCAAGCATTGCATTCATACGAAACTTAAGCATTTACGTTGGCTCGGGCCCGAAGGTAAGCCGAGGAGTGAAACCGTAAAGGGACTTACCGAGCGACATAATCTAGGGTCGTATAGTGTAGTAAGTAAAGAAGTGCACTACGAAGAGTGTAATATTCATATCGTTTTACTAGAGGCATAGCGGGGTCTAGTTGCACAAGGCAAAAGTAGCATGCGAGGGTCTGAATATGAACAAAATTTTATTTTCATGTTCTAACACAAGCAATACAAGTTAGGATTATTCCCTTACCTAGGTGCGTTGTATTCTTATTAGCATGCATGAGATGATTCACCTAGCGACTAGCATAAAATATCCATATTTTTAAGTGTGCTGGATAAGCAAAGACAAGTTCATCGTAGCCACCCACCTTAGTGATGATTCGCCTCGGTCGAACGATACTCCGAGCGAGCCTCTGAAAGCCTAAGCCGGAACTCCTGAAGGGCCAAGTATGGAAATCATCTTGCCTCAAACGAGTATTCTTGCTGAAGCAAAATGGGTCGGGACGTTGCACCTTTGCCGTTTAAATTGGCAGTCCGCTTGAGCGGAACGAGTCGTTACATTATACACCACTCAGAAAAAGTCTCGTCCTCGAGACTTCCTGAGCGCAGGGCGTTCTATCGCACTATCGAATCTATCCCAAGCGTAGTAATCAGTACCACTAAATCCATTTGGACACAATCTCCTACTAGTTCCTTACGCTGTGTCGCGTGTGTGCTGAGTCTGTCTCATTTGCGCTTTAACGCGGGACATATTGCTTAATGCGGGACATATTGCTTAATGTGGGTCCGTTATAATCCATCGTGAATACGATCTAAGGCTAATTCAAACTTATACAAGTCGTTATACTTTCCCATGTAGACATTTACTTGCACTAGCATAAGAGATCAGCATATCGCGAGTCTGGATCATGCACATATTCGAAGTGCTCCTCAAACATATGCATGTCAACCAACTCGGCGATAGTGAAGTCTCAGCACTCGAGTTTCACATCTCATTGAGTCTTGTATCGTGCACACGTTCAAGGCGTCCCTCAAACATATGCATTCAACCAAACTTAGAGATAGTGAAATCGGACAAGCTCTTTGCGAAAATCTCAAGGGTCTCGTCTTATGAATCACAAGGATACTTCCGACAGGGTCAATCCAATTCCATATCATTTTTCCTCCCAACTTAATTTAAGTATTTTGTACTACCGTTAAGCACGATCTATCCGATCAACCGACTAGCGTCCATCCGTTCGGGTCAAATATTGTACACGTTATCGTTCTATGTCTAATCCTAAGTCTTATTGCCCCAGTTCTATAGCTTGTTCAAGCAATATGCTAAAGTCGGTTACACAGGTTCTTTCACTCGGCACAGGGTCATCTGCCTAATTACTAGGTCAGCTCACAAGGTCATATATACAAGTTCAAGCACACGATACATCGTGCAAATTCGTCGTACGATGCTCGCCCCAATTCTTAGGGTCAAACCATTATTCATTTGCACGGAGTATTCTATCCAAGCTTATTTTACTCAGATTTCTAAACATCGAGAATATATTTTTCCTACACTCAACAGCACGTTCGTTTGTGCAGGGGTTCGAGTCCGTTCAATAAAATCTATGATATATCCAAGTTACATGACAAGCCTAGTGATTTTCAAAGTCTATCTCCTCAAGTATATTCAATAGAATCCATATCCATTCCAAGTCTAGACCACCAAACCAAGATTCAATTATAAAGCTTTATTTATAACTCCAATTCGTCCAACCCGATTGACGTATCCGTTCATGAAACCATCAAGCGTGATTTATTCCAGGTTCTAGGATAACTTATCCTCGAAACATTTTCGATCACTTGCATTTCCAAATTCGTATTATCGTGTCGAACCAAAAGTCAAGACGATCCATTTGTTGTCATGCTCCGGTCTCCCACAAGTTCGATTACCCTCGTTGGACGTGAGATCACCACGTCAACTCTCACGCTGGATAATCATCCTAATCCGGGCGTGACGCATGTACGAGCATAGAGTTACGCTCGCACAAGACAAGAACGTTTAAACGTTATGGTTATCTTCAAAATGATTAAGATACCTTATCATTTTCCTTTGCTCCATCCAAGTTATATTCGTTCATGCAGTGATTATAATTTGCTTAGCAAATCATCCAACTTCAATGTTACCGTTCGGTAATTCCATAGTCTTACTTCTAGCATTCCTCAAGCAACTATGTTTCAAATATTCAAGCCCAAGTCTATTCCATCTTTTTGATACGTTCCATTCATCGAATTTGTTTGGAATAATCACCGAACATGTTCCCGTGAGTTCGACGTAAAATCACCACGCCGATGTTCCCGCAGGATAATCGTTCCCGTTGGGACTGATTTCGAATGTTATCTCTTCGAACTAGATTTCAAGATTATTCTTCCAAACTCCAAGCCAAATCCATTATCGCTTATCTCTTTCATCGAACTAAAATATTCATTTAGGGCTAACTTCTATTCGAGCGATATTGTATTCAAGTCCAGTTCATTCGTTTTAATCCAAAATTGCTCGTACAATCCTTCAAATTTCAAATAAATTTCCTTATCTAAGATATCGAATTCCATTTTCGTGAATCCCAGTTCGTTATAAGCCTTATCATTTCGTTCAAGACATTCTCCAAATCGTTCAATCAAACTATCGCACGAGACCTATGAATCTGTTTGAACATTTCGAATGATCCATACACCACAAGAATTGAGTCATCCAATTAAATCCTCAATCGATTCATATATTGTGACACAAAATACTGTTCGAGCTATTTTCCAAAATCCATGCACGATTTTCTAAATTTGCCTAAGCATAAATTCGGTAAGGTTTCTATCGGTTTCCATTCTAAGTCTAACTTGTCTCATTCCTGAACGATATCCCAATCTCGTTTGTCATGCCCCAGTTGTGTTTGAATAAACAAAAAATGAGAGAAGAAGAGGGTTTATACGAAACCTTTCTTTTTTTGCTTACAAACAAGAAAAAGATTACAATTAATCCTATACGAGGATGTTAAGTACAATAAAAATAATTCTGGGGAAAAATTGCTATAGGAGTCTGATCTGTGGTCGATCACTTTGTCCCTTGGACCACACGATGATGAAGAAGTGCTATAGAAGAAGAAGAATATTTAAAGGTTGCAAGTGGGATTGAATTCTCGTTGCCAAAGTTGTCAATCAACACTCTCTGTCTGTGCTCTCTCTCTCTCTGATCTTTGATTATGCTCTCCCCTAGTCTCTGTGTGTGTGTTTGGCCCCCTTACCCTGTGATCAAGGGTCTCTATTTATAGAGATCAGCTAAATAACTGTCTAGTCGACGTAAAAGCCAAACTGTGAAGAAAGTTACACCTTTTACGCGGCGGTTATAATAACTGCTACCCACGTTCGAATTGTCATGACCCGATTTCGTAGAATCGTTTGAGGCGTCCCCCGAATCGTGACCGCCGTGCGGGCCTGGAGTTGCGCCCGCATAAGGCTTTAATGATTTGCATAGCAAGCACATATTCAGAGTACGCAGATAAATTAAAACACAGATTTATAATATGGAAAAGTTCTCTTTATTGATAATGAACATCTATTACAAACTCTTGAACGAGTTAGCTAATATGCCGAACGGCTTACAAAAGAGATGACTCAAAATGAGATAGCAGTCCTGTACATTACATCCCTTTATAAACTCAAACGATAAAGACCTCCAGGCTGGAGGATAGCTTTGCCACGGAGCTGCATTTGTGTATGAAGAGTTGCAGCTTCTGGCTTCAAAAGGCTTCGAGGCGCGGTGAAGATGCGCCAACAGCTTGGACTGGATCGGGTAGACGACTTCGGCTCCTCGCTCGGTTCGTCTTGGTGCGGAGAACCTGTTTCAACGAGGGTCAGCATATCGAAACATGCTGGTGAAGGCGAACTAGACTGACTATACCAATCAACACGTTGTTTAGTAAAGCATGCATATTTTGTGGGTTTCTATCTTGCTTTAGTTCATTTACAAGTAAGCAGCATATTGAATTTACTGAAATGAACGTGCCACCGTTCGGTAGATTTTACCTGCCCGTCTGAATTACCTGCACAATACTTACCATGCCTTCCCTGAAACGAAGACACAAGTTAGTATGCAACAGGTTTAAATATACATAGGATCACTGGCTTGATGCCACGAAGGGACGGGTTATAGTCTCAAGACATAAATGATATACAACGCAGGTGGCGAGCCCCGCTGCATAACACTTTGCCCCATAACATACGACTATACATACGTTCCGTCCGGATCGGATCGGTCCCGGCGCCCCGGTGACCGTCCGCGGAACTCATAACATACCTTGTGCACAAGTTGTCCGTGATCAAGAGCACTCATAGAATTTGTTCCATAGCATAACAGTTTAGCATAGTCATCCTGACAGTTTATTTCTTAACAAGCATATATTTCCATACTTAGCACGATTCATAGAACAGTTATAAACGAACTAGCATACAGGATGATAACCGTTCATAAGTTTAGTTGACAAGCAATATTTCCAAGTCTATTCCCTTTTTATCTTGATCTCTTTTATTATTACTTGGTATCGTTTGATCGAGGCGAAGGAGTGAGGCTTGGAAGCAAGGCTAGCTAATCGGGTTGGTAGCCACTCACTTAGATTTTTGGAAAGAAGAAAGAAAGAGGCGCTTCATGACTCCGCTCGCAAGCCACCTACTGCTCGTTCACCTGCACACGAACAGCTCGATTAATACTTCTTCCTCTCTTTCCAATCTCAGAATAGAAGTGCAAGTCAATGAACGAAAACAATAAAAACCATCGAAACCGTTCAAGAAAAACAAGCAAATCATAAAACCAACTCAAAGCACGAAAGCAACAAGCGACATCGAAAACCGAGGCAATAAAAGATAGCAGCGGAGAGGTCCCTCCTGACTCTGCCGCTAAGCCGATCCTTGGGGCGCAGTCCACTGAATATGGGAATCAATTCCGAAGAAACAAATCCATAACGAGGACGAGTTCTTAATTCAATCTATCCTGATCGAACGATACTGTCTTGTGTTTCTTAGCCGCGCTCCTCGAATTGGAGGAACGGGGCGCTACATCCTACCCAACTAATTGGAAGTTTCGTCCCGAAACTTAGGAATAGAACCAACCGTTAGGGATTATTGGGTTGAGGCAGGAGCTTAGAGGGGAGTGGACAATCCCGAGCTACGTGGCCTGGCCCGCCACAGTTGAAGCATAGACCTTTTCTGCTATAACATCTATCAGTAGTGTGCCCTTGCCTTTTACAGTAATCACAGAATGATCTCGGATTTCCTTTTTGTGAACCGCCGTGGTTAGGGCATTTTGCAGCGGTATTTCTTCTATCGTTGCCTTGTCGTTTGTGATTGCAGGTATGCACAGCGCTGATGGAAACGTGAGGATACTGCGGTTCGAGAGATAGGGCATGATTCATGACTTCACGCATTGTCCCGTACTGATTATTGACCACGTGCGAATGGATGGCAGGGCATAGTCCACCTTCAAACCTTCTGGCTCGACTCGCTGCATCAGGTAAATAGGCCCTAGCAAATTTGGAGAGTCGGTTGAATTCGGCGGAGTACTGCTTCACAGTCAAACTGCCCTGCCTCAGTTGCACGAAATCATTCTCCATTTGACGTTGTACTGGAGGGGGTATAAACTCCTCTTCGAACGCGGAACGAAAGGTCGTCCACGAGATCACCTCCTCTCCGTGATCAAATTGGAGAGATCGTCGATGTACGTCCCACCAATCGTGTGCGTTAAGATGGAGCTGTAGTTGCGCGCAGGCGACGCGCTTATCTTCGGGGACCTCTAGCAGAGCGAAGTGATCTTCGAGCTCGGCTAGCCAATCTAGAGCTACCACCGGGTCCTCAGTCCCGTTGAATGGGGTGTTGCAGACCTTCTTGAAATGGCCCAAGTTGAAGGCAGTCACGTCCCTCAGCCTTGGAATTTGAGGCGTCTCCACTTCAAGCACGGGCTGTCCCACCGGAGTCGTTGCTGTTGCGGCGGAATGGTTGGCAGCCAAAGTCTGAACGATCTGTTGTAGGGCATCTACCTGCTTTTGTTGGACTGAGAATCGGGTCTCTAGATTACTCTCGAGCTTGGCTTGGCGAGCATCATCTCGTTGTCGTTGCGATTCTAACATTTGTATTACCCGCTCAAGCGGGTCGACTTGAGATATGCCTCGTTGGCTCCGAGAGCTTCCTGAAGTGCCCGAACTGCTTTCTTGTGTTTCGTTCGGTGCTTGCGCTACAGATTGTGCTGGATCTATTCCTTCAAAAGAAGGTAAATTACATTAGGATCATAATGTATTATGGACTTATTGCATGAACGTATCTCATTTTGGCCTAGCGAGTTCAAGAGTTCGTACAGGAATTTTGATCGTTAAAGAAACTTTTCCAGCACGAAGTCTAAGGAACTTTGAATCTGTGCTCTGATACCACTATGTCACGACCCGATTTTGTAGAATCGTTTGAGGCGTCCCCCGAATCGTGACCGCCGTACGGGCCTGGAGTTGCGCCCGCACAAGGCTTTAATGATTTGCATAACAAGCACATATTCAGAGTACACAAATAAATTAAAACACAGATTTATAATATGGAAAAGTTCTCTTTATTGATAATGAACATCTATTACAAACTCTTGAACGAGTTAGCTAATATGCCGAACGGCTTACAAAAGAGATGACTCAAAATGAGATAGCAGTCCTGTACATTACATCCCTTTATAAACTCAAACGATAAAGACCTCCAGGCTGGAGGATAGCTTTGCCACGGAGCTGCATTTATGTATGAAGAGTTGCAGCTTCTGGCTTCAAAAGGCTTCGAGGCACGGTGAAGATGCGCCAACAACTTGGACTGGATCGGGTAGACGACTTCGGCTCCTCGCTCGGTTTGCCTTGGTGCGGAGAACCTGTTTCAACGAGGGTCAGCATATCGAAACATGCTGGTGAAGGCGAACTAGCCTGACTATACCAATCAACACGTTGTTTAGTGAAGCATGCATATTTTGTGGGTTTCTATCTTGCTTTAGTTCATTTACAAGTAAGCAGCATATTGAATTTACTGAAATGAACGTGCCACCGTTCGGTGGATTTTACCTGCCCGTCTGAATTACCTGCACAATACTTACCATGCCTTCCCTGAAACGAAGACACAAGTTAGTATGCAACATGTTTAAATATACATAGGATCACTGGCTTGATGCCACGAAGGGACGGGTTATAGTCTCAAGACATAAATGATATACAACGCAGGTGGCGAGCCACGCTGCATAACACTTTGCCCCATAACATACGACTATACATACGTTCCGTCCGGATCGGATCGGTCCCGGCGCCTCGGTGACCGTCCGCGAAACTCATAACATACCTTGTGCACAAGTTGTCCGTGATCAAGAGCACTCATAGAATTTGTTCCATAGCATAACAGTTTAGCATAGTCATCCTGACAGTTTATTTCTTAACAAGCATATATTTCCATACTTAGCATGATTCATAGAACAGTTATAAACGAACTAGCATACAGGATGATAACCGTTCATAAGTTTAGTTGACAAGCAATATTTCCAAGTCTATTCCCTTTTTATCTTGATCTCTTTTATTATTACTTGGTATCGTTTGATCGGGGCGAAGGAGTGAGGCTTGGAAGCAAGGCTAGCTAATCGGGTTGGTAGCCACTCACTTAGATTTTTGGAAAGAAGAAAGAAAGAGGCGCTTCACGACTCCGCTCACAAGCCACCTACTGCTCGTTCACCTGCACACGAACAGCTCGATTAATACTTCTTCCTCTCTTTCCAATCTCGGAATAGAATTGCAAGTCAATGAACGAAAATAATGAAAACCATCGAAACCGTTCAAGAAAAACAAGCAAATCCCAAAACCAACTCAAAGCACGAAAGCAATAAGCGACATCGAAAACCGAGGCAATAAAAGATAGCAGCGGAGAGCTCCCTCCTGACTCTGCCGCTAAGCCGATCCTTGGGGCGCAGTCCACTGAATATGGGAATCGATTCCGAAGAAACAAATCCATAACGAGGACGAGTTCTTAATTCAATCCATCCCGATCGAACGATACCGTCTTGTGTTTCTTAACTGCGCTCCTCGAATAGGAGGAACGGGACGCTACACGAATGACCTTCTAAATCTGCATATGACACGTGTCCCATTATGAGGTAACACGTATAACTTCTTCTCAAAGATCATGGCATGCAAGCCACGTAGGTAACTGCCCCTCGCGTAGAGATGGTTGGCATAAAAGCCAAATAACTGTCTTATTGGCGTAAAAGCCAAATAACTGGCTTTTGTTGGCGTAAAAGCCAAATAGCTGTCTTATTGGCGTAAAAGCCAAATTTCACGTAAAACTTGATGCTGCATGAATAATAGATAACCCGCGTAAAAATAGCCAATTATCCTTCCTGACTGAGGTCTTGAGCGTATTCTGGGCCAAATAGCCTTATCATGTACCTTTGTAAATATAGCCTGAGTTGGCGTATTTCGAGGAGATAGCATACGGCGTACTCCTGTAGTTGAAAATAGCCTGGTTGGCGTAAAATGCAAGGATGGTGATGTAAGCGTATTAGCCATAGTTTTAGCTCTCCCAGTCATGACAAAATTATAAAGAATAGAACCGAATCTCGTGCATTTAATGCAGAGATATGCCTCAAGCTCGAGCATTAAATGCTGAGATATGCCTCGAGCTCTGTACGAGAAACAGCTTTTGACGCGGTATCCGATTTTGTCTTATCTTGAGCGTAAAGACTCATCTCTGCCCATGTAGAATAGGCAGCGTATTCTTTGAATGCGTAAAAATGACTTGTATCAAGAATATGTCCAAGAATATGTCGCTAAATGACAACCTGGGTCTCTGTGCAAAATCATCATCACAACTGTCCTCTCGATCATCGTGCAGTACTTTTGTCAGGAGTCAGGTTCACAATTCTGTCTGACAAATTCATCCGAGGAATACGAAGAGTTCCTCGTACAACTTTACGCTGCATTAAAGACAAACGTATTTTAAGCTTTACGCTGGAAGGTAAAGAAACCTTTTACGCTGAAACAGTCTTGAAGCACTGCTTTACGCAGACAACTCTAACGCTCTACTTTACGCCAAACAGCTCTGAAGTTCTGTTTTACGCGGGCTTCATGTATGTTGGGGGTTTTGACTGTATGATACGCGTACAATTCTCCAGCGTATTTCATGCTTCTACACAATTCCCAAAATACGTAGGACTAGGAATACGTAAGCATACCAGCCGTATGGATATGGAGACTCCAATATATGGAAACCATAATACATACATACGTTGTAATATGAACAATAATTCACAAGTAGTATATAATTGTCACAAGTCACAGGACATAACTAAATTCCATCCACAGAAATCATAAAGAAATAAATAACCAGTCAACTATATAACTAAATCAAGTATAAGATTAAGTAGTTGGGTGGAGACAAATCCACTACCAAACTAGAATATAAGAGAAACAAAATAAGTACATCTAATGAACAATGAGGGTCGAAGAGAAGACCTCTTCGAAAGAGAACAAAGTAGCAAGTCCTGATCCGTGCTCCTACGAATAGTCATGATCGTCTACACCTGGAAAGGGACCAGGTCCTCAGAGGGACGTAACAAGATACATAGAAGTATGCTAATAAAATACTGAAAAATAAACATCCAAGGGTCTTCTAACCATCTATGTGAATGCACTTTGAGAAAAACTTTCCAACACGTGGGCTATCTGGCCAAAATGGGATTGGCATGATTCTCTCGGAGAATCAGAGGCCTACAAAGCATGACGTCTTTTGAACGTCAGAGGCCGCCTGATAATAATAATATAGGGGTCATCATGACCGCGCATCTCCGGCGGAGCGTACGGGTTACACACGAAAAGTGCAAAGGAGCCCAAACGCCTTACTCGTTGTCCTCCCCACCCCATGCTCTAAGCATGTAATATCCATGACACGATGATACCTCTAATAACTGCCAAGGCTTCTAATAATGAAAATTCTATCAGCAGTTATCCCTATCCGTCGCACGTCCCATACGTACCAGTGGCCGGCCGAGTACGCAAGTCCGTGTCCTATATGAGACTCACACTCGTGTAATAACTGTGTCATGACCAATAAAACATAAGAATTCCTCATAATAATGGGATGGTCTCATAAAGCTAGGTCAACATGCATAATATATAATAAAAATAAGGTACGACACCACCGTCATTGCACCCAAGTTATTCTTGGACGCGGAGTTTATATAGTAGTTTAAATATATGAACTAAATAACAGAACTAAAATGCATGCACCATATAGAATATAAATCACAGTACAATGGCAAGGTATACTTGCCTGGCAAGAAAGCTGCGTAGTGTAAACGTCCAGGTGTCAAGTACAGAGGATCAGAAACTATGGCCTCCGAATGAACGTCTCTGGATGCTGAAATAAATATCACCAACATTCCCAGAATTAGATAGTCATAAAAGCCTACCCTTTTGTCCAATTTGGACACAGGGGCAAAACGATAATTTTAGGTCAAAGCGAGTCCACATGTGGGCCACTTTGCACCAAAAAGTATGCCAGAGGTAAAGGTCTCTAAATGAGATAAATTATAGGTCAAACAAATTCTAAACGTCGATACGAATTCAACGGTATATCCAATTTTGGATTCCGGTGAGCCGATCACAAATTTGCCCTTAAAGTCAACCGTTAGGCCCCTGAATAGGCGGCTTGGTAAACTGTCTCAGAATCGTGTGAAACTTGGGTCACAGGACCAGCGTAATACCAAAAATCTAATGGCGTAAGTTTCGTCGCATTCTGACTAGCGTACACAAAATGGCGTGGTATTTTACAAAAGTCACGATATAGAGACTTTTTACGAATACAGGTTGATTCCGACACGTACGAATCAACTTCCGCGAAAGCCCACACGTCAGAATATACCATACGCGCCTTTCGGTGCTATTGATACACGATGAGGCAGTCCCATTTGGCGGGGCACATTCCGTTTCATAAAATTTCAGTTTTAAAAAATCAAGTTTTTGGTCGTTTTGGAGGTCAAATAGTTTAACACAAACGAATTAATAAAAACTAAAAGAACAAAAAAATTCTCGGTTATATTGAGAAAAAAACCCTTCAATAATTTTTTGAAATTATTAAACATGTTGGTGGAAAATTGGGTGTGAACATGGGAGTTCGGGTTAAAATTTCTGGACTATTTTTGGTCAGTTTTTCGGCCATTTTTCTGTCAAATTTTCGACCAATATAGGGCACGAAAATTCGTCCCGCTTGAATGAAAATCCTAGAGGGTTAGGTTGTGAATGTACACGGACAAACCGCTCAAGAAAAGGACGAGAGATGAGAGAGGTATCATACCGTGAAGGCGGGAACTCAGGGTGGTGTTTCTGCACGCGTGCGCGTGCGCTGATCGGCGGCGGACGGCGGTTGCGACGACGGCTGTGGTCGACGCTGGGGCAGCGGTGCTGGTGCAGCGTCGGGATCGACGGCGCAGGGTGGTCGAGGCTAGGGTTAGGGTTTAGGTTAGGGTTTGTATATGTATATGTGTATATATATATACATATGTAGAGAGGGAGAGAGAGAGAGAGAGAGAGCCGCGCGGGGTCTGTTTGCTGGGGTAGGGGAGGATCCGCTGGGTAGTAGGAATGGTTTAGAATAAGATTAGGACTTGTTAGTTTGTTAGGTTTTTAGCTAGGTTTTTGTTTTGTTTTGTTTTGTTTTGTTTTGTTTTGTTTTCTATTTTATTATTACTATTATTATCATTATTACTATTAGTATTATTATTATTAATAACCATTATTATTATTATTATTATTATTATTAACCATTATTATTATTATTAATAACTATATATTTATTTAACATATATATTTACATATATAGATGAGGTTAAAAATTTCAAAAATAATATTTGCACACAAAATAATTTCTAGAAAATTATTTTATAAAGCTTTAAATAAAATACCACACTCGAAATATTTTATGTAATATTTTTTAATTAATAATTAGGTATTTATTTAGTTAAAATAAATTAAATAATTATATTATCTAATTAACTAAGTAATTATTTAAATGGTTATCCACAAAACAGGTAATAGAAAATATTATGCAAATCTATAAAAAGGGAATTTACCTAATTTGGCACGGAGAATTATGGGATGCTAATTGTAGAAAATTTAGGATTAGAAAATAACCACAATTAAATTATATATATAAATTATCTAAATATTTAACACAAGAATCTATGGTTGTTACACTAATGTCATACTAATGCCAAGGGGTCGAATTTCTGTGTCACGAAAAGATCCTACAGGTAGTGTCTCCTGTGTAGTGTACTTCCTATGAAAGGAGATACATATTTTTGGGCCATCCTATATCATTAATGTCCAAACCACGGTGAAGTAACCTAATAAAATGATTGGATTTTAATTGATTTGAAAAATAACCTAAAACAAATACAAGAAATACAAAATATACACAAGATACCTATTTTTGGTTGAGGGAGTTTACAATTTACCCAACTTAAAAGAATTTTGTCCTCAAAATTTAAAATAAGACATGATTTGCTAAATCCTTCACAATAGTATATAAGACAAGTCAATCGCCAATTTCTTCCAAAAATTTAAATAACAAAATCTTTTCAAATCTATCTCGATCACTTCAAAAATAAAATAATTATTGTTCAAATCAAAATTTAACCAATCATAATCTCTTCTCGATTTTTAAATAATCAACATCCAAATCTAATTCAAATCTATAGGACATCCATATCAAAATTTATATCACATTTCCAACTATCATAATTTTCTCTAGACTTTGAATAATACACAATTCTAATCAAATCTTATTCATATTCACAACTTATGAATTTTGTACTCTTCAAATTTTAAATTTAATTTCCATCATCAACATTTCAAATGGGTGATCCAACAATCAAAATTCAACTTTTAATTCAAATCATCAAATTATAAAATTTCAAATCTAATTCACGAATTATTCAAGTCTAAGATTATGTATTTATCCTCAAAATTTAAATCGATGATTCAACCTTCACTATTCAAAATTTAAATTATGTGCTCAAAGTATAAATATTTGGTCCGCAATATCAAGATTTCAAAATTCATTAATCCTCATCGTCTTAATCATCCTTCTAAAAATTTCCAACTTAAAATGACTTAAAACTCTCAATCTAATCTTACTTGATCACAATCTAAAAAAAATCACTTCAAGTTGACAATGCAACTTCTACCCAACTTAGAATTTACCCATCTATCACATGAGGCTATACATTTAAGAAAAAAATTTCTTAAATTATTTAATCGTGTTATTCAATCCTCAAAAATTTTAACACCAAATATATCATATGTGATATGCCCTTAATTACAAAAGATAGTCACAAAGTAATATGATTGGCCTATGGGGTATGTCTAGTACTCTTCGTATATCAAACTTGTACCAAGCACGAGCGTTCGTCTTTCCGAAATAGGGAAAGACGAAAAACAACAATAAAGAATTCAAGGAGGAGGTGATAGAATACAAGTACGGGGTTCAAGGCGTTTAAAAAATTTAAAAGGGAGTTGTCAAGGCAGTCGTGGATTGAAGTCTTATTTTGGTAAATTTCTATTCGCATGTTCATATCAGAACAGTTATGTACCTGACATGATATGCTCTGACCTGTCTAGAGGGCAAGTATATTCGTCTAACAAGCTGAGTCAACTATATCTCAATCCACGTAAAGTAGTTATGCGAAGAGCGAACCTAGCGCACTAAGGTTGATCAGACCGTAATACACTGATTCTAATTAGACAATGTATTAGTGTGGTTGATCAGACCCCAATAACACATATGTTATGAATAAGCTCGATAAAAGAATAAGCTTGCAAAACTAGGCTATAATAGCAGCATAGGTCGAGGTAGTTCAGAAAATATAAGTATGCTGGATTATGATGAAAGAAGGTACAAAATAATTCAAGTTCACAAAGAAGATAAGACTCGTCCGGTGTTGTGCCTCTACAGTTGCCATACTAACTCATTGTCTAAGTCTCTAGTTGACCAAATGGGGGTAGGGGCCTCTAAGTTCTACAGTCTAGATAAACACTATCTTCTTATGCAAGTCTATAGTTGGTGTCATTCAATTATACTTCATTAATGGGTCAAGAGGACTATGTGATACTAGGTTGTGAGGCATACTACCCAACTTAAAAGAATAAACTAATACTGTAACTGCCTTGTAGGGATAAAGTAGAAACTCTTGTTAGGGTATACAAAAAAAAGATCTTGGTACTTATTAGGGTATCCTATTGCATTATAAAACTCCATAGGTAATGGTCATCTTAAGTCTTAATCATAGTGCTTATAGAACAAAGTGTTAATATTAAGAATAGAGAAGTTACTGGCTCTCAAGTGAAAGAGGATATAACCTGTATGGAGATATGTGGAACAGATTACTTGATTTGAAACTAAAGGATAATCATAATCTAAATGAGAAACTCAAACTGTCAAGTTCTAACTACTAAGCACATAATTTTAAAATTCAAGATTACAACTACAATCCTACCAAACTAAGTATCCTATCATAAAAGAAAATCACTTGGCGTACAATTAGAAGGGTTAGGTGGCACGAATTGAAAGATGAAGGAAAAATTTTTAGTCGTCGCACAAATAGCGAGCGTTAAGGTTTTGGAGAAACAAGATATAAAATTAAATAGAGAGGATTTTGATAATATCATGTTTTCTTAAATAATGTGGTATGCTAATCTCTGTGTTCGAGGTATGATCAAGAAAATATTATATTCATTCCTATTGGTTTCCTAAGGTAATATTCTGCTAGTATCAAGACAAGAATCTAGATTTATAGTTCTCTAATACTATCTTACTATGAAAGTTAGGTTTAGTCATAATATTCAATATTGGATTTCTATTGGTTCCTCAATACGAGGGTTAAACAATATGGTCAAATTTCTAACTAACCATAGTAGTGTCTATACTACTCTCAAGTCATTCCTAATTATATCAAGGGATAATGGTCAATTAATCTACAGACAAGGGATGTTAGGGTTTATTAGGTATTCTAAACTTAGTGATATGTCATTCTAGTTGTATTCTTAGTAGGAATGTTACCCTAATTATCATCCTAACAACAAGGATTTCTATATTCTAGCAGAAGGCTATACTCAAGGAACTATTAGGGAAGTACATGAATCAAGCAGGATACAATTATTTAAATAGAACGGATTGGAAGGAAGGTGAGTCATAGTCAAATATGGATAAGATCCTATACTCTAATCCTATTTGCAGGCTTGCTCGGTACAGTAACATAACCGAGACAATATGCTCTCGACCTGCATGGGCCACCACTAAAAATATGTCACGTCCCAGTCCCAAAATATGTAGGACTAGAAATACGTAAGCTTGCCAGCCGTATGGATATGGAGACTCTGAAACCATAACACATACGTACGCTGTAATATGAACAATAATTTATAAGTGGTATATAATTGTCACAAGTCACAGGGCATAACTAAATCTCATCCACAGAAATCATAAAGAAATAAATAACCAGTCAACTATATAACTGAATCAAGTATAAGATGCTTGATAAGATCAAGTAGTTGGGTGGAGACAAATCCACTACCAAACTAGAATATAAGAGAAACAAAATAAGTACGTCTAATGAACAATGAGGCTCGAAGAGAAGACCTCCTCGAAAGAGAACAAAGTAGCAAGTCCTGATCTGTGCTCCTGCGAATAGTCATGATTGTCTACACCTAAAAAGGGACCAGGTCCTCAGAGGGACGTAACAAGATACATAGAAGCATTCCAATAAAGTATTAAAAAATAAACATCCAAGGGTCGTTTAACCATCTATGCGAATGCACTTTGAGAACAACTTTTCAACACGTGGGCTATCTTGCCAAAATGGGATTGGTATGATTCTCTCGGAGAATCAGGGGCCTACAAAGCATGACGTCTTTTGAACGTCAGAGGCTGTCTGATAATAATAATATAGGGGGCATCATGACCACGCATCTCCGACGGAGCGTACGGGTTACACAACAAAAGTGCAAAGGAGCCCAAACGCCTTACTCGTTGTCCTCCCCACCCCATGCTCTAAGCATGTCATATCCATGACACGATGATACCTTTAATAACTACCAAGGCTTCTAATAATGCAAATTCTATCAACAGTTATCCCTATCCGTCGTACGTCCCATACGTACCAGTGGCCAGCCGAGTACGCAAGTCCGTGTCCTACATGAGACTCACACTCGTGTAACAACTGTGTCATGGCCAATGAAACATAAGAATGCCTCATGATAATAGAATGGTCTCATAAAGCTAGGTCAACATGCATAATATATAATAAAAATAAGGTATGACACCACCATCGTTGCACTCAAGTTATTCTTGGACACGCAGTTTATATAGCAGTTAAAATATATAAACTAAATAACAGAAATAAATGCATGCACTATAAATCATAGTACAATAGCAAGGTATACTTGCCTAGCAAAAAAGTAGCGTAGTATAAACGTCCAGGTGTTAAGTACAGAGAATCAGAAACTATGGCCTCCGATTGAACGTCTCCGGATGCTAAAATAAATATCACCAATATTTCCAAATTAAGCGAGATAGTCAGAAAAGCCTACCCTTTCTTCCAATTTAGACACCGGGACAAAACGGTAATTTTGGATTAAAGCGGGTCCACATGTAGGCCACTTTGCACCAAAAAGTGTGCCAGAGGTAAGGGTCTCTAAATGGGATAAATTATAGGTCAAACAAATTCTAAATGTCGATACGAACTCAACGGTATGTCCAATTTTGGATTCCGGTGAACAGATCACAAATTCGCCCTTAAAGTCAACCGTGGGGCCCGCGAATAGGCGGCTTGGTCAACCGTCTCAGAATCGCGTAAAACTTGGGTCACAGGACCAGCGTAATACCATGAATCTAATGACACAAGTTTCATCGTATTTTGATGATCATACGTAAAATGGCGTGGTATTTTACAAAAGTCGCGATACAAATACTTTTTACGGATACGGGTTGATTCCGACGTGCACACACGTCCGAATCAACTTCCACAAAAGTCCACACGTCAGAATATATAAAACACGCCTTTCGGTGCAATTGGTATGCGATGAGATGGTCCCGTTTGGTGAGGCGCACTCCGTATCACAAAATTTTAGTTTTAAAAAATTAAGTTTTTGGTCGTTTTGGAGGTCGAATAGTTTAACACATAAAACAAATTAATAAAAAAATAAAAGAACAGTAAAATTCTTGGTTATATTGAGAAGAAAATCCTTCAATTAGTTTTTAAAATTATTAAACAGGTTGGTGGCAAATTGGGTGTGAACATGGGGGTTCGGGTTAAAATTTCTGGACTGTTTTTGGTCAGTTTTTCGACCATTTTTTGGTCAAATTTTTGACCAATATAGGGCACGAAAACTCGTCCCGCTTGAATAAAAATCCAAGAGGGTTAGTTTGTAAACGTACATGAACAAACTGCTCAAGAAAAGGACGAGAGATGAGAGAGATATCATACCTTGAAGGTGGGAACTCGGGGCGGTATTTCTTCACGCGTGCGCACGCGCTGATCGGCGGCTGCGACGGCGGCGGTGGTCGACGCTGGGGCGCCAGCGCCGGCGCGGCGTCGGGGTCGAGACGTGGGGTGGTCGAGGCTAGAGTTAGGGTTTAGGTTAGGGTTTGTATATGTATATGTATATATATATACATATGTAAAGAGGGAGAGAGAGAGAGAGAGAGCCGCGCGGGGTCTGTTTGCTGGGGTAGGGGGAGGATCCGCTGGGTAGTAGGAATGGTTTAGAATAGGATTAGGACTTGTTAGTTTGTTAGGTTTTTAGCTAGGTTTTTGTTTTATTTTGTTTTATTTTTTTTCTATTTTATTATTACTATTATTATTACTATTATTATCATTATTACTATTAGTATTATTATTATTAATAACCATTATTATTATTATTAACCATTATTATTATTAATAACTATATATTTATTTAACATATATATTTACATATATATATGAGGTTAAAAATTCTAAAAATAATATTTGCACATGAAATAAATTCTAAAAAATTACTTTATAAAGCTTTAAATAAAATACTACACTCGAAATATTTTATTTAATATTTTGTAATTAATAATTAGATATTTATCTAGTTATAATAAATTAAATAATTATATTATCTAATTAACTAAGTAATTAATTAAATGGTTATCCATAAAACAGGTAATAGAAAATATTATGCAAATCTATAAAAAGGGAATTTACCTAATTTGGCACGGAGAATTATGGGATGCTAATTGTAGAAAAGTTGAGATTAAAAAATAACCACAATTAAATTTTATATATATATATATATATATATATATATATATATATATATATATATATATATATATTATCTAAATATTTAACACAAGAATCTATGGTTGTTACACTAATGTCATACTAATGCCAAGGGGTCAAATTTCTGTGCCACGAAAAGATCCTACAGGTAGTGTCTCCTGTGTAGGGTACTTCCTATGAAGGGAGATACAAATTTTTGGGCCATCCTATATCATTAATGTCCAAACCACGGTGAAGTATCCTAATAAAATTATTGAATTTTAATTGATTTGAAAAATAACCTAAAACAAATACAAGAAATACAAAATACACACAAGATACCTATTTTTGGGTGAGGGAGTTTACATCGTTCCAACTTAGCTTGTACCAAAGGGTCTTGGCGCGCGATACTCTACACAACTTCGCCGAACGGCTGTGTGCATAGCGAACAGTTCGGGCAATATTCTATTGTGCATACTAACCAGTTGGTTAGCACGTATAGGCATCTGGGTTGGCATATAATCTTGCAATTTCTAGCACGAGTCTAATCCCAAAGGGTCTAGCACATATTGGCACAAAGGCCATAGCATTTCTATTTCGTACAAGCAATCACATCATTCACATGCACTTTTTGAAAGTATTTAGACTTATTGTTTGGAATATTCTGTTTGGGATATTGTGTCACGTCCCAGTCCCAAAATACGTAGGACCAGGAACACGTAAGCATGCCAGCCGTATGTATATGACGACTCCAATATATGGATACCATAATACACACGTACGCTGTAGTATGAATATAAACCCACATGTGGTATACATATTGTCACAAGTCACCGATATACTAAATCTCATCCACACAACAAGTCACAAAAAAAAAACTAGAATAATGAGTCTGAATATTCCAAAACTAATAGTCGGGTGGAGACAAATCCACTACCAATGACTATATCAAAACTAGAATGAGAGAGGAGGGTAATCTCCAATATAAAATAAGGTGAGACAGAAGTGTATCAGCGAAGCGATCCATCGCTAGAGATAATCAAAGATGCTCCGAAGGTAAGACCTCCTCGGAAGAGATAAGTAGTAAGTCCTGATCCATGCTCCTGCAAAATATCATGAACATCTACACCTGGAAAGGGACAAGGTCCTCAGAGGGACGTAACAAGATACATAGAAGCAAGCCAATTTGAATACAATAAACATGCATAATATTTAAAAATATATAAGTACGCTGTACAAGACAATCTATATGAATGCAAATGAGGATAACTTTTTGACGTTTGGGCAAGGGTAGTCTACTCGATCTAAGGCTCACAACTCACACACCCGCCAGTGGACATCAAAAATTGTCATACCTCGGGGGTAGCGACCAGCGCGACTCTACAGAAATCGACATACCTCGGGGGTAGCAACCAGCGCGATGCACGCTCATAGTGCGAACTATATACTACGGTTTATCAGAGTGGTTAAAAGTCCATACGCCTAATGATTGTCCTCTCATGATACTAGGTGTCAAGAGTGTGTCAACATATCTATTATATATAGTAATGACTAAACGAACTACACATGCAATAAATGTAACTGAACAAAACTACACAGGCAATGAATAAATAGAAATATAAATAGCATGCAAAATAATGTAAATAATTTGGCAAGGTAACTTGCTTGGTAAGAAAGCTACAAGGTATAATGTCCAGAAGTCAAGCACACAGGATCCGAAGCTACGGCCTCAGAATGAACGTCTTCGGATGCTGAAATAAACATCACCAACGTTCCCAGAATAAGCGAGATAGCTAGAAAATACTACCCTTTCGTCCAATTTGGACACATGGGCAAAACAATAATTTCGGGTCAAAGCGGGCTCCACATGTGGGCCACCTTGCACCGAAAACCGTGACAGGGGTAAAGGTCTCTAAATGGGACAAATTATAGGTCAAACCAATTCTAAACGTCAATACGAACTCAACGGTATATCCAAATATGAATTCCGGTGAGCCGAACACAATTTCGCCCAAAAAGTCAACCGTGGGGCCTGCCAATTGGCGACTTGGTCAACTATTTCAGAATTGCGTAAAAATTGGATCACAGAACCAGCGCGATACCACGAGTCCAGTGGCGCAAGTTTTGTAGTAATCTGACGAGCGTGCACTAAATGCGCAGAGATTTTACAAAAGTTACCAAACGGGAAATTTCTGCGGATACGGGCTGATTCCGACGCGCACACGCGTCCAAATCAGTTTTCGAGAAGGCCCACACGTCTGGGTATACGGCGTGCACCTTTTGGTACACTTGGTACACGATGGGACGGTCCCGTTTGGCGGGGCGCGTTCCGTATCATAATTTTTAATATTTTAAAAGTCAAGTTTTTGGTCGATTTGGAGGTTGAATAATTTTACACATAGAACAAATTAACAAAACTAAAAGAACAAAAAATTTCTTTGTTATATGGAGAAGAAAATTTTTTTTAATAGTTTTCAAAAATATTGAATAGGTTGACGGCAAATTGGGTGTGAACATGGGGTTTTGGTGTTAAAATTCTGAACTATTTTGGTCAGTTTTTCGGTCATTTTTCGGTCAATTTTTCGACCAATTCGGGGAATAAAAACTCGTGCCGCTTGAACGAAAATCCTAGAGGGTCACGTTGTGAATGCACACGAACAAACCACACGTAAAAAGGACGAGAGTTGAGAGAGTTACATCACCTTGAAGATGGGTCCAAAACTGGACTGTTGTGCACGCGCGCGGCGCCCACGCGGACGGCGGCGACGGTGGCGGTCGGCGCCGGGGCGGTCACCGGAGGTCGGGCTTGGTCGCCGGCGGTCGGGCGTGGGGTCTAGGGTTAGGGTTTAGTAATTGGGTTTAGTTGTATAAGAGTTATTTATATATATGTATAAGGAAGAAGGGAGGGGGTGCACGCGGGTTTGCTGCTTGGGGGGGGGAGTGGAATTTGGTTTTAGAGATAGGAAGTTTGTTAGGGGTTTGGGATAGTTAGGAATAGGGAGGGGGATTAGATTAGGATTTGGTTTTGTTTTTTTCTTTTCTTTTCTTTTCTTTTCTTTTCTTATTTTTTTCTTTTCTTTTTACTACTATTTCTTTTCTATTTTGTTTTTATTATTATTACTAATTATACTATAATTATCATTATTATTATTAACATTATCACTAACACTAGCATTATTATTATTATTATTATTATTATTATTATTATTATTATTAACATTACTATTATTATTATAATTATACTATTTCTTTTTATTCTTTTCTATTAATAAACTTTATATATATATATATATATATATATATATATATATATATATATATATATATATATATATATATATATATATATATATATATATATATAATTTGAGGAATTTATATTGGTGCATACAATAAATCTATCAACTGTCCACAGGGTCTCCCACATGAAAATAATTAAGGAAAAATTTATAATTGTCCCATAAATCCTCTATTGCGCAATCACCTCAAAATAAAAATTAAATAAATTCTATTACTTCTAGTTAGCTAATAAATACTATAATTCAATTAAAAAATTAATTAAAATGATAAATATGATTTTTAGAATTAGGGGTTTTACACATTGAGAGAGAGCGTGCACATAACCCACGAACGAGCTTTCGAAACTGAGAAAATCGAAACAAAGTCCAAAGGCGTATAGCCAAGATCTGATACCAATCTGTCATGTCCCGATCTCCCGCAGGATAATCGGCCATCCCCACTAGGCGAGAATCACCGCGCCAGCGCTCCCGCAGAACGATCGCTTGACCCATCTGGGCGTGATGCCGCACGAGCGTGAGCCCGTCTATGCAAGACCGAGGTTCATTGCTGGCGGTAAAAGGTCTAAGCCACAGAGTCGCACAGATTGTCCGAATGCAGCAGAATTTAAATGCATAGGCGATTGGTAACAAGTTCATAAAGTCGTCAATAGCGGAAGCATTGAATAACACATGTATAGAAGTAAGGCAAACTCTTTATTGATATTGAACAAGTGTTACAGGCTACGTATAGCCGAGATTACAAGTCGCTCAAGCCTCTCTCTCTCTCTCTCTCTCTCTCTCTCTGAAATAGTAAAAGCACGTCAAGTGGCTACATTTGTGAATGATACATAGGCGATGTTCCAATATTATGTCATGTATATATGCTTTAGTTCCGGATGCTACGCTCTAAGGCTTCAGAGTGAACTCCACGCCTTAGCATGCACGAAGGAGGCATCCACACCGAACGAGATTCTCCTGCACCCTGCAAACAATCTGGTGGGTTATCAGTACATGAATGCACTGGTGGGGAGGCTACTTACCCGCTCGATAAATCCAAACACGTTCAATAGATTCTGTGCACCATCTATTAAGTTATCTTTCTAATCTTTCCTAGGATCAGTTTTATGGCAATATTGAATAACTTAATTCGTGTGGCAGTACGCCGTGCGATATAAGAGAAAATACAGCAAGACTTACCAACTTACCATTTGTCATTCCCTGTCCAAGGCAAACCAAGTTAATTCAAGCACAAGCACATATGCGATAAATTTAGGGGCAATAACATATGCAAACACAAGTGTTGTGAGCGAGATTTCATTTTGGATGCACGAGTTACATGGATTGTAACCCCCTGAATTTTCAAAATTATTAAAACTTGGATTTTTTCCAATTTTCTGGCATTTTCTAAGAATTTTCTGTAATTAAAATCAAGGTTTTAATTATTAAATAATTTTAATGGTTAATAAATAATATTAAAATATCATAGAAATGATATTTTTGGGTGTAAAATAAAAAACTGGACTTAGGATAATTTTTTTGGAATTTTTTGGGCCTCAGACCTATTTTTAAATGCCTAAAAACTATTTTACTAATTAATTAATTAATTAACTATTTATTATTATTATTATT
The DNA here is from genome assembly GCA_036927795.1 of Iris macrosiphon. Lineage (NCBI taxonomy): Eukaryota > Viridiplantae > Streptophyta > Magnoliopsida > Asparagales > Iridaceae > Iris > Iris macrosiphon. The sequence continues at coordinate 178,150,404 of JAYESA010000004.1, forward strand.
ATTATTATTATTATTATTATTAATATTATTATTTTTGGGCAGGCCCGGCCCAGTGGGCCGAGCCCAACAGCCGCCCAGCCCGGCCATTCCCTGCGGGTCGGGCGGGTCTGCCCGGACCCGCTAGCCGCCCGACCCGGGCGACCGGTTCCCCCATCTTCCCCGTCCCCGCGCGTTTTCCGGCGGAGCTCCGGCCACGTCGCCTGGCCGCTCCGCCTCTCCCGGCCCGGTCGCCACGACCCCCGCCTTCTCCGGCCAGCCTCGCCCTCTCCCTCCCCTATAAATCCCTCCGCCTCCCTCTTTTCCCCAAACCAAAATCCCCTCGACCGGAACCCTAACGCCGGCAGCCCCCTCCTCTTCATTCCTCCTCCGACCACCACCTAGCGCCGCCGTCCATCGCCTCGCCCCCGGCCCTCTCCTCCAACACCCGTCTCCGGCGCCCGACTCCAGCAGCAGCAGCTGCCCCCTTCCCCTCGAGCAGAGCCCTCGCCGGCAGCCGCTTCCGGCGCCGCCCTCGATTCCGCTCACCTCCGCCTCGCCCCGGCGAACAATCCCCGGCCGCCTCTGGCACGTCTCCGGCCGGTCCCTGCCGTCCAGACCTAACCCTAGCCCTAATCCTTCCCTGTGTCGGCGTGTCGGACACGACACGGACACAGTAAATTTCGGGTTTTGGACCCTGTTCAGGTGCGTGTAGTTTCTTGCCCCTAGCTCGGATTTCAATTCCGTAAATTGCATTGCGAATCCTGTATGACCCTCTCGGTGCCCGGACAAACCGCTCGGGGCATCGCGTCCTGTGGTGATCGCACACCGCGATCCAAAAACAGGAAAAACCAGACCCTATTTTACCCCGGAACTGAGTACACCCCGCCAAACGGGACGACTTGGTCGCGTGCGGTCTTCACAGATACGTGCGCACCTTCGATACGGACGTGTGAGATTTTGCGGAAGCTGATTCGGGTATGCGTGCACACCGGAATCAACGCGTATCCGCGGACATCGCCCCGTATCCGACTTTTCTATAATTTGCCCTAACTTCTTGTACACTCGTCGGATCGAGACGAAACTTGCGCCATCGGACTCGTAGCGATACGCTGGTCCTGTGGGTCAAGTTTGGTTCAATTCTGAGAACGTTGACGAAATCGCGTGTCGTGGGCCCCACAGGCCCCGCTCGACGGGCGATTTTGTGATCGGCTCATCGGAATCCAAATCTGGAAGTTCCGTTGGGTTCGTATCATCGTTCCTGGCCTGTTGAAACTAAGTTTGGTGGATTTGGAGACCTTTGACCCGGACACATTTTTCGGTGCAAAGCGGACCCACCGGCGGATCCCGTTTTGACCCAAAACTGCCGTTTTTGCCCTTGTCTCTAAATTGGACCCAAGAATAGGCATTTCTAGCTATATGACATCTTCTGAGCGTGTTGGTAATGTCTATTTTAGCTTTTGGACTCATCTCTGGAATATTTTCTCCAAGTACAATTAACTAGATCCAAACAACAGGCAAGTACCTGCACTTCAAGTTAATCTTTATGTTGTGATAATTAATTTCCTGCTCTACTAGTACCCTTGATGATTATACGTAGTTCTAGAATACTAGATTTTATGTCTTGAATACTGGAGTTCATGTCTTTTTTTTCATGTCGGGTGGGAGAATACTAGAAGGCATGTAGTTTACCTTTTCCCTTGTCGTGTTTAATAGCTGTTGGTACGCGACTGTACCCTCAGCCGGATCTCGATTATCCCTGTTTAATAGCCGTTTATGACGGCCAGATTAGCCTTATAAACCCCTACATGCCAACTATGTATTCTAAAACAAACACAAGTTCACACAGATAGTTTCTGGATCCTGTTATAGTTCTTGCTGACTGTAGTAGTTTCATTTTCTGTCTCATTTATTCCTGCTTTCTCATTTTCCTGTTTATAGTATTAACTTTGAGATATTGATGTTCTTTTATGAAATTTTTTCAATATGATACTCAATTTAATTGTCATAAATATTTAGTTTAATCTTGTTGTGCATTGTGTACTTTGCTCCTTTCCTGACTGGATTCGTTGATTTAGGCGATGATGAGGACCCTGCCCCTACATATTATGGTCCCTATGAGGGAACAGATGACACTTATGAGGACCCAGATCCCACCCAAGAGACCCCTGCTGCAGAGTAGATGGCAGTAGCTATTTTATTTATTGCTCTTTTATCTTAGTAATCGGGTTTGTCCCCGATTTCAATTCTGAATTCTGTACTAAATATTTGATCTGTTGTCACACTTATTTCATTTGAAATCTTAAGTATCTGTTTCCCATTTTTATCTTGCCTATGTTATTTGTGAATGAGCTAGATTAGTTAACTGTGGATTTGACCTAGACAGCGTACTACCGCCGACTCTGCGGCGTAGGCTGGACGTACCCACGCACTCGTGCCCGAATTTTCGGGTGCGGGTCGTGACATGGATTATCAGGTGTGTTGCATAAGATGTTGGAGTGTTCCATATGTACAAGTGCTCTTACACTCATGATCGTTCATGTGTTCAGATATTCTTGATGCGATGCAATGACTCGCACGCGGATAGCCGCTAAGCGAGGATGACTTATCTATATGAACAAGAGGTCGCTTACATAGCCATAAATGACGAGTTATAGTCTTGGGCGAGAGTGGTATGCACCGCTTGGATCTTGAGGCAAAGCATGCCAACCCGCCCGCTCGAGAGACTAACATGAAGTTCCGTCCGGATCGGATCGGTCCCAGTGCCCTGGTGACCGTCCGCGGAACTGTACCTTATTTTCAAGTTGTCCGTGACATGCAATCTTGGGTTTCAGATTCACTGGATTCATGAATAGCATGTTAATTCTTGATTCACTTAGCCATTGGATGATGCATAGTCTCTTGGGCGGAGATGTATGTAGCAATAAAAGAGCATACACTCTCTCGCCTGCTCGAGAGAGACTGCAAGGATCCGAATACCTGAATGAGTCTTATTTCATGAGCTGTGATTCTTTCTTTACTTGACATGATGCAATCCCCTAGTTCGGGAATTGCCTTGGCGACCTAACGGTCCCGGATACTTTCAGGCGCATACTTGCACGGAATGAATATTAGATAGTCTTTCGAGAAGAACTAGATGAATGCAAGACATGTGCAGTATTACATGGTCTAGGCATAGTTCATGCGATAAGCATTGAATCGAGGCAACGAGTACAAGTTAACATATAAGCAGGCAAGCATTGCATTCATACGAAACTTAAACATTTACGTTGGCTCGGGCCCGAAGGTAAGCCGAGGAGTAAAACGTTAAAGGGACTTACCGAGCGACATAATCTAGGGTCGTGCTGTGTAACAAGTAAAGAAGTGCACTACGAAGAGTGTAATGTTTACATCATTTTACTAGAAGCATAGCGGGTCTAGTTGCACAAGGCAAAAGTAGCATACGAGGGTCTGAATATGAATAAAATTTTATTTCCATATTCTAACACAAGTAATACAAGTTAGGATTATTCCCTTAGCTAGGTGCGTTGTATTCTTATTAACACGCATGGGTGATTCACCTAGCGACTAGCATGAAACATCCATATTTTTAAGTGTGCTGGCTAAGCAAAGACACGTTCATTGTAGTCACCCACCTTAGCGATGATTCGCCTCGGTCGAGCGATACTCCGAGCGAGCCTCTGAAAGCCTAAACCGGAACTCCTGAAGGGCCAAGTATGGAAATTATCTTGCCTCAAACGAGTATTCTCGCTGAAGCAAAACGGGACGGGACGTTGCACTTTTGTCATTTAAATCGGCTGTCCGCTTGAGCGGAACGAGTCGTTACACAAGACTTATAACTAGGTGAAGATCGTGGATTAAATATCTAACCCGATCTATATAGTGGAATCCAAATAATTGCACCAAAGCCTTTTGGGAAGGATTTAGCTCCACGCACGATAGTTTCTTTCGGTCCGCCAATGTACATGAATTCGGGTTCGTAAACCAAGATCATGATCGTATAACTATAAAAAATATACATTATGTTTATGTGAAAATTAATTTTACTTACAAACTTATAATTTAAAAAATTACCTCTCTAGTAAATATCCGACTAGATATGTGGTCTTCACGTTGCTTAATAATAAGGTCGGTAGTCGGTCCACCAGGAATACGACCGTCATTTTGGTTAGCCATATACAAAAAAAAAAATTTAACTATGATCATTACTGACTGAAATATAATAAGTCTGTCAAAGATTTAAAAAATATTACACATAATATTTTTACGTACATTAGATTTTTGGATTTTTTTTCTCCTTCCGGTTGATCTTACTGGTTGGAGGGAAGTGAATATAGAATGTTGTATATAGAGAGGAGTTTGGAGAGTGGTTTGAAGAGAGGAGAGTACTACTGTGAGGAGAGGAGAATGCTGTGGGGTTGATTCATAGAGGGAGTGGCCGGGGGGGGGGGGGGGGTTGGGGTGGTCTTCGATGGAGAGGGAGTGTTTTCAGGTGGGAGGGGATCTTTGAAGGGAAAGGGGGGGGAGGGGGTCTTCGAGGGGGCAGATGAGGGGGGGGGGGGGAGGTTATTGGGACAGTAACATAATTCTTCCTCTCCTCGCCAACAGACTTGGCAAGCGTGCCCCCCTGCATGGCCCTCCAACTCAGTTGGCGAGGGCTCCTCGTTCACCAGGTCGCGTGTGCCCCCGCCAACTTACTTGGCTTGATGTCCCCCCGTTTACAATTTTACCAAATATTTTTTCTCACGCGCAATTTGTAGAAACTTCGTCCCTTTGGACGAAAATTTCTGTTAGTAAAACTTTTGGAGTTTTGTATAATTTAGAGGTCTTTATAAATTTGGGAACCCTTGGTCCATGCTTTGGACGTCTAGGCTTGGACTCGACTATATTTAAATTCTTTTATATTTTTATCAACAAATATGTTGGAAGACTTAAGTTTGGATCTCCATAATGTCCGACGTTAGTGTTTGGGGTCTCCATAGACCTCAAAATTGCTTACGTTAACTGTGAATTTAAGATCCAAACCCTAACGTCGAATATTAAGGAAATCCAAACCCCAATATCAACTATTACATAAGACCCTATTACTAAATAATACTATATTATTTTGTTGTTATATTTTGGTCCACTCTTTTATGTAAATGTGCATGAGTCACAACAAACAAATCCTAAGAAAAATAGTAAGCAAACAAAATAATTATATATATATATATATATATATATATATATATATATATATGGAGTATAATATGAAGGGTTCTACTATGGATGCTCTGAACCAAACAAATTAACTAGTTGTTACAAGTTACATAAAAAGGAAAAAGGTAAAAAAAAACTAGTTGTTTTGGTCACTTATGGTAAATAAAAATCTGGATCACGCGTGGGTTGAAAAAAATATTAAAAATCTAAAATATTTTTAGTTACCTAAACATATAAAAAATCTAAAATATATTTAATATTTAAATAATATTTAAACTAATTAAATGATATTATTTACATGAAAGTAAGTAATGAAATATAAATTCGTAACACTCTAATCTAAGATTTCAACAATTAACATCTAACGGTCACTAAAGAAAGGACAAAGCAGTTCAGAAACCCATATAAATCCCACTCCAGACTCTCTAAAGCAACTCGCAAGTCTCTCTCTCTCACTGGCAATGGCAATGGCAATGGCAATGGCAATGGCAATGGCGCCTCTCTTCCTCTTCTTCCTCCTCCACTCCACCACCACCACCATCTCCGCCGCCGCCACCTGCAACCCCTCCGACCGCGCCGCCCTCCTCTCCTTCCGCTCCGCCCTCTCCGACCCGTCCTCCCGCGTCTTCTCCACCTGGTCCCCCTCCAGCGACTGCTGCAAGTCCTGGTCCGGCGTGTCCTGCGACCCCACCACCGGCCGCGTCGCTGACCTTTCTCTCCGCGGAGGCGACGATCCCTCCTCCTCCTCCTCCTCCTCCTCCGTCGACACGTCCGGCCCCTCCTCCCTCTCCGGCCCCCTCTCCCCCTCCCTCTGCTCCCTCCCCGGCCTCACCTCCCTCATCCTCGCCGAGTGGAAGCTCCTCTCCGGCCCCATCCCCGCCTGCCTCCCCTCCTCCCTCCCCCTCCTCCGCCACCTGGACCTCGTCGGCAACCGCCTGACCGGCTCCGTCCCCTCCGACATCGGCAGCCTCCACTCCCTCACCGTCCTCAACCTCGCCGACAACCTCCTCTCCGGCCCCATCCCCGCCTCCCTCTCCTCCCTCCTCGACCTCCGCCACCTCGACCTGAACAGCAACAGGCTCACCGGCCCCCTCCCCCCGGACCTCGGCACCAAGCTCCGCATGCTCAGCCGCGCCCTCCTCTCCCGCAACCGCCTCTCCGGCCCCCTCCCCCGCTCCATCGCCAAACTGAACCGCCTCGCCGACCTCGACCTCTCCTCCAACTCCCTCACCGGCCGGATCCCCTCCCCCTACGGCCGGATGCCGGTCCTCTCCACGCTCAACCTCGACTCCAACCGCCTCTCCGGCCCCCTCCCGCGCACGCTGCTCTCGAGCCGCGGGCTCGGGATACTCAACCTCAGCCGGAACGCGCTGGTGGGCCCCATCCCGGACGTCTTCGGGGAGAGGTCCTACTTCATGATGCTCGACCTCTCCTACAACCGCCTCACCGGACGGGTCCCCGGGACCCTCCCCAGGGCCAAGTACGTAGGACACCTCGACCTCAGCCACAACCACCTCTGCGGGCCGATACCCCCCGGCTCGCCCTTCGATCACCTGGAGGCCTCGTCGTTCGCCGACAACGACTGCCTCTGCGGCGCCCCGCTGCCCGAGCCGTGCCGTGCTGATGATCGTAACCGTTAATGTAGCCTCGACTCTGTTCCGCTCGGATCGGATCGGACCGGACTAGACGGAGACTTGTACTTTGTATCTAAGCATCAGTTTTATCAGACCATGCTGCTCTACGTAACGAGATTGTGTGTGTTTCAAACAAGGGCAGGTTGTTATACGCAAATTCTCAAGTCTGTCTGCTGTTAGCTTGATTTTGCAACCTTACATTTACAATTATTGGATGCTTCCCAGATCGAGCAGCAATTGTTAGAAGTTAATTGTTATCCATCAATAGCAGCATCACCCACAACTTTTGCAGTATCATACCTTGACTTTTTCCGTGATGTGTCAATATCACCCTGCTATTGGTGGATGGCAATATCTACACATGGCGAGAGGCCGGCCCACTGAACTATTATTCAAAGATCGAGTTCCAAATTGACTGACGTATTTGTTTGACTGAACATATTCTCGATATCATTATTTATTTTTTTAATTAAAAAGCAAATTCTTAAGTCTGTCTGCTGTTGGCTTACAATTACAATTATTGGATGATTCCCAGATCGAGGAGAAATGATTAGAACGTCTTACCATCAATCAAAAGCAGCATGACGCACAACTTTTGTAACTATTGTATCTTGGTTTTTTATGGTCATGTATCATACTGTTATTGTGGAGAACAGTATCTTACTAGTGTCATATGGTGAGAGGATGGCCGACTAAATAATTTCTCAAAGATGGAGTTTCAAATTGACGTATTTGTTTGGCTGAACATATTTCCGGTAACTACTACGACATCCATTCCTCCCTCCTCGAACCGCCCCTACACTAGCGAGCACATGCAGACGCCGACTTCATGTTACGAAACGAATTCTGCACATGCGCTTCTACAAAAAAGAAAAAAAGAAAAAAAGAAAACCCAAACTCCCATGTACAAGGATCTAGAGTTAGAGTATCCACAGTGGAAATATTTCAAAAACATACTCAAATTTATTAAAAATTATGTAAATTATTACTTTTGGAGTGTCTCAATGATATTGATACACAATTATACACTCCAAATAAATATTTCAAATTAATCTCCTCTTTTTTTTTTCTTTCCTATTTGGTAATATTTTTTCTCTGATTTTTTTCTTTATTTTTCTTTTCTGTTCGGTTACTTTTGGGGCCCCATCAATTAATATAAAGGAGCTAGGACACACTATAAATCTGGAGTGTCTCGTAGTTTTTTAGTAATTTTCAAGTATGCATACGTGTCCACTGCAGCCTTCAAGTGCTACAAAATTTAACTAAAGTCAAAATGTAGCACTTGAAACCTCTTCAACTGTGAATGCTCCTAGAGCATCCACAGTGGGGACACTCCAAACACATACTCCAAATTATTAAAATTTGTATAAATTATTACTTTTGAAGTGTCCCCATAATATTGGTACACAATGATACACTCCAAATAAACACTCCAAATTAATCTCCTCTTTTTTCTCCTTCTTTTTTCTCTTTATTTTTCTTCCCTATTAGGTAATATTTTTTCTCTCTTTTTTCACTCTTTATTTTTTTTCCTGTTTGGTTACTTTTGGTGGGCCCATCAATTAATATAGAGGAGCTATGACACGCTCCAAATTTGGAGTGTCTCGTAGCTTTCTAGCAAATTTTAAGTATACACAAGTGTCCACTGTAGCCTTCAAATGCTACAAAATTTGACTAAAGTCAAAATGTAGCACTTGAAACCTTTTCAACTGTGGATGCTCTTAAGAGCTTGATCTAGACCATGCGACATTCATGCATGCTATATGCATGTGCCGCTTACAAGGCAAATGCATGCGTGCAAGGAAAACTTAGACTTTACATCAGAAAATTGTATAGGAAGCATATTGAAGTTTGTAAAAGACCCAAACTTTGGATTATTCGCGATTACAGTCCCAATACACCGGACAATAGGACGTCAAATGACTTTGGTAGATTTACGGACGTAATATTTTTTTTTTAAATTTTTAATTTTTGTTTAAGCTTGGTTAAGGTTAAACAGCAGTTAAATGTCGTCATTATAATTTTACCTCGCATAAAAGGGCGTAAATTGATGTCCTTCACATTTTCCGCCCTATAAAAGGGCAGATAATGTTGACATGGAGGTATGCATCGGCTTCGACTTATAGTTGCATGAATTTGATCTCCTTGTTGTTTTCAATGTATCTAGGTGTTATTGTGTTTGAATTTGCATCATCTATTTGCTTTGCCTGGTTGTTGTAACCAAGAGAGAGTTGTTGGTGGTGGTATTGCATCAATAAGGACTTTGCAATCTCCTTCTATAATGATCTTTACATTCGTGTTATTTTTTGCAGATTTCGCTTCCAATGGCGAAAGTCCTTCCGCTTCCAATGGCGAGCCTCCCTCTTGAACCTTCGAAATAGCACCACGAAAACAATCCAGTATTGTCCCTGAGAATAGCCGCTCCAGCCATTTTGTCCTCATGGTAGGCTCCATCGAAATGGATCTTCCAATAGGAAGGAGGAGGAGACCACCGCTCGTGCAGTTGAAGATTGGTTTGTATGAATGATGGATATAAAAAATATGGCTCTGATATTTCTCCTGGAGTCTTCGCGCTGCTGCTAAGATGTTTGTGAATATTCTTCTGATGCTATGTCTAATCATCAAATCTTCCTACCATTCGAAAATTTGAAATAATAGCATACGACCAACATTTTTTATTATTGTCAATGAGGATAATATAATATATTTTCTAAGAAACTCTCGACGCGTTCTAGTATATTCTACTTGTTCATCTGTGTCGGTTTAAGGTACGATCAGTTTACCGGAAGGATCGTCTTTCCAATTCGAAGTTTTTTCCTGAAAGTTTCAACACTTTTTATAGGTCCAGAGATTATTTTTACAAAATAATTCATCTTTTTCGGTTTATTTGTTTTATAATAAAAAGTATAGGGTTCTGTCACCTCTACTACTATTTCTCAATTAGCCCAAGCTCTTACTTGATGAAAAAAAATATATATATATATATATATATATATATATATATATATATATATATATATATATAAACTAAAATTTATTAATCGATTTTGGACCGAAATCGAATAAGAAAATATAGTACTTTCAAAACCGAAATCGAACTAATTTTTTCAAAACCGAACCGAATCTCTTAATCGGTTCACATTTGACACCCGAGGAAGGTACAACCAACTATGAGGTAAATCAGCATGTGTTACAATCATACGTAGATGAGTTTTGGCTGGTACCCCCCCTCGCTCCTGGCCCTGGGAGATTTACACCCTAATACAAAGCGTAAATTGACGAAATAAGCCCTAAAATAGGACGTTAATTTACTACCCAATTTATTTTCCTCCCATCCACCCTCAATCTCTTATTAATTTGACGGAATGCGTCTTACACCCTATAAAAGGGTGTAAATTTACAAATAATAAGATTTACGACCAATTGTAGGGCATATATTAACAAAATTAATTTTAAATTTTTTCCTGAGAGAGAATCTATTTTTACGCCCTTTAATACAACGTTTTGGGGTTGTAATTGCGAATAACCCAAAGTTTGTGCCTTTTACACAAATACAAAAAACTTCAATGCATTATATACAATTTTTTGACTTTACATCATATGTATCAATCATGCAAGCGAGGAGTCAGTATTTTAGTTTATCTTAGGCTGAACTTATTTAAAACATAATAATTTTTTTAATAAAATAAATATTGTGTCAGTATCGTAATGTCCATATCTTATCGTGTCTGCCAATTTAGAACCGTGTCCAATATACTAGAAAGTTGAGAACTTGACAATTTTTTTTTTACTTTAGCAGGTAGACACTTTTAGACATAAATTCGAACACTAAGAACATTTGGTATCCTCTTTCACCATCAACAGAGGATCCGCGATGTATCAGAATTTATCGAGGATGTAGGGGTTCGGACGACGAGAGAAATACCGGTCACGGAACTTGACGATGTTGTTGTAGCTCCTCCTTCGACTATCGTTACAGTCTGACGACGATGATACGATCTCGATTATGATGGAAATTCACGGTTGAAGAATAAGCAGATGAAAGAAGTGAGTTATATATATATATATATATATATATATATATATATATATATATATATATAGAGAGAGAGAGAGAGAGAGAGAGAGAGAGAGAGAGGGGTTGAGTGGGGAAGGAGTGTTTATACGGAAAAAGAGAACAAGGGATGGAGGGGGACACTCAGTAGCGAAATTCCGAGGAAGGAGCAATTTGTCATGTTCATTGTTTTGTACTGTACACTATACGTAGGATAGTATTGGAATTAAATTGTATATATGATGATTGGTCCATGTGGCTTAGGTCCAAGTTGATATGTGGATGTATATATATGCAATATCATGATGAATGAAAAACCTAGATTATTCTCTTCTACTACTTCTTCACAACTTGAGGGGAGGTATTGGGATTAAATTATTTTCACCAAAGCATTGAGCAAACGACAATTGGCGGATGTTTTCACCAAAACTTTGGACAAACGACAATTTGAGTTTCTTTTGCACAAGTTGGACATTTGTGACTTGCATGCTCCAACTTGAGGGGAGGGAGGAGGGGTATTGGGATTAAATTGTATGATTAAATTGTATATATGGTGATTGGCCCAAGTGACTTAGGCCCAAGTTGATATGTGGATGTATATATATGTAATATCATGATGAATGAGAGACATAAATTATTCTCTCTTACTACTTATTCACAGATAGTCAAAGAGAGGGAAGTTAGGAATTTAGGGAGAAAATAACTTAAGTATGGACTTGTGTGAACTGAAATTTAAGATGAGTAGCTAAATATGAACTAACATATAAAAAAATTAATAAAAAAAAGGTAGGTCTGAACCCACCCAATCCCACTTGTGGCTCCCCCATAAGTAATGCTAGAAAGAAAAATGTTATTTGTCTCCCAAAAAATTTAGGTGTTGCCATCTTCCATTATGTGACGTATGATATGGCTGCTGACATGACAAAATTTAACATTAAAATTAACACTAAAATTAAAATTAACTTTTTACCATTACCATTAATATTATCATTAACATTAAAATTAAAAATTTTGGGTGATTAAATTTTTGGGTTAAAATTTGTCATTTTATTTGCTATGTCAGTTGCCATGTCAGATGTTACATAATGGAGATGGCATCACCCAAATTTTTTGGAAGACAAATAACATAATTGTTGTAGAAATATATGTAGATGTCGCTCTTATATTCTTTTTTTCTGGAAGAATGGTAATTTTATTGATTCAGAAATAACTACAATCTACCCCTCGTAACATTGGGGATATCGTTGTCTGACATTATACAAAAAAAATATCAAACTCCACATTATGAATAATGCCGACACTTGACGTAGCAAGTCCCTCAAATACTCGTTTGTTTTGCTCCCTCCATATATGCTATATTGCCGACGCAAGTCTGACCCTTGCCTCTTTAACCCACTTTGGACCTTTATTTTCATCTTGTGCTATCATCTCCATATTTCCCTCCATGTCCCTCGATGCCCACTGTGTTGTCTGTAACTTTAGTAACTGACTATGCCAAAATTTTCAGGAGTACTCACACTAAAAAAATAGGTGGTCTGAATTTTCGTGTTGATTTTGACACAGGACGCACCCCAATCCACCAACCTGGATGCCTAATCGGTCCATCTATTCCAATGTCAGCAACCGCCCCTTTTTCATTCAGTACATGCAGAGTTATAATTTAGATGCAATCCCATGTACCTAAACAAACTTCGCCCTCCCCGTGTCCGGATGGTGTTCACAAATAGCATTATAAACATGCTTGAAATCAAACGTCCCACCGGGTGACTCCCACACCCCCATGCGTCCACAGAAAGCGTCCCATCTACACTGACCTGCTCTATAAGATGTGCGAATTGCCGGTTCCAGGCGTTCGTTTTCGGCCACCATTGGCCCTGCCGCAGTATACAAGCTACCGCCTGGTTCCTTGGTATAGTCCGGTGTACATCCCCGCCATGCTTTTCTAGGAGACTCTGATGTTGTATCCACAGACCGAGCCATAAATTAGTAGTCGTCCCGTCCTTCATAGTTTTGGAGATATGTAGCTTCACCCTGTCTCACTTTTCCAGTAGTGTCTTCATGGTGACCGAATAATTGCTATTTATCTGATGTGTCCATAAGTTTTCCCCTTTTATGTATCTCACTTGCATCCACTGAGCCTAAAGCGAATCACATGCGAAATAAACTCCCAAACAAACTTCATACCTACTATGTCGCGTAGAACTCCTAGTGGTCGCAACTCCACTCCTCCTTCACATTTTGGACGACATAATACGTCCCAGCTTGTAGCATGCAAACCTCCATGCCAAATAAACTTCGCACATAACTTCTTAATTTTACTAATAGTAGTCGTGGAGAGCATAATTGATTGTAGCCAATACATAGAAATAACAGTAATGATCGATCTGACCAGCTCGATACGTCCATAAAAAGATAATTGTTGAGCTTGCCATCCCTCGATCCGTCGATGCGTATAGTCAACCAAACTGTTGTAGTCTGCATCTCTGGTATAGTTGACCGATAAAGGGATGCCCAGGTATTTAATAAGCAATGCCCCCACCTCCACTCCCAACCTTGCTGCTCGATTTGTTTTGTTGGCAGAATGAGCATTAAAGTACGCCTTACTTTTGTCTTTATTTAGATGTAGTCCTGTGTGCGCCACAAATATCTCCATAATCCTTGCCAACCTCGCAATACCTGTCTTTGATGGGCATATGAATACTGAGAGGTCGTCTGCGTAGATCAGATGCGAAACATGTGGCTGCACTGATCTAATAACGAAACAATTTGTCTCCTGTGAACTGCCAGATCCATCAAACACGTAAAGTACTCCATCACTAGTGTAAAAAGATACGGGGATAGAGGATCACCATGACGTAATCCCCTATTGCTACGAATAAGACCATATGGCTGACCTCGAATCAGTACTGAAAACGTAGGCGTCGAAATAAATTCCCGCACCATATCCATCCATGTCTGGTCGAATTCCATAGCCAGCATAATATAGCAGACGAACTCTTTATTGATAGTAGCATACGCTTTTCAGAGGTCCAACTTCACACATGTTTTGTCCCCCCCCCCTTCACTTTGTTGAAGCTCGGTATATGTTCATGTGCCAGTGGGCAATTGTTCGCAATCGATCTTCTTTTAATAAATGCAGCCTGATTCATCGAGATTAGTCCCTGCATAATGCCCTTTATACGCCTGCACATAACATGAGTAATTATTTTATATAAATAGTTACATGTTTTAGGTCAAAAATCCGCGAACGATGTTGTCCCCTCTTTCTTCGAAACAAGTGTGAGTAATGTGTGATTCAGTTCCCGTAGCAGACGACCATGCACAAAGAAATCCTGGACCATCTCCACCATCGGTTCCTTAAGTACTCCTTAATGTGTCTTGTAGAATTGACTCCCGAATCCATCATGCCCAGGGGCCTCATTCGGATATGCTTTAAGAATGACCGCTTTCACTTCCTCTACTTTGATTGGTGCCAACAATAATCGGTTACCATACTCAGTGACCAATTTCTTACATATAATATTATTGAACTTAGTATTATAAGAAGTTTGGTTAAATAGTTCGGTATAGTACCTGACCGCTTCATCCTGCAACTCTTCTTGCGACACAACCTCCCTCCCATCTGGGCCAACGAGCATACTGTTATGATTGCGGTGGTGACAGTTTTTAACAACATCATAGAAGAATTTCGAGGATTGATCGTCCTCTCGAAGCCATGTACAATTTGCTCGTTGCGCCATTTCAACTTCCTCTTGTAGTCAAAGAAGTCCCACATCCGTTATGAGTCGTTTCTCCTCTGTAGCCATGTCGAGATTAAGTGGGTCCAGTTGTAGCTGATTCTGTATCGCCCTTAGCTTGCCTTCTTCAGCCTGAAGCTGTCGTTTGGGGGCAGCACAGTTCCATTTCTTCAGTCCCTCCTTCACAAGTTTCAACTGTTGGCTGATTCTGAACTTTGGATTTCCCTCCACGACAGCCGCCAAGCCCGTCATCACCATGTCAGTATACCCCTCTACCGTCGGCCATATATTATGGTCGTGCCTTGGTACGTGTATTTTGTACGTACGATATGGATACATACGGGGGAATGGTCACTCGTCCCTGCCGCAAGTCCTTACGCCACCATCTCTGGGAAAGCATGGAACCAAGCTCGATTGCCTAACGCCCTGTCGAGCTGACATACAACCTTTTTGTTTGATTTATAATTGTTCCATGTCCACAGGTGACCCACTAGCTCAAGAGGCTGCAAGCTCCATCCCAATAAACATTGTTGGAACTCTCAAAGGATGACATCATGTACCCCCCCCATTCTCATGAGCATACAACATAGCATTGAAATCCCTCATTATCACAAGGGGAAGACGTCGTTGGATTTCAGCCACTACACGGAGATAAATGAGCTCCTATCACAGGCTTGTCCTCCTACACCTATCGTTATGCTCCGGATCGGGAGCCCCACTCTTCCCTCAGCCGTTGGATTGGTTGGGGCCCCACGTGCCCCCCCCCCCCAATCCGATGGTACAAGGGGGCGGGGCTTTGGCGGACTCCGCGGACAGATATCCCGATCTGCCCCCCCCCCCCCCACACACATATATATATATATATATATATATATATATATATATATATATATATATATATATATATATATATATATATATATATACGGGTGGTTCATATTATGAAACCATCCTATGTTACATGGATTGGATTTTTATTGAGTGATTGAGATTAAAAAGAATATGAAACCACACTATGTTACATGGATTGAATTTTGATTGAGTGATTGAGATTAAAAGGTGGTGGGATTCACACATTTTAATCTAAATTACACAATCACAATCCAATCCATGTAATATATGATGATTCTATAATATTAAACTGTTGGCTTTGCTTTGTTTGCAAAAGCTCAACTTACTTTTCCTATCTTTAGTCCCACATCGGATGGGGCAAAGCCCTCTTGTGTACATATATTAATTTCTCTCATTTGCTCTATTAAGTTGTTGTGTGGGGAACCCCTTGGGCCACACGCGTGCGCCGCCGCCGCCGCCCGGCTCGGCTCGGTTTGGTTCGGTTCGGCGCGCGTAACGGGTGCGGGTACGCGCCCACATCTGCGGGCGCCGAATGCCGATCCGATTTTCTCTTCGGGTTCGGGCTGGGACCCTATAATTCTTTTTGCTCCTCTTCATTCTTGCATTTATTTTTTTGAAACGTTGAAATTAATTTCTGAACGTTACAAGTATTTTGAACCATTATTTTTTCAGTGTCCAGGTTTATTCGTTTAATTCTCCTGTGTAACGGCTGAATTAATCGTAAATTAATTCAGACCGTTACACAAATGTTTTATATATACGTCTGTGTTCTTTGTAAATCGTATCAGAAAAAATAATTCTTTACGAAACCTCTGTCAACATTTTATTCGATCTTCTTCGTCTCCAAGCTCTGGGCAGAGCTAAGTTCTGGTCGTTCTCTCCAAGTCGTGTGCGGCAACGAGATATCGGTAGTGCGGGGGTTGTCACGCCCCAGTCCCAAAATGTCGAGGGACTGGAGATGCGTGGCAATGGCCAGCAGCACGCACCGATGGATAACCCAATTTAATGGAATCATCAGGACGTACTTAAGCTGTAAATAAGGTCTACTACAACAAGTCACACTAATCTCATCCATAAAGATAAAGAAATAAACTGCATAATCAAATAAAAATAAGTAGCAACAACATCACAGCAAGTCAGTCGGAGGAACAATCCGACTATAGTCTGAATTAGCTGGCTCTATAGGCCAGGAACAAAAGATATAAACATGAAATAAATAAATGAGTACTGGGACAGGCACTCAGGAGAAGTCCTCGGCAGTCACCTCGTCTTCAGTGTTCGGTTCAGCTCCAGCAATAGCTTCAGCTCCGGTCCCGTATACCTCGGGATACTGCTCCTCAGCTAAACCTGGGGACATAATCCATTCCAGGTCCTCAGTGGACATAGCAAGGCACAAAATAAAACAAGCCAAATGAATAAGCAGTACAATAAATAAATGAACAGCAGGATAAACTAAGTAACCATCTATGTGATATGCAAATGAGAGCAACACTAGTACTCAGGCTGAGACCACTACAAGCTCTGTGTCGGGGAGCCGGTAGCAGTAATAACACGTAAAGGGTCTAGCTCTGTTGGAGAGTCTACAACCTCACAGTAATAGTAGATATATATGTAGAACAGCCTGTAGCCTGTGTGTCTCTCCCCACCCAATGTAATCACGCAAGCCATGACCATAACGTCTCATGTCCATGTCAGCGGGATTATAACTAATGCAACAAGTCATACTGTCTATAATAATGTCTCTATCAAGTCCTGTATCCTATACAGAATCACCACGAACATCTCAGGAGAATTCTGTCCATGATAGTGTCAAGTGTCCTGGGTTGTAGGGTACTTGATAGGTCAAGTACAAAGTAAGGGGATCGTAAATCCATCTCTAAATGACGAACCCAACACCGCGTACGGTGTCGGCACCCGACTATGATCGGACACTAGGTACGTCATACGTTCCCTAGGTTAAGCAGTTTAAATCAGTTTATATGAATTTGCACAAGAAATCCAGTAGAGTATTTTTACAGAAAATATAAAAATAATGACTGCAAGTTTGGCAAGGTGCACTTGCCTGATATTTGAATTCCACTTAGGTCCTGGTTTCGGAAATTTCCAGAGATGTCTCCAAAAGCTGAAATAAACAGTACCATCACGCTCAGAAGGTGTCAAACAGCTAGGATCGCCTGTCCTTGGGTCCAATTTGGAGACAAGGGCAAAAACGGCAATTTTGGCCCAAAACGGGGTCCACCGGTGGGCCCGCTTTGCACCGAAAAATGTGTCAGGGTCAATGGTCTCCAAATTCACCAAACTTAGTGTCAACAGGTCAGGAACGCTGATACGAATCCAACGGAACTTTCAGATTTGAATTCCGATGAGCCGATCACGAAATCGCCCGTCGAGCGGGGCCTGTGGGGCCCACGACACGCGATTTCGTCAACGTTCTCAGAATCGAACCAAACTTGACCCATAGGACCAGCGTATCGCTACGAGTCCGATGGTGCAAGTTTCGTCTCAATCTGACGTGTGTGCACGAAGTTAGGATGAATTGCAAAAAAGTCGGATACGGGGCGATATCCGCGGATACGCGTTGATTCCGGTGTGCACGCACACCCGAATCAGCTTCCGCGAAATTCCACATGTCCGTATCAACGACGCACACGTATCTTTGAAGACCGCACGCGACCAAGTCGTCCCGTTTGGCGGGGCGTACTCAGTTCCGGGGTGAGACAGCGTCTGGTTTTTTCTGTTTTTGGATCGCGGTGTGCGATCACCACAGGACGCGATGCCCCGAGCGGTTTGTCCGGACACCGAGAGGGTCATACAGGCTACGCGTAGCAATTTACAGAATCGAAATTTGAGATACAGGGTACAAGATACGAGTACCTGAACGAGGCCTGAAAACCCCGAGTTTCCTCGTGTCAGACTCGTGTCCGACACGCCTAGGGTTAGGGTTTACTGTTCTCGGGCTGTGTCCGGGTGTCCCCCGCTGTGTCCGCGTCTGGGCGAAGGTGCGTCGACATGGCACGACCCTGGGCGGAGGGTCGCCGGAGATCGAGGTCGCCGGAGCGACGAGGTGGCGCTGCTCGAGTCGGCAGGGGAGAAGAGCACCGGCTGGGGATGAGCCGTCGGGCCAGAAAATGGAGGAGGCGGAGGAGGTTTCTGGAGAGGGGAGGTGCTGGAGACGGGGGCGCTGGTCGGCGCGAAGGAGGTCGGCGGTGACGGCTGAGGGAGGTGGCGCTGGAGCTAGGGTCGCCGGAGTCGGGGCGTTGGGTTAGGGTGAAGGAGGCGGAGGAGAAATGGAGTGGGGGTTTTAAAGGGGAGGCGCGGGGTCGTTCGTGGCGGAGGAGGCGGCTAAGGGGAGGACGTGGCCTCCCCCGGCGGAGGCGGCGGAGAGCCCGGTCGTGGCCGAGGAATCCGGCCGCCCGGTTGAACGTGGGGGAGAGGGGCCCGGGTCGGGCGCGGATCCGGGTGGGACGGACCCGCCCGACCCGCTAGGAGGGCTGAGCGGGCTGGGCTGCCTCACTGGGCTCAGCCCACTGGGCCGGGCCCAACCAAAAATAATAAATATAAAAAATAATAATAACACAGTAATTAATTAATTTTAATTATAAAAATAGTTTTTAGACTTTTAAAAATAGGTCTGATGCCCAATAAAATCCCAGAAAATTACCCTAAGTCCGGTTTTCTATTTTACACCATAAAATCATATTTTTATTTTATTTTAATGTTATTTATTAACAATTAAAAATTATAAACTCACTATAGGGCCTATGTAAATTCCTGAAAAATTTCATATTAATTCCAAAAATTGATTTTTAAAAATCTAAAAATATAGGGTGTTTACAATCTATCCCCCATAAGAGGATTGCGTTCTCGCAATCGAAGGATAAACTATAAAGGCAAGATTTACAGAATTAAAGAATGCTTAGGTTCTACCTGATTCTGCAAATAGGTGTGGATAACGCTGCCGCATAACATCTTCTCGCTCCCAGGTCGATTCGCCAGGAGAGTGCTGCTTCCAAGCTACTCGAACCAGCCTGATTGTCTGCCCTCGCAGTGTCTTCTCGCTGGTGTCGAGTATACCCACTGGCTGCTCTTCGTATCTCAGGCTAGGTCCCACCGAAATCTCAGAATGATCAACTATATGGCTTGGGTCCGTCACATACCTCCTCAGTTGTGAGACGTGGAATACGTCATGCACTCCCTCTAAGGACGGAGGTAATGCAAGACGGTAAGCCACCTCACCGATGCGCTCCAAGATATCAAATGGCCCAATGTACCTTGGGCTTAACTTGTCTCTGCTGCCAAATCTGATAGTACCTCTAGTGGGCGAGATCCTCAAAAATACATGCTCGCCTTCCTTGAACTCCAGGGGTCGTCGGTGTGCATCGGCCCAATGCTTCTGTCTATCCTGGGCTGCACGGAGATGGTTCTGAATCTGTTTTACTTTCTCTACTGTCTCTGTTACCAACTCTGGACCCAGTATTTAACGTTCGCCAATGTCGCTCCAGCATACAGGCGATCTGCACTTTCTTCCGTACAATGCCTCGAAAGGTGCCATCTGAATGCTTGCCTGATAGCTGTTGTTGTAGGAGAACTCCACTAAGTGCAGATGATCTTTCCAAGATCCTCCAAAGTCCAGTATACAAGATCGTAGCATATCCTCCAGGGTCTGAATTGTGCGCTCTGATTGGCCATCTGTCTGAGGATGATAGGCAGTACTGAACTTGAGCCTGGTGCCGAGACTCTCTTGCATGCTTCGCCAGAAGTGAGATATAAATCTTGAGTCTCGATCTGATACAATACTAACCGGCACTCCATGTATTTTTATGATCTGACGCATATACATGTCGGCTAGTACTTCCGTGGATTGTCTAACTCTGAACGGCAAGAAGTGAGCCGACTTAGTGAGCCGATCCACGATGGCCCATACTGCATCCTTACCACTAGGGCTTCTTGGAAATCCAGTGACGAAGTCCATGGTAATATGCTCCCACTTCCATTCAGGGATGGGAAGCGGCTGCAACATACCTGCAGTCCTTTGGTGCTCGGCCTTCACCTGCTGGCAGACTAAGCATTTTGCCACAAATCGGGCAATCTCCCTTTTCATTCCATGCCACCAGTAATATTGTCTTAGGTCCCGGTACATCTTGGTTCCTCCTGGATGAACCAAGTATATGGAGCTATGGGCTTCTGTCATCAACTCCTGCCTTAATTCTCTATTTGGAACACATAGGCGATTTTCGCACCTTAATGTTCCGTCTGCAAGCCTGCTTCTGTTCTCTCTCTCAGCCTTCGGAATCTGGCATCATTAGGCAAAACTTCTTTGATTCTCTCCACCAGCGATGACTTCACTTCGAGGTTAGCCAGAAAACCATTTTGTCCAGGTAGAACAACCTCTATCTGCAGATCTTGCAAGTCTTGTAATAGCTGAGGCTGCTCCATTAAGAAATAAGCCGAGGGTTTTCTGCTGAGGGCGTCGGCTACAACATTTGCTTTCCCCGGGTGGTACTGCAGATCGATGTCAAAGTCCACCATCAACTCAAGCCAACGCCTTTGCCTCATGTTGAGCTCCTTCTGTGTATAAACATACTTCAAGCTTTTATGATCAGTGAATATCTCGACCTTCTCTCCATACAGATAATGTCTCCAGATCTTCAATGCAAAAATCACTGCAGCTAGCTCCAGGTCGTGCGTTGGGTAGTTCTTCTCGTGGACCTTCAGCTGCCTCGATGCATAAGCGATAACCTTGCCATTTTGCATGAAGACACAACCTAGTCCACTACCAGACGCATCACTATATACAACAAAACCTCCTGACCCTGAGGGAAGAGTCAAGACTGGTGCTGTTGTTAGACGCCTCTTCAATTCTTCAAAGACATTCTGGCATTCTTCCGTCCATATGAACTCCTGATCCTTCCGTGTCAGCTTAGTCATCGGCTCTGCGATCCTTGAAAAATTTTCTACGAACCGCCGGTAATACCCAGCAAGTCCAAGAAAACTTCTCACTTCTGCAACAGAGGTAGGGGTAGGCCAGGTTTCTATAGCAGTGACCTTTTCTGGGTCCACGGACAGTCCTTCACCCGAGATAATATGCCCTAAGAATGGCACCTTGTCCATACAGAACTCACATTTGCTGAGTTTGGCATATAGCTTCTCCCCTCTCAAGGTTTCTAGCACAATCCGGAGGTGTTCCTCGTGCTCTTCGTGGTTCTTGGAGTAGACTAGGATATCATCAATGAATACCACCACGAACTTATCCAAGTACTGATGGAAGACCCCGTTCATCAAACTCATAAATACGGCAGGTGCGTTGGTTAAACCAAACGGCATAACTAGGAACTCATAATGTCCATACTTAGTTCTGAAGGCCGTCTTTGGGACATCTTCCTTCTTCACCCTAATCTGGTGATAACCGGATCTAAGGTCAATCTTTGAGAATACCTTAGCACCACTCAATTGGTCAAACAAATCATCAATGCGTGGTAATGGGTACCGGTTCTTAATAGTTACAGCATTAAGGGCTCTGTAATCAATGCACAGCCGTACAGATCCGTCCTTCTTGGGTACAAAAAGTATAGGTGCTCCCCATGGTGAAACACTGGGCCGGATAAATCCTTTCTCCAGAAGGTCGTCAACTTGTGTTTTCAGCTCCACTAACTCCTTAGGTGCTAGCCGATATACCGATGAAGTGATAGGTTCGGCTCCTGGAGTTAGGTCTATTGTGAATTCTATCTCCCGATCAGGTGGTAAACCTGGAAGATCGTCGGGAAACACATCCACAAATTCCGTTATGACTCTTGGGTAACTTGAATCTTCTTCTACAGTCAATACCCTAAGAGTTGGCTGGACTCCTTGTTCTACAGCTCCTCGTAGAAATTCAAACTCAGGAAGGCTAGGGGGTCTAAATATCACTTTTCCAAGCCGGCAATCCAGTGTCGCATGGTACTGACTTAACCAGTCCATACCAAGTACAATATCGTAATCAGACATAGAAAAGATCAGGAATTGGGCTCGCATCTCTCGGCCACAGACTACTACCGAACATGATCTACAAGTATCACTAACCGGGATAATTCCACCTCCCGTTAGAATTCTCTTCATCTTCGAGAGAGGTGCGGTAGCTATTCTATGTGTGGCTACGAAGCTAGCAGCAACAAATGAATGCGAAGCTCCAGAATCAAATAATGCTACAGCAGGAATTGAAGCTACTAATATGGTACCTGCTATCACTTTGCCTGCAGTAGCTTCCTCAGTGACTGCTAGTGCATATGCCTGACCTCGTCTCTGAGCGGGACCCCTTTGCTGACGAGCTTGCTAGAATAATGCTGCCTGAGGTGGTAGAGGTGGCCTAGCTCCTCCAGGCCCTGTCTGTGTTGCTCCCCCAGCTGGAAGAGCTGTAGGTGGAGCTGGTCGATTCGGAACTCCCTCTCGACGTTCCGAACAGTCCTTTGAGAAGTGTTGTCCAGATCCGCAAACCAGGCAGAGTCCCAGCTTGCGTCGATATTCCTTTTCAATATGTTCTACCTTGCTGCAGTAATGGCAAGTAGGCAGGTTCTTAGTTGCTGCTCTTGGAGGCGGGCTCTTCTGGGGCCGTTTAGCAGATTCCCCTGGTGATGACTTGGACGGTGCGGAGGAAAAGGGACGTTTCAGGCTTGATTCCCTCCGAGTAACGCGCTCCAGCCGACGTGCTGCAGCTAGGACGTCGGTGTAAGAGGTGGGCACGACCGATCCGATTAACTTCTGAAGCTCGAACCTGAGCCCATCAAAGAACTTTTTTGCCTTCTCCTCTTCGGTAGGAATTAGCGAAGGGGCAAAGCGGCTCAGGCGAATGAATTCGACGTTATATTCCTCTACCGTCATGTTGCCCTGGATCAGGCGGTTGAATCTGTCTCGGAGTTCTGACCGAGCCACAGCAGGGATATACATTTCCTGGAATAGTCTGGAGAACTCCTCCCAGGTAACCTGATCATGTCCGAGCCTTTTTTCTTCGGACAACCACCAATGATGCGCGTTGTCCGTCAGTTGCATCCTGACGGCAGTCATCCATTTGTCCCTTGGTAGTTCGGCGGCCTCCAACTGATGCTGTGTGTTCGTAAGCCATTCATGCACTTCAGTTGGTCCTTCCTTGCCCGAGAAGGTACGGGGCTTGAGTTGGCGAAAATCTGTAATAGATCCCGTCGCTGGCCGCCTATTTGGTGGATTTGCATGCTCCAATGCCGCGACTAGGCTGTTCCTTAGGTTCTCGGCCTCTCGGCGTTGGGTCTCCTGTTGAATCTGTTGTTGTGCCTGCATCATGGCATAGAACATCTGGAACATTTGCTGGCCGTCCATTGCCTGTCCTGGGGGAAAGACAGGCATCGCAGGAGGAAACTGGGGAGGAGACGGGATGTCATCACGCCTGAACCTGGAACTTGGCTGGCCAGTTTGATTGCTCTGAGAGGATTGTCCTCTGGTATCTGGCGTCGTTCCAGCTTCGCAGGTAAACCCTGCTTCAGTCGGTGTACCCAAGGGGGTCTCATCACCACTTCTGGGATCCATAACTCTGCACCAAAAGGAAACAATGAGAACGCACAGAGGAATCAAAACAGGATGCAATTCAAACAATTAAATTGAATTCGACATAGAGTTCAAAAATGATTCAATCAATGGATGAGATCCTATAACCTATCTTAGTGCAGGCCTGTCCGGTCCCTAAGTTGAAACCAAACTATTTAGATCTGACCTGCATGGGCCACCACAAAAACTATGTCACGCCCCAGTCCCAAAATGCCGAGGGACTGGAGATGCGTGGCAATGGCCAGCAGCACACACCGATGGATAACCCAATTTAATGGAATCATCAGGACGTACTTAAGCTGTAAATAAGGTCTACTACAACAAGTCACACTAATCTCATCCATAAAGATAAAGAAATAAACTGCATAATTAAATGGAAATAAGTAGCAACAACATCACAGCAAGTCAGTCGGAGGAACAATCCGACTATAGTCTGAATAAGCTGTCTCTATAGGCCAGGAACAAAAGATATAAACATGAAATAAATAAATGAGTACTGGGACAGGCACTCAGGAGAAGTCCTCGGCAGTCACCTCGTCTTCAGTGTTCGATTCAGCTCCAGCAATAGCTTCAGCTCCGGTCCCGTATACCTCGGGATACTGCTCCTCAGCTAAACCTGGGGACATAATCCATTCCAGGTCCTCAGTGGACATAGCAAGGCACAAAATAAAATAAGCCAAATGAATAAGCAGTGCAATAAATAAATAAACAGCAGGGTAAACTAAGTAACCATCTATGTGATATGCAAATGAGAGCAACACTAGTACTCAGGCTGAGACCACTACAAGCTCTGTGTCGGGGAGCCGGTAGTAGTAATAACACGTAAAGGGTCTAGCTCTGCTGGAGAGTCTACAACCTCACAGTAATAGTAGATATATATGTAGAACAGTCTGTAGCCTGTGTGTCTCTCCCCACCTAATGTAATCACGCAAGCCATGACCATAACGTCTCATGTCCATGTCAGCGGGATTATAACTAATGCAACAAGTCATACTGTCTATAATAAATGTCTCTATCAAGTCCTGTATCCTATACAGAATCACCATGAACATCTCAGAAGGATTCTGTCCATGATAGTGTCAAGTGTCCTGGGTTGTAGGGTACTTGATAGGTCAAGTACAAAGTAAGGGGATCGTAAATCCATCTCTAAATGACGAACCCAACACCGCGTACGGTGTCGGCACCCGACTATGATCGGACACTAGGTACGTCATACGTTCCCTAGGTTAAGCAGTTTAAATCAGTTTATATGAATTTGCACAAGAAATCCAGCAGAGTATTTTTACAGAAAATATAAAAATAATGACTGCAAGTTTGGCAAGGTGCACTTGCTTGATATTTGAATTCCACTTAGGTCCTGGTTTCGAAAATTTCCAGAGATGTCTTAGAAAGCTAAAATAAATAGTACCATCACGCTCAGAAGGTGTCAAACAGCTAGGATCGCCTGTCCTTGGGTCCAATTTGGAGACAAGGGCAAAAACGATAATTTCGGCCCAAAATGGGGTCCACCGGTGGGCCCGCTTTGCATCAAAAAATGTGTCAGGGTCAATGGTCTCCAAATTCACCAAACTTAGTGTCAACAAGTCAGGAACGCTGATACGAACCCAACGGAACTTTTAGATTTGAATTTCGATGAGCCGATCACGAAATCGCCCGTCGAGCGGGGCCTGTAGGGCCCACGACACGCAATTTCGTCAACGTTCTCAGAATCGAACCAAACTTGACCCACAGGACCAGCGTATCGCTACGAGTCTGATGGTGCAAGTTTCGTCTCAATCTGACGTGTGTGCACGAAGTTAGGATAAATTGCAGAAAAGTCGGATACGGGGCGATGTCCGCGGATACGCGTTGATTCCGGTGTGCACGCACACCCGAATCAGCTTTCGCGAAATCCCACACGTCCGTATCAACGACGCGCACGTATCTGTGAAGACCGCACGCGACCAAGTCGTCCCGTTTGGCGGGGCGTACTCAGTTCCGGGGTGAGACAGGGTCTGGTTTTTCCTGTTTTTGGATCGCGGTGTGCGATCACCACAGGACGCGATGCCCCGAGCGGTTTGTCCGGACACCGAGAGGGTCATACAGGCTACGCGTAGCAATTTATAGAATCAAAATTGGAGATACAGGGTGCAAGATACGAGTACCTGAACGAGGCCTGAAAATCCCGAGTTTTCTCGTGTCAGACTCGTGTCCGACACGCCTAGGGTTAGGGTTTACTGTTCTCGGGCTGTGTCCGGGTGTCCCCCGCTGTGTCCGCGTCTGGGCGAAGGTGCGTCGACACGGCACGGCACTGGACGGAGGGTCGTCGGAGATCGGGGTCGCCGGAGCGGCGAGGTGGCGCTGCTCGAGTCGGCAGGGGAGAAGAGCACCGGCTGGGGATGAGCCGTCGGGCCGGAAAATGGAGGAGGCGGAGGAGGTTTCTGGAGAGGGGAGGTGCTGGAGACGGGGGCGCTGGTCGGCGGGAAGGAGGTCGGCGGTGACGGCTGAGGGAGGTGGCGCTGGAGCTAGGGTCGCCGGAGTCGGGGCGTTGGGTTAGGGTGAAGGAGGCGGAGGAGAAATGGAGTGGGGGTTTTAAAGGGGAGGCGCGGGGTCGTTCGTGGCGGAGGAGGCGGCTAAGGGGAGGACGTGGCCTCCCCCGGCGGAGGCGGCGGAGAGCCCGGTCGTGGCCGAGGAATCCGGCTGCCCGGTTGAACGTGGGGGAGAGGGTCCCGGGTCGGGCGCGGATCCGGGTGGGACGGACCCGCCCGACCCGCTAGGAGGGCTGAGCGGGCTGGGCTGCCTCACTGGGCTCGGCCCACTGGGCCGGGTCGGACCCAACCAAAAATAAAAAATATAAAAAATAATAATAACACAGTAATTAATTAATTTTAATTATAAAAATAGTTTTTAGGCTTTTAAAAATAGGTCCGAGGCCCAATAAAATCCCAGAAAATTATCCTAAGTCCGGTTTTCTATTTTACACCATAAAATCATATTTTTATTTTATTTTAATCTTATTTATTGGCAATTTAAAATTATAAACTCACTACAGGGCCTATGTAAATTCTTGAAAAATTGCATATTAATTCCAAAAATTGATTTTTAAAAATCTAAAAATATAGGGTGTTTACAGGGGTTTTACCACTAGGAGCTTCGGGTACGTCTGCACACAGATCCCGAATAAACTCTTAGGGCAGTGCTTCGTGCACGACTTTCCCAGAGGCCGGTAACATCTAATTTTATTTTTTGTATTTTGAAATTTTTCAGTAAGTAAAAGACAAAATTTCTAACATTCTAAGAGTTTATTCTTTGTTAGAATTACCTACTGTTTGAATTAGCTACTGATAGTTACTATTAGCTACTGTTATAATTAGCTGCTGTTAGCAAATTTTGAAAGTTTCTTAATAGTTTTAGAAAAATTTGCTTCTGATTAAATTTGCTTCTGATTGAATTAGCTACTGTCAACTGTTACTTTTGGAAAATATTACATACAGTGAATACAATTTGCTTCTGATTGAATTATCTTATACTGTCAATAAAATATTACATAGAAACTATTACATACTTTTAAAAACTATTTCTTATACTGTCAATAAAATATTACATAAAACTATTACATACTTTTAGAAACTATTTCTTATACTGTCAATAGTTTGAATTATCTAAAACTTCTGATTAAAAAGAATTTTCTAAAATATTGTTAATATACAATTTGTAGAAAATTACTTACTATACTGTAACTATCAATATACAAATTTGTTTAACCTGTGCTTCTAACATTTATTACCACATTCTGTTAGCATATTACATACAGTGAACACATTCTGTTAGCAATTTGTTACCACATACAGTGAACACATTCTGTTAGCAATTTGTTACCACATACAGCGAACACATTCTGTCCTTTTAGCAACTTGTAACCACATTCTGTTCTTCTAGCAATTTGTTCGCACATTTCATAATTTTGTCAATTACAATTTTTGATCACAAAAAAAAAAAATTTCAGTTGTGACATACAATTTGCTTCATTTTTAATCACTTAGTTTTTGAAAGCAACTACGACCAAAAAGAAAATAGTTTAGTAAAAGGAAATTGCAAATAAAATCTTCAAATCTAAAGTTTCAAAGTAGAGACAAACTCGGGCACAAGCCGAAAGGGTCCTTCTGTCAACCGGGTATAAACAACCCTAAGCGACACGGTACTTAAGAGTCTTCGGACCACCGCTAGCTGGAAACCGGCCCCTACAGCTAACCTGATTTGATCAACACTTGAAAAACTAAAGATTTTAAGATTGAATTAGCAAATACCACCTAAACTATTATCTTAGACATTGTTATTAAATAAATTTATATTTTTCAGACTGCAATAATGACTGGTAAGGAGGAATCCTCTACTGCAAAACCTGCTAAGTTTGATGGCTCATACTTCAAGAGATGACAGAGCCAAATGAAATTTTGGCTCACGATCTTAGTACTTATTTCTGCCATTGATGGGTCCACACCCATCACAAATGATTCTGATAAAACTGAGTCTGACATAGGAGTGTCCACCTCATCGAAACCAAAAACCCCTAAAGAGATAGACTTCCACTGTTTTCATAGAATTCTAAGCGCATTATCTGAATCCTTGTATGATATATTTTTTGAATACAAGAGCGCTAAAGAACTCTGGAAAGCCTTGGAAGATGAATACAGCTGTGATGATGCCAGAATAGAAAGGTTCAATTCTTCAACCTTTAATAGGTATTTTATGGTAGATAACAAACCAATGAATGACCAGCTCCATGAATTTAAAGAATACCTTAGGCATATTCAAGCCAAAGGGACATCTTTCTCCAATGAACATAAAATAGCATGCCTAATAGACAAGCTACCTTCCTCTTGGTCTGATATGGCTAAGGATCTTATCCATACACAAGGAGATCTTACCTACAATCAAGTCCTAAAGAAAATTAGAACCGAAGAACAAATTAGATTGAGGTCTAAGCCTAAGGCTGAATCTAAAGCTAAGGTAAACCTTGTAGAAGGCCAAGGAAAACCCAAGTCTAATTTTCCTTATAAACCCAAAAAGAATTTCTTTAAGAAGAAGAAAAACTTTCAGCCAAACCACCAAAACCATCATCACCAAAACCAAAAACCTAGAAACTTCAGTCAGACTCAGGATCAGAAGAGGTTTTGTTTTGTGTGTGGTAAAATAAACCATATGGCCATCAACTGCTACCATAGGAAGAAGGAAGCTGTCCAGACCTCCTACAAAGGAAAGGGCTCAGTTAGACCAGAAGCAAACATGCTTCACAAAGGTTCTTCGAGTTCCTTCAGGTCTGTAAGCTTTTAACCCCTTATTAACCTCTCTTACCATTCTGATGATTGGTGGTTGGATTCTGGAGCTAATATTCACGTTTTATTTGATCGCTCCTGTTTTTTAAACTATCAGGAATTAAGTGGAGGAGGTGTGACCCTAGGAGATGGCTCAACGGCACAAATTATTGGAAGAGGAAAAGTTAACCTGAAGATGACATCAGGAAAAATCTTAACTCTTCATGATGTTCTTCATGTGCCGTCTGTCAGGAGAAACCTAGTTAGTGGATCCCTTCTTGTAGCCTCAGGATACAAAATTGTAATGGAGGCTAATAAAGTAGTTTTTTCTAAGCATGACTCCTTTATAGGGAAAGGCTTTGTAAAAGACGGTCTCTTCATTTTAAGTACAATGAATAAAATATCTGATTGTTCTCTCATTGTCTCTAATATAGAATCTTCAAATGTTTGGCATGGCATACTAGGTCATGTGAGCCTAGGTTCTATTAAAAGGATGATGACCTTAGATCTTATTCCCAAGACTCCAATAGATGACAAACACAAATGTGAGATTTGTGTTCAAGCCAAACACACTAGATTACCTTTCAAATCTGTAGAAAGAAATTCTGACCCTCTAGAACTTATTTATAGTGATGTATGTGACTCAAATAGGATTTTGACTAGAGGCGGTAGAAAATACTTTGTTACATTTATAGATGATTATTCAAAGTATTGTTATATCTACCTTCTCAAAACCAAAGATGAAGTTCTAGATAGATTTAAGGTCTACAAATCTGAAGCTGAGAATCAATTAGAAAGGAAGATTAAGATCCTTAGATCTGATCGTGGTGGAGAATATACCTCAAACGAAATGACTAACTTCTGTGAAGAACATGGAATAATTCATGAGGTAACTGCTCCATATTCACCTCAGTCTAACGGAGTTGCTGAACGCAAGAACCGCACTCTGTTAGATATGGTGAATGCCATACTTCTCAGCTCTGGTGCTCCTGATAACTTGTGGGGAGAAGCCCTTTTAACTGCCTGTTACATTCTTAATAGGATTTCTAGTAAGACAAAAGATAAGACTCCCTATGAGCTGTGAAAAGGTAGAGCACCTAGGATTAATTACCTTAGAGTTTGGGGATGCCTTCCTAAAGTCGGAATTCCTGAACTTAAAAAGAGAAATATTGGTCCCAAGACTGTAGACGCTGTTTTCATAGGATATGTCTTAGACAGCTATGCCAACAGATTTCTAGTGACTCACTCAGAAGTAAATGAAATCTCTAATAATACCATTATAGAAGCAAGAGATGCAGTTTACTTTGAAAACATATTTCCCTTTAAGGATAGAAGTTCAATCTCTTCCTCCATACCCTCTACTAGTTCTCAAGTCCAAATACCTAGCTCTCAATCTGAACAAGACTTAGAACCAAGACGGAGTAAAAGGAATAGGATTGAGAAAAATTTAGGAGAATAATTCTTCACATTTTTGATAGAGGGTGATCCCTCAACTTATGAAGAAGCAATGTCGTCTCCTGATGCTCCCTTCTGGAAAGAAGCCATTAACAGTGAATACAACTCCATCATGGAGAATAACACTTGGTTTCTAACAGATCTACCTTTAGGGAATAAACCAATAGGTTGTAAGTGGATTTTCAAGAAGAAACTCAGAGCCGATGGTACTATAGAGAAATACAAAGCTAGATTAATTGCTAAGGGTTTTACCCAGAAGAAAGGGTTAGATTATTTTGATACCTACTCTCCTGTAGCTAGGATCACATCTATTAGAACTCTCTTGGCCTTAGCATCCATTCATGATATGCTAATCCATCAAATGGATGTAAAGACAGCATTTTTGAATGGAGATCTAGAGGAAGAACTTTATATGGACCAACCTGAAGGTTTCATTGCTAAATGTCAAGAAAAGAAAGTCTGCAGACTAGTAAAATCCCTCTATGGCCTGAAACAAGCTCCAAAACAATGGCACAATAAATTTGACAAAGTAATTTGTGAATATAGTTTTTTGTCAAATGAGTATGACAAATGCATATACTCTAAAGGTACATGTAAAAGTTGTGTCATTTTATGCTTGTATGTAGATGACATTCTTATCCTAGGTTCATCACTGGAATTGATAAATACTACAAAGAACTATTTATCTAGCCAGTTTGATATGAAAGACTTAGGAGAAGCCAACTTAATTTTAGGAATGCAAGTGACCAAAGACAAAGAGGGTTATACTCTATCTTTAGCACATTCAATTGAAAAAATGCTAAAAAGATTTGAGTTATTTGATAAGAAACCTGTCCTTACTCCTTATGACAGCATTATTGTACTGAAAAAGAATGAAGGACCACCTTTGGAACAACATAAATATTCACAGATGATAGGCTCCCTTATGTATATAACAAACAGGACAAGACCTGATATTGCATTTGCTATTGGGAGACTAAGCAGATATACCAGTAACCCAAATCAGTCACATTGGACTGCTTTGGATAGGGTATTTAGATATCTCAAGGGCACCCTAGATTACAAACTTTATTTTACTAGGCACCCTGGTATCATAGAAGGTTATTCAGATGCAAACTGGATAACCGACTCACATGATATAAAATCTACTACTGGATATGTTTTTACTCTAGGAGGAGTTGCAATCTCCTGGGGCGCTTGCAAGCAAACTATCATAGCTAGGAGTACAATGGACTCCGAAATGATAGCTTTAGATACAACTTGCACAGAAGCTGAATGGCTTAAAAATCTTATTATGCATATACCTGTTTCTCTTAGTCCTGTTCCTGCAATTTCTATAAATTGTGATAATAAATCTGTTATTGAACTACTAAAGCATGATTCTGTGAATGCTAAGATGAACAGGCACCTGCAGCTGCGCTTCAAGTCAATAAAAAGCCTACTAGGCAAATATGTGGTTCTTGACTATATAAAGTCAGAAAAGAACCTTGCAGATCACTTGACGAAGGGTCTGTCTAGGACTTTGATCCTAGAATCATCGAGGGGGATGGGGTTAAGCCCAAAAGTTAGACACCAGCAGTGGCAACCCAACCGAGTCTGACTGGAGATCCCAAGAAGCCGGTTCAATAGGTAGAAACAAGCTGAACTTATGTGACTTTATGGAACACTGACTCGAGATTAAAGTCTCATTAAAATAAAGTCCAAGCGGCTGTACATGTGTACAATGACTCCCCATCCCTATGGTGACAGTGTTCCTGTGTGATATGGTTAGGATGAGTTTAAACTCTTAATAGGTCCAAGCTGTAATGCTAGGTTGATTCATATCACCAACCATTAAGGACTTACCTATATGAGAGGTCGTGAAGGCCGCGACTATGGGACAGGGCAATCCCAGACAACTCTCATGAATGTGGATAGTGCGCATGGCCATTTAAAAGCGCCACCCGATAAACCAAGGACCTCTAGCGTACTATGTGTGCTATTTTTCTAAATCTGGTTCAAGAAGTCTGATTCAAGGCATAGTCCATCAAGCACTTTTTCAGATTAAGGCAATAGTCACTACGTGAGATTCAAGGCTGTAGTCCATCTCATCTATGCATAGTATTTTACTGCCCAGATGCTCTCTCTCTCTCTCTCTCTCTCTCTCTCTCTCTCTCTCTCTATTTACTTCACTCTTATCTCTGTTTCGGAACTTGACCTTTTGGGGGGGGGGGGGGGGGGGGATTGTTGGCTTTGCTTTGTTTGCAAAAGCTCAACTTCCTTTTCCTATCTTTAGTCCCACATCGGATGGGGCAAAGCCCTCTTGTGTACATATATTAATTTCTCTCCTTTGCTCTATTAAGTTGTTGTGTGGGGAACCCCTTGGGCCACACGCGCGCGCCGCCGCGGCCGCCCGGCCCGGCTCGGCTCGGTTCGGCGCGCGTAACGGGTGCGGGTACGCGCCCACATCTGCGGGCGCCGAATGTCGATTTCCTCTTCGGGTTCGGGCTGGGACCCTAAAATTCTTTTTGCTCCTCTTCATTCTTGCATTTATTTTTTCTGAAACGTTGGAATTAATTTCTGAACGTTACAAGTATTTTGAACCATTATTTTTTCAGTGTCCAGGTTCATTCGTTTAATTCTCCTCTGTAACGGCTGAATTAATCGTAAATTAATTCAAACCGTTACACAAATATTTTATATATATGTCTGTGTTCTTTGTAAATCGTATCAGAAAAAATAATTCTTTACGAAACCTCTGTCAACATTTTATTCGATCTTCATCGTCTCCAAGTTCTGGGCAGAGCTAAGTTCTGGTCTTCTCTCCAAGTCGTGTGCGGCAACGAGATACCGGTAGTGCGAGGGTTTTACCACTAGGAGCTTCGGCTACGTCTGCACACAGATCCCGAATAAACTCTTAGGGCAGTGCTTCGTGCACGACTTTCCCAGAGGCCGGTAACATCTAATTTTATTTTTTGTATTTTGAAATTTTTCAGTAAGTAAAAGACAATTTCTAACAGAAACCACCAGGATAGTTAGGTTTCATATTATAAAATCATATATATATATATATATATATATATATATATATATATATATATATATAGTTTCTGGCTGTCTCTGTTGAGAGAGAGAGAGAGAGAGAGAGAGAGAGAGTAGCCGGCCGGACAACATCGGACGTTCGGTCCGGCACCTGCACGTGAGCTAGCGTGGTCCCGTGGACGACATGAGTGCCACCAGAAAAAGTTCTTCTGGGTGCATGTATGGCTCCATATCGTCGTACTTACTTTTCTTTTTCTTTTCACATAGGCCATAGAAAGCGAGGTGGAAAGAAGGGAGTTTCGTTGGGATGGGATGGGATGGGATGGGAAGTGGTACCCATGCAGCTGGCTAGAGTGTGGAGACATGGTACGTGGTGGCGCCTGTCTTTCCGTTCGTCACGTGGTAGCACCCCACCGTAACGAGTTCCAGACATACGATGCGACTAGACCTACCGATGCCAAAATGTCGGCAATCTATGCATCATCTTCCACGTATATTTCTTCAATAATAAGTTTACTTACCAAAGGTTTACAACCACAACCTCTCTCTCTCTCTCTCTCTCTCTCTCTCTCTCTTTTCTCTCTCCCTCTCTCTCTCTCTCTCTCTCTCTCGAATCCAAAGGAAAAAAAAAATCAAGCACAGTAATACTGAATGCTCAAGTATAATTATTTTTACGGTTATTTAGACTTTCGCCTCCTTCCGAATGACAAGACAAAATTTAGAAGTTTACTCGGAACTTTTTGGTGGCGGCTGAGCTTTATCACTGTTTTACTGCAGTCAACCACACTTTCACCATTAGTTTGACGAAGTTGTTGGATTATGTTCCTACTTATACGCAGTGATGATGATATCTAGTTGCAGAATCTCGGTGAGACGGTATCAAAGGTTAGGTTAAGAGGACAGTAATAATAGTTGTATGACGAGATTGTCGCTGTCGTCATCAGCGTGGAGGCTCACAGATAGTGAGTCCTACGCAGGTTACAGAGAAAGACGGTGTTGAGTTCATCGAGGAGAGACTATTATCCATGGAGGAAACATTAAATATAACTAAAAAAATATTCAAAATAAATTCAAAATTTGGGACGGACTACAACCCACCCGTGTCCAGGGATAGCTCCGTCCCTGTTCTTAGATAAAGCTATGGTTTCAAAGTATTTATAGGGGAAGAAGGAAATCAGGAAGAGTGTACCAATACAGGACAACCCACCCAAAAAAAATTGTTTATATATATATATATATATATATATAAATATAAATATATACACACACACAGAGAGAGAGAGAGAAAGTGTTTTCATTTGACTCAGTCCACACTTAGCCCATCATAGTTAACTCTATCCCACTCAAACTCGAACTCCTAGTTCGCCATTGAAAATCAGGGTTTTTCTGCACTTCGTGAATGTTCTCGGAAGCACTCCCTCATTATAATTAGTGATCGTCTCCAGGGGCGGATCTACATGAGGGCGAGTGGAGAAAGTTGTCCCCACTAAATGTTTAGTTTTCCAGTTAAATATTTATGTTCTTTTTAGATTTTTCTTAGTCAATTTTATGTTTTGCTCCCTCCAAAATTTATAATTTTCAATTTTTATATACATATTTACTTCAGGTTTTACTTTTACTTCATAATTTTTATTTTTAACAAATTTTTGATGTAACGAACTTTATTTAACAAAATTTTAAATTTTTTATATATATTTAAAGTTGACCCCCTTTTAAAAATTCCTACGTCAACCCTTGGTCGTCTCAGCCGTGCATTGTGTCTGTGTTTTATCCAGCTCATCACAAAGCCGCTCTTTTTGACCATGGTTGTTGACTAAAGAAAGATCAAGAGAGGTCTCAAATGGTCCGAAAAACAAAAAAATTATGTATACATCATAATTTTTTAAAAAAATTATCTTTGGAGCATTGAAGTTTCAATTTTGCATATAAAGCATTGAAACACCATTTTTAATGACGTTTTTGAACAATTGTCCAAAAATGCCCTTTTAAAAGGCATTTCTGTGCTAATTTCGAATTAACTGCGAATTAGAATTAAAAGAGAATCTGAATTGGCCGACGGAATTCGTCCTTTGAGCAATCTGATTTTTTGTTCTTTAATTCTTTCTAAAACTGGTAATAAAAAAATATTTTACTAAAAAACATCCATATTAATGACGTTTTTGGAATTCGGCTGATAGACGTCCTTAGAAAGAATATTTTAATACTTTATCTGTAAAATTAAAGCTTCAATGTTCCACAGATAATTTTAGAAAGTTTCTATGTTGTATACTTGATTTTCTGTCCGAAAAATGAGAGAACTTCGTTGTTATAAAGTTTGTACAATGTCTTGTGTCTTCAAGGGACTGGATATAAAACTTCTGTAGTATTATTACAATGACTTTTCTCGTTTACTTTGTGTGTAGTATTGACATCTCTTCAGTTTCATATTTTTGTCTACTCTCTACTATATGTAGATTCTATTTTTTTTAATACCGACTGGAACCCACATGTAATAAAATTAAGACAAAAATATAAAAAATATAAAAAACAATATAAAAAACAAAAATATAAAAAACAATAATAGAACAACAGATCTGCTCTGGCTCCTGAGATCAAGGCAACAGATGGACTGGATATATGACTGTCATGGCAGGACATGTTATAGAACTATTTACTTTGTACACTAATTCTACGTTAAGTCATTGAACGGCTGGACAGGACTAGGGTGTGCTTGTAGAATAGGAGTCCAGAGGCCGGTAGCAGTCGACGACAATTGCGACCAACGCCACCCGGGCTCATACCTCCCTCGTTTCAGATATTGCTAGAGATGAGCGTTCGGTTTATTCGGTTTCAACCGAGTCGAAAAAAGTCAAACCCAAAACCGAATAGTCGATTCGGTTTGTTCGGTTTGACTATTTCTATTGTTTAATAGGTCAAGACCCAAAGTTGAGTTCGTGGTTAAATTTTAATAAAAATTATAATTTTTATACACATTTGTTAGTTGGAATAATAGTTAAATTATCAAAGTTAGACTTCAAAACACATACAGAAAATGTTATTATTTTCAAAATATACACATTTTTAATCACAAATTATGCATAAAATAGAAAATATTTACATGATTGTATGAGAGCTAATGAGAAGCAATTCGGTAAATTTATTGTGTAAGTCAGCGTACAAATTTATTGGAAAAGTCGGTGAAGGATATAGTGGTCTTAAAGTGAAAAAAGACAGTTTAAACTGAAAGTCAGATATGGTTAACTGAGTTTTTACAGTTAAAAAGGGTGAAGCAAAAAAAAAAAAAAAAAACAGAAATTTATGCTCACAATGACGAATTTTGATAAAATTACGCAAAAATACAAAAGTTTACGAAATACAAGGAGAGATACATAACACTATTAGCAAATAGCAATGACGGTATGATTGCGAGACAGCCAGTAACAATAATAGCTTGATTATTCTGAATTTTTTTAATTTATTTTAAATTTGTATATTTTTTTAAAACAAAGTGAGAGATGTATGAGTACATACACTCATACCGTCAATAGTAATGACAATTTTGCATCCATACCTTCATTGTTAATGGGGATATGAGTGTTGACGTTCTTTCTTGTTCTTTTTTTTCTTTTCTTTTTTCAAAGTTTGGTATCTCTACGTAATTTTATCAAACTTTTGTTATCTCTGAAAAGAAGAAGAAGTAAATCTCAGATAAACTAAGTGTCAAATACGGTAAACTGTGGTGTTACCATTAAAAATGGTAAAGCTAAAAAAAATAAGTCGAAGCTGTTCTGGTTCTTGTCATTCTGAAGGGGGTAAAAAAATAAAAATAAATAAATAACCCAAAAAATTATACCACAACGGCAAAATAAAAATTATGGGCTCATTTAATTTCTCAATTGATGAAAACTAAGAAAAGAACGGAAGACCACATTTTTGGGAGGGAGAAAAAACCTATATCTTTCCAATAGTTTATGCCCAAACTCAATCTGAAGCAACTCACTGTGTCCAACTCTAATTACAAGAAGTTTTCTCTCCAAATTAAGGGCTGCCCTGGCCTAGAATAAGCTGGACGACGCACCGAAAGACTAAAAAGACATCAAAATGAACATATCTAACGTAGAACCATGGAGTACCATACGTAACTCAAAATAGTTATGTTGTAGTGGTTATAATGTTAGACTTGCACACTAAATGTTTCTAGTTTAATTCTGGATGTCAATACTTTTTTGTTGTTATATTTTTTATTTTAATTACTTAAATTCTTTTTTTTTGCGTTATGTATGAGAATCTATTTCAGAAGTTCGCATCGGATCCCATGAGCTCAGGACTGACCCTCCTCTAAATGTTCATCCATATGACCAGTGTAGCCAAAAGTAAAACAAAACGTAGATCTCCCAAACGAGACATTTTAAGATTGTGACTCAAATTTTTTCAAACAATGCTGGGCAAGTTAGAGAGAAAGCAAGCACAAAAAGGATTGACAATGAAACACATTGAAAACATGAGATACTGCAAAGATTTCAAACTATATAAGCATATTTTTGTATGCAGAAAATTATCATTGATGACGAAGTGTTAGCATTCAAAACCCAAGATGAAAATGAAAGATTGATTCAGTACAACTCGAGGCACCAAATTGTTATAAATGCACATGCCAAAAAACAAAGATTGGGAAACTAACTGGTGAAGGCATATCTAGAGGAACTTAGACCCGGTATATCAAGGTTGATGACCTTGGTGCATACATGTTCATGTGACAGAGAGAACGTTACAGCAACCATGATCAAGTATGTTGTCTGCTGCTGCTCTTTATGCAAAAACCAAATTCCTCATACTCTTTAGTCCCACATCGGCTGGAATGTCCATGCTGGTTTATATATATTACTTTCTTCCTAATTTGGGGTACAGTTATCAGGGAAGTTCACAAGTCCATGTCCACAAGTTCCTGCACTTGTGTTCGTAGTCCTATGGGCCACATGCGTGTGCCACTACTGCCTAGCCTGGTTTGACATGCATAACAAATGCGGATAAATGTTCACATCTTGCGAGCGCCCCGAATATTGATCCATTTTTTTTTCCTTCGCAACCCTAAAAAAATTGTGTTGTCCATTATTTTGACCGTTTTTCTTGCCTTTAATTTTCTGAACGTTGGAGAATCAACAGTTACTACTTTTTATGCCTCTTAACAGCCAGATTTACCATCGTTAACGTCCTTTAATTCGTTGGGGGTATAGAGCTGCTATATGATGGGTCACACTACTCTCCTTGGATGATTAAATAAAAAAAATTTCACTACATCAAGTTTCTATTCCTCCTCTCCAACAGCTTCATTCCCTTCCGAGTTCTTTCCCACTTTCTGGACAAACTATGTTCGGGTTATTCACTTGAAGTTGTGTGCAACGACAAAAAATCGGTAGCACAAAAATTTTACCACTAGAAACTTTCGAAAAAGTCTGCACATAAATCTTGGATCAACTCTTAGGACAGTACAGTGTCGACTTTCCTGTTTATTTTGTTCACAGGTTAAAGCAAAAGAGCAAAATTTGATAACATTGCTTAATCCTGTATAGACGCCAACTGGCAGGACCTCATAAACAAACACTACATAATTAAGCTAACATAATCTCCAAATTTACAGCCAACAAAATAATATAATACAGGTTTAATTGTATGTCCAGATATGGCAAGACTTCCTCCTCCATTACTCAGAGGCTGCAAGTTCGAGACAAAACTTTGTCAAATTCCTGGATCTCTACCTACAAGTCAATTGGCAGTCTATGCTTTAATTGCATGACCCTCTCATTGCTAAGAATTTATAACATAGAGGAATGATATCACAACTACGCGATCATAAAACTGTCAAATTCTTTACGAAGGCCTCGTGTTCCATTAGATAACTATACTCTTAACCTAAGAAAATTAACTAAGTGAGGTTTAGAATTAACAATAAAAACGACCTTGAATGGAAAGAATATAAAAGAATCAGATATCGAGGATAAAAAAGGGCTTAAACAACTTAAACCTGCTCTCCAACACGAAAGGAGAATAGTTTCAAGTTTCAACAAAACCTCAGTGTTTCATAAATCCTGCAGTAGAAGAGGAAATAAATATTGCCATGTTATAACATTATGGTAAACACATCGGTAAACGTAATTTCAAACTAAATAAAATTAATTAGATCTCTGTAATATAATGGTGATTGCTTGGTCAAGAAAACTGATGTAAGCACCACTAAGCAGTTCACAGGGGAATCAGAATTGTTATCACCTTGTTTCAGTGTTGACTCCCCCATAAACCGGCCCCAAAAGTCACGTCAAGTATTACTAACTCTGATTTCACTAATTTGGAAATGTGTGTGGCTGCCATATAAGCCTTAGGCCACGTTAGGACTGCAGAATCAGAATCTTGAAAAAAAAAAAAAATTCAGTTCGGATTCGATTTTAAAAATACTAAAATTTCTTATTTGGTTTCAATTTTGGATTTCGGTTACGGTCCAAAACTAAAAACCGAATAAGACTTATACAATTATACAATATCCTCAATTCTATGCAAATATTGTAATAAAATATTTATATTTTGAAAGTAAAAAATGTATGTATATGTTTTGAAACTAAACTTTGATAATTTAACAAATAGTCTAACTTTGGACGCAATGTGTGTAAAATTTACAATTTTTTATACCATTTAACTATGATTCCAACTTTGGATTATACCCATTAAACAATAGAAATAGTCCAACCGAATAAACCGAATCGTTATTCTATTTGGTTCGATTTCGGTTAATTTTGGTTCGGTTTCACTTTTAGATTTTTAGAATTTCGGTTTATTCGGTTTTGACTATTTCGGTTCGGTCGAAACCGAATAACCCGGATGCTCACCCCTAATGACATGTACAAGGGAAACTCCAAAATCGGGTCCTTCGTCTCAGTGACTAAAAGTTGGTTCTTCTATGTAACATCAGTACAAATGTTAAGAGGCGTCGACGGAGAACCACCGTAGCAGGAGAGATGGCGGGCCAGAGTATCAGAACTTGTCTGCTGTTGCTGCCTGTCTTTTAAATTGGGTTCCCTTCCCTTCCTGTGACGAGGATTAGTCATCTGCAGGGATTGGTCCAGCTCAGTGTGAGTCACCACGCCTAGTCACCCCAACTAACTGCCACTGCCAGAAGTTTAGTTGGGTTATTAGAGAATAAAACCACCATTAACTCTTAGTATATATAGATACTGGATGTAATGAAAGGTTATGAAAAAAAAAACCTTATCTGCATTTTTATTCCTTATGTCTTTGTTTTCCAGTATCCATCCTTATTTCAACTATTACAAAGTGTTAAGAGGGAGACAGAGTGAGAGTGTGCTCAGTGCAAATGAAGTGGAAGGCGGCATATTGGTTCTACTGGTTGATGAAGATCCGAGGAGGGCTCGTAAATTGGAAAGATTTCTGCCATGCCATCAAACTGGAGTTCGGGTCATCACAGTTCACCAATTACGTTATGGAGTTGAAGTGTTTGAGACTATATGAGGCAAAGGTGTTAGCAGTGAGGAAAGCCTGCAAAGCAAACCAACCCTTGGTGAAGAGAGCAACATCACTAACCACAATGCCCATGGGCCTTACCTCGAAACCCCTAAAAGAACAGTGCAAAACCCAGCAACAGGAAATCAAACACCTGCAGACCCCAAATGCACACCTCGCCTCTCTCCCAGTGAAGTAGTCAGGAGAAAGAACCTTGGTCTCTGTTTCTTCTGTGATGACAAATGGTTCAAAGGGCACCAGCTGCTAAGGAGGAGGAAGTTGGCCAGGGAAACACTGGGGAAAAGGAGACTGGGAACCCATCAGATCTTCCTGGATCCTTTGTCATATCTTTACAAGCTTTATCAGGGATAACACATCATTCCACCATGAAGTTAAGAGGGACTCTTTAACAGAAAACCAGTCTTAACATTGGTAGACTCGGAATCTACACACAGCTTCCTGGACAGTAGGTTTGGGGAGAGAATTGGCCTACCAAAAAGTGAAGACAAAGCTTTGGAGGTGATGGTGGCAAACGGAGACAAACTGCAGAGTCAGGGCCTGAGTACTGGGGTCACTCTCTAATGCCAAGGTAAGAAAATAGTAGTAAATCTATTACATCTACCTATCACTGGATGCCAAGTGGTTTTGAGGAGCAAGGAGGGATGCAGCAGCTCAAGGGAGTTCAACCTCTACATGATGATCTGGCTGAACCTGGAAGCAAAGACCTGAGGCAGAATTCACAGATATTTATTATACAAATGTGCTCAGTGGAAAGAAGCAAAGACTCCTAAACTGAGACATCTCCTGAACTTACGGCACCGTTAAGTGGATATGATATAAAATTTCTATTTCTAAAAACCGTATTTATTATTTTTTTTATTAATTAATAATTTAATTATGTAATTATGTGCTAAATAGGAGAAATAGATTTTTAATAATTTTTATGTTAGGTGTTCGGGCACTTAGAGGATTTGTGGGACCATCAGGAATTTTTAAGAATTTATTTTATGTAGGAGACCCCTTGAGCTGTTGCTAGCCTAACGATGTGCATTACCCTAATCTATGAATTTTCTTATAGGTATATATATAATATATATGTATACACAAATATATATATATATATATATGTATATACTAATAGGAAAAGAAAGGATTAAGAAAAGATTAAGTAAAAGAAAGTATTAAATAAAGTAACTAATAATATAATAATAATAGTAATAATAATAACTACTACCTGCTGCAACTTAGGATTTTCTAGTTTCCTTAAAGCCCTTAGGAACTTTGCTTTCTCTTCAGCAAATGCTTTGACCCAATTGACCGCTATTGACCCTTCAGCCAACTACAGACCCGCTAGCAAACCTATTTGCTTCAGCGGCCAGGGAACCCCTTCACCCCGCGGAACCCACTCCTTCCTCTCTCTCTCTTAATATATATAATATATATATATATATATATATATATAGTCACCTCTCAAAAACCCTAACCTAAATCTCCAGACCTCCTCTTTCCATCTAGAGCCGTCACCGCAGCCAGAGAAGCCCCGCCAACCCATCCAACCATCCCGTCGACGCCGACCTCGCGAACTGCAGTTTCCCACTCGAGGCACCTTCGCTCCGGCGTGATTTTCCGTCGACTCGCTCGACCAAACGCTGTTTCGTTTTCATAGGTATGATCATCCCTTAACCCTCTCCAATATTTGTTTTATAGTCAACCTCGGAAAATGTGTGCCCCTAGGTGAAAAACAGCGCCCAAGTTGGCCGAGCAGACAGAATTCTGAAATCGCAGAATTCCAGAATGACCACCCATATTGCCGAGTTCGTATCTCCCACCACAGAGATCCGAATTCGGTGATTCTTTTTGATACCTGTAGATTATATGACCTAGTTTATTTTCTGTATAATAACCCTGTGCTATTAGTTGCTGTGGACAAAATTATATTCGTCACAAAACTGCACGCACCCACTTT
The DNA here is from genome assembly GCA_036927795.1 of Iris macrosiphon. NCBI lineage: Eukaryota > Viridiplantae > Streptophyta > Magnoliopsida > Asparagales > Iridaceae > Iris > Iris macrosiphon. Next base: position 178,193,630 of record JAYESA010000004.1, read on the forward strand.
TTCCGGTATTCCAAAAGTTGGAAAACGGAGCGCGCCCCGCCAAACGGGACCGCCCCGCCGTGTGCCAAGTGTACCGAATGGTGCACGCAGCGTAACCGGACACGTGAAAATTCGTGGTGACTGATTCGGACGCGTGTGCGCGCCGGAATCAGGCCGTATCCGCGGACACATTTCGTGTCGCCACTTTTGTGGAACTCGCGCGTATTTTGTGCACGCTTGTCAGATTGCGACGAAACTTGCGCCACTGGACTCGTGGTAACGCGCTGGTCCTGTGACCCAATTTTTACGCATTTCTGAGACGGTTGACCAGATCGCCAATTGGCGGGCCCCACAGTTGACTTTTTGGACCAAATTGTGTTCGGCTCATCGGAATCCACATTTGGACATACCGTTGGGTTCGTATTGACATTTAGAGTTGTTTGACCTATAGTTTATCCCATTTAGAGACTGTTACCCTTGGCACGCTTTTCGGTGCAAAGTGGGCCATATGTGGACCCTACTTTTACCCGAAATTACCGTTTTGCTCCTGTGTCCAAATTGGACGAAAGGAATGTGCTTTTTAGCTATTTTGCTTATTCTGGGAACATTGATGATGTTTATTTCAGCATCCGGAGACGTTCATTCTGAGGCCGTAGCTTCTGGCTCTTGGTGTTGACATTGGGACACTACATTTTGCAGCTTTCTTGCCAGGCAAGATACCTTGTCAAATTGTTTACAGTACTTTGCATGCTATTTATATTTCTGTTTATTTATTTTATTTCTGTATAGTTCTTGCATGTGTAGTTTTTTCTCCAGTCATTACTATATATTAGATATGTTGACACACACATGACACTTAGTATCATAGAGGACAATCATTAGGCGTATGGGCTTTTAACCACTCTGGTAAACCGTAATATATAGCTCGCACTACGGGCGTGTGTCGCGCTGGTCGCTACCCCCGCGGTATGTCGATTTCTGGAGTCTCGCTGGTCGCTACCCCCGCGGTATGTCGATTTCTGATGTCCATTGACGTGTGTGTGAGTTGTGAGGTAGATCGAGTAGCCTACCCTTGCCCATACGTCGAAAAGTTGTCCTCATTTGCATTCATATAGATTGTCTAGTACAGCGTACTTATTTATTTTTAAATTATATGCATGTTTACTGTATTCAAGTTGGCTCGTATTTTCTGTATCTTGTTACGTCCCTCTGAGGACCTGGTCCTCTGCCAGGTGTATCTGCTCTTGAGTATTTGAAGGAGTACGGGCCTGGACCTGACGCATTCTTTTCTGTCGAGGAGGTCTTACCTTCTGAGCATCGTTGATTATCTAGCGATGGATTCTTTTAGCTGATACACTTCTGTCTTCATATTATTTTATATTGGAGATTTTATACTCCTCTCTCATTTTAGTTTTGGATATAGTCATTGGTAGTGGATTTGTCTCCACCCGACTATTATTTTAGATATTTCAGACTCCTTATTTCAGTTTAGTATTTCCTTTCTATGACTTGTTGTGTGGTTGAGATTAGCATATCTGTGACTTGTGACATTATATATACCACATGTGAGTTTATATTCATATTACAGCGTACGTATGGGTTATGGTTTCCATATATTGGAGTTGCCATATCCATGCGGCTGGCATGCTTACGTGTTCCTAGTCCTACGTTTTGGGACTGGGGCGTGACATATTTTTGTGGTGGCCCATGCAGGTCGAGTTAGCCGTTTCGTTTACGTCACTGTACCGAACGGGCCTGCACCTAGGATTAGAATTTTAGATCTCATCCACACTTGACTATAACTTACCTTCCTTCCAACATGTCCTACTTAAGTTCTTGCATCCTGCTTGATTCATGTACTCTTCTTAATCCTTCGTCCATCCCTTGCAGAGAGATGAATTTGCATAACGGGCATGCCGCCGCCGGGAACAACACGTCTCCAGGGGACGGCGACCAACCACTAGGAGTGACCTCAACACCACCTCTTCTTCCCGGACCGGATGGACCGACTAGCAATCCAATTCCATCAACCCCCTCCACGATACCTAATGGGACATTTCCACTCCACTAGCACCGCAGGATGGCCAGACACAGCTGTTCCAATTCTTCCAGATGATAATGCAGGAACAAAGGCAGCAGGCAGCCGAGCAGAGGCAGCAAACAGCAGAGCAAAGGCTAGAATTTCTGGCAGCACTTGAGAGAATGGCTGCACTAGCCCCTGTACCAACCCAGGCACTAGCTTCAGTACCACAAGCTCGGGTCGGTTCAGTCAAGGACTTTGTGCAGATGGGCCCTAAGCCATATAAGGGCAATGAAAGCCCAGAGGAGACCACAAACTGGATTGCCAATACCAAGAAGTTGTTAGAGGCATCACAATTACCTTCTGACCTATGGATGATAGGCGTGAGGACTCAGTTAGAAGGCAACGCGCATCACTGGTGGGAATTTGTCGCGCCCCGGACCCGCCCGGACCGCCGCTCCGCCCTGTCCCGCCCCGTGCGGCCAGGAATTAACGAACCGGACACGTATCACCGTGCCTCGGCGCGCCGGACGCGAATCACCGCGCTCGTCCCGCGGGTGCGAGGGAGGAAGGGAGCCAAGCGAATGGCCCGTTCGAGCTTTCGGGGGACGTGATGCCGCACGGGCCTGGGGTTGCGCCCGTGCAAGGCCAATCGTTTAAGTTGATAGTTGGCTATCATCGTATCAATCGAGTAAGCAGCAAAAAGGGACTTGTTCGGGACAATCGAGGCAACTTGGGTTTCCTTTAGCAAAGGCACACGTTCGTTCCATACATTATGCCCCCTTATACGATAGCATTCTCGGGGCAACAATTGAAACCAGGATTCCGGGTCTTCGGGACTGTGGCACGCCTATCGCTCCCTCGGACGATCCAGTACCTGCGAACAAGTAAACTGTTGGTGGGTCAGCACTTTATACAAGTACTGGTGAGATAAATCAACTGAACAGAAACAAGCATTCACTCAAACAGGCACTAAGTAATCATGTTATAAAACATTACATTACTAGTGATCTTTCTAGTTTTACCTAGGTTCGTTTCATGCAGTTCTAGCAGAGTCGATTTACTTATTTAGAAACATGTTTGGAAACAGAGTTTCATATTGAATATGCAAGCAAGCAAACCGTTCATGTTTCAGGGTGTGCGTAGCGTGTCTCGTGCGACTCCAGGGTCAGATGCAAAGCTAGACACACAATGCACATTCTTAGGGGCAGTCACTATCCAAGCCAACACAATGACTTAGCTATATGCAGGGCGGTCCCCGAGTATCTCAGGATCGGCAGCTGGTGGAACAGCATACCAATGACTCTTTATCTGATGCTAGAGGCAGCTGTGACTCATGGTTGCTTTGCACTATCATGGTAGCAGCCGTGACACATGCAGGTCAGCTCTCCACCAATAGCCATTGTCCGACCGCGTGCGAATGCATGGAACACTATCAAATAAACTCTAGTATGCAGACGAGACGAACCATCAGAATACACTAATTGTTGCGGGGCAATCCGACTTATCACTTGAATACGTTCAGGCACAGTATGGTTCTCTCGAAGCATAGACGATAGTGAACATATTCATGCACTCTAAGCAGGCGATTCAGGATTCTCGTTAAGCAGGGATTATTTCAAAGACAAGCTAGGTGAGTTCGTTCATTAACATGTAAGGCAGGTTCTATCATTCTCTTAAGAAAATATTGCAAGCAAAAACTCAGGTTATTATTAAGGCGTGCAAGAATCAGAGAACGAAGTTCTGCCCACTCACCTTGATACATAATGCTGGCGCGGAGCGGGGCGTTACATACTTACCAACCAACAAAAAGTTTCGTCCTCGAAACTTCAAGGATAAACTTCTCGATATCCCGAGTAGCGATAGTGCCGTCCCTCGCCGTACTCAATCGAAACAATCAAGCAATTCAAGTTCAGGAAACATTTTGCACTTTGAGAATATCTATGGACTTATTGTATGGAACGCTCTTTGCAATACCATATCGATAATATCTCAGAGTCATAGCAACGGTTTGGGCCAGAGAATCGATTCTGCTATGATACCATTCTGTCACGCCCCGGACCCGCCCGGGCCGCCGCTCCGCCCTGCCCCGCCCTGTGCGGCCGGAAATTAACGAACCGGACACGTGTCACCGTGCCTCGGCACGCCGGACAAGAATCACCGCGCCCGTCCCGCGGGTGCGAGGGAGGAAGGGAGCCAAGCGAATGGCCCGTTCGAGCTTTCGGGGGACGTGATGCCGCACGGGCTTGGGGTTGCGCCCGTGCAAGGCCAATCGTTTAAATTGATAGTTGGCTATCATCGCATCAATCGAGTAAGCAGCAGAAAGGGACTTGTTCGGGATAATCGAGGCAACTTGGGTTTCCTTTAGCAAAGGCACACGTTCGTTCCATACATTATGCCCCCTTATACGATAGCATTCTCGGGGCAACAATCGAAACCAGGATTCCGGGTCTTCGGGACTGTGGCACGCCTATCGCTCCCTCGGACGATCCAGTACCTGCGAACAAGTAAACTGTTGGTGGGTCAGCACTTTATACAAGTACTGGTGAGATAAATCAACTGAACAGAAACAAGCATTCACTCAAACAGGCACTAAGTAATCATGTTATAAAATATTACATTACTAGTGATCTTTCTAGTTTTACCTAGGTTCGTTTCATGCAGTTCTAGCAGAGTCGATTTACTTATTTAGAAACATGTTTGGAAACAGAGTTTCATATTGAATATGCAAGCAAGCAAACCGTTCATGTTTCAGGGTGTGCGTAGCGTGTCTCGTGCGACTCCAGGGTCAGATGCAAAGCTAGACACACAATGCACATTCTTAGGGGCAGCCACTATCCAAGCCAACACAATGACTTAGCTATATGCAGGGCGGTCTCCGAGTATCTCAGGATCGACAGCTGGTGAAACAGCATACCAATGACTCTTTATCTGATGCTAGAGGCAGCTGTGACTCATGGTTGCTTTGCACTATCATGGTAGCAGCCGTGACACATGTAGTTCAGCTCTCCACCAATAGCCATTGTCCGACCGCGTGCGAATGCATGGAACACTATCAAATAAACTCTAGTATGCAGACGAGACGAACCATCAGAATACACTCATTGTTGCGGGGCAATCCGACTTATTACTTGAATACGTTCAGGCACAGTATGGTTCTCTCGAAGCATAGACGATAGTGAACATATTCATGCACTCTAAGCAGGCGATTCAGGATTCTCGTTAAGCAGGCATTGTTTCAAAGACAAGCTAGGTGAGTTCGTTCATTAAAATGTAAGGCAGGTTCTATCATTCTCTTAAGAAAACATTGCAAGCAAAAACTCAGGTTATTATTAAGGCGTGCAAGAATCAGAGAACGAAGTTCTGCCCACTCACCTTGATACATAACGCTGGCGCGGAGCGGGGCGTTACAGAATCAATGGAGCGCCAGTTGGGTACGCGTCAGACTTGGGAACAATTCTTGGAGTGCTTTGAGAGGAAGTACTTCCCGGATACCGTAAGGGACGCATTGTACGATCAGTTCCTCCATCTAGAGCAAGGGGACAAGACGGTCGATGAGTATGACACAGAATTTAGCCGTCTCAGTAAGTATGGCACAGTCCTAATACCTAATGACTTGGAGAAGGCTAAGAGGTTTCACCGCGGGCTGACTCAGGAGCTCCAGCACTACACTAGCTCCCAGTCCCGGATCTCTTATGCCGAGCTATTGACAGCGGCCAGGATCCAGGAGGCCATCAGCAAAGGCAACGGAATTCAACAGAGAATTTATCAAGGACCAGTAAGTACACAGCAAGGAGGACCCATTCGACACCCTTTGACACGCCAGCAACCAGATAATGTCGCACCATATCCAACCAAGGACCCCCGTACTTGTCACTTTTGTGGTAAGATAGGTCATATTCATAGAGACTGTCATCGTCGATTGGGGCTGTGCATGATATGTGGATCAAGTCACCATCAAACCCGAAGATGTCCTCAGCAGAACCAGAGGTCTATGGCATTAGAATCAGGAACACCGCATACACCCTCAAGTATAGAAGACCAAAGTGAACCACCACTGCTTCTACAGTCTGCACAAATGGAGGGGACTAGACCCCAGTTGAACAACCAGGGACAAGGCCAAGCACTCATTATGACAAGTATGGGAGAGCAGACATAGGAAGCCGTAGATACAGGTACGACCTTTTAGTTATAACTGTCTTTGCATACTCATAACCCCATTGTGACCCAAGCTCTTAGATGCACAATAGATATAGAATTATATATATGTTAGTCTAGCAGTTATGAGGATATATTTCTATTCTATCCAGATGGCATACACGCGATGCTAATGGATGACGGGAGTGGCAGTAGTAGTATTCTTCCCCTATCCTTATCTCGCCCTCTTGAGTGACTCATCTCCTCCTTTTATATTCATTTCTTATCTCGTGCGTAACTCTTCCTATCATAGTCATATCTTTCGTGCCATTATGAATTGTTTGATATCAACCTCACCCCTATTTTGTTAGTTAAACATAAATGTGTTAGTAATGCTTGATAACTAAGGATGAGTTCTTAATATATATATGCACTATAGCAATATCTGTATTCTTTATTTAGTTTAACCCTTAAGTAGCACCATGTAGCCTAGTAGAAATTGTTAGATCACTTGAGCTAGATCATACCCCTAATAGTTAGTCAAGACCTTAAGTGTTCCCTAAAACTTAGACTATGTCTAGGAAAGAGTTGAAGGCACTTGTTACGAACTGATGGCTATGACAAATCGCTGGCAAGGTAGCGACAGTTGCCGCCAGACGATTATGGTGGAGTAGTCGAATTACTTGCAGCCATACTGGCCAGGTGGCGAGGCAGTATTAGACTATGATACTTGACGGTTATGGAAAAAGTCATAGTTATGAGATTCTAGACAGGTATCCCAAGATTCTCGACCCAATAAATATAATTGCCTTATAATCTAGACAATAGCTTCAAAGAAGGTGACCACTAGTAGAATTTTTGTAAGTTGGGTAGTGTAGACAAGTTAGAGGATGATAGAATAGTGTATGGACAATAGATGAGGAAGTGTTAGAATGGCAGACCATGAGTTCAGGAGTCCTACTAGATACCAATGTAGTGTAATAGTTATAGTTATCATTATGAATATGGGTTAGTGCCAATTTCGAGGACGAAATTTTTGTAAGTTGGGTAGAATGTAAAATCCCTATTTCTAAAAACCGTATTTATTATTTTTTTATTAATTAATAATTTAATTATGTAATTATGTGCTAAATAGGAGAAATAGATTTTTAATAATTTTTATGTTAGGTGTTCGGGCACTTAGAGGACTTGTGGGACCATCAGGAATTTTTAGGAATTTATTTTATGTAGGAGACCCCTTGAGCTGTTGCTAGCCTAACGATGTGCATTACCCTAATCTATGAATTTTCTTATAGGTATATATATAATATATATGTATACACAAATATATATATATATATGTATATACTAATAGGAAAAGAAAGGATTAAGAAAAGATTAAGTAAAAGAAAGTATTAAATAAAGTAACTAATAATATAATAATAATAGTAATAATAATAACTACTACCTGCTGCAACTTAGGATTTTCTAGTTTCCTTAAAGCCCTTAGGAACTTTGCTTCCTCTTCAGCAAATGCTTTGACCCAATTGACCGCTATTGACCCTTCAGCCAACTACAGACCCGCTAGCAAACCTATTTGCTTCAGCGGCCAGGGAACCCCTTCACCCCGCGGAACCCACTCCTTCCTCTCTCTCTCTTAATATATATAATATATATATATATAGTCACCTCTCAAAAACTCTAACCTAAATCTCCAGACCTCCTCTTCCCATCTAGAGCCATCACCGCAGCCAGAGAAGCCCCGCCAACCCATCCAACCATCCCGTCGACGCCGACCTCGCGAACTGCAGTTTCCCACTCGAGGCACCTTCGCTCCGGCGTGATTTCCCGTCGACTCGCTCGACCAAACGTTGTTTCGTTTTCATAGGTATAAACGCTGTTTCGTTTTCATAGGTATGATCATCCCTTAACCCTCTCCAATATTTGTTTTATAGTCAACCTCGGAAAATGTGTGCCCCTAGGTGAAAAATAGCGCCCAAGTTGGCCGAGCAGACAGAATTCTGAAATCGCAGAATTCCAGAATGACCACCCATATTGCCGAGTTCGTATCTCCCACCACAGAGATCCGAATTCGATGATTCTTTTTTATACCTGTAGATTACATGACCTAGTTTATTTTCTGTATAATAATCCTGTGCTATTAGTTGCTGTGGACAAAATTATATTCGTCACAAAACTGCACGCACCCACTTTTTCTGGTATTCCAAAAGTTGGAAAACGGAGCGCGCCTGGCCAAACGGGACAGCCCCGCCGTGTGCCAAGTATACCGAATGGTGTACGCAGCGTAACCGGACACGTGAAAATTTGTGGAGACTGATTCGGACGCGTGTGCGCGCCGGAATCAGGCCGTATCCGCGGACACATTTCGTGTCGCCACTTTTATGGAACTTGCGCGTATTTTGTGCACGCTTGTCAGATTGCGACAAAACTTACGCCACTGGACTCGTGGTAACGCGCTGGTCCTGTGACCCAATTTTCACGTATTTCTGAGATGGTTGACCAGATCGCCAATTGGCGGGCCCTACAGTTGACTTTTTGGACCAAATTGTGTTCGGCTCATCGGAAGCCACATTTGGACATACCGTTGGGTTCGTATTGACATTTAGAGTTGTTTGACCTATAGTTTGTCCCATTTAGAGACTGTTACCCTTGGCACGCTTTTCGGTGCAAAGTGGGCCACATGTGGACCCCACTTTTACCCGAAATTACCATTTTGCCCCTGTGTCCAAATTGGACGAAAGGGATGTGCTTTTTAGCTATTTTGCTTATTCTGGGAACATTGGTGATATTTATTTCAGCATCCGGAGACGTTCATTCTGAGGCCGTAGCTTCTGGCTCTTGGTATTGACATTGGGACACTACATTTTGCAGCTTTCTTGCCAGGCAAGATACCTTGCCAAATTGTTTACAGTACTTTGCATGCTATTTATATTTCTGTTTATTTATTTCATTTCTGTATAGTTCTTGCATGTGTAGTTTTTTCTCCAGTCATTACTATATATTAGATATGTTGACACACACATGACACTTAGTATCATAGAGGACAATCATTAGGCGTATGGGCTTTTAACCACTCTGGTAAACCGTAGTATATAGCTCGCACTACGGGCGTGTGTCGCGCTGGTCGCTACCCCCGCGGTATGTCAATTTCTGGAGTCTCGCTGGTCGCTACCCCCGCGGTATGTCGATTTCTGATGTCCATTGACGTGTGTGTGAGTTGTGAGGTAGATCGAGTAGCCTACCCTTGCCCATACGTCAAAAAGTTGTCCTCATTTGCATTCATATAGATTGTCTAGTACAGCGTACTTATTTATTTTCAAATTATATGCATGTTTACTGTATTCAAGTTGGCTCGTATTTTCTGTATCTTGTTACGTCCCTCTGAGGACCTGGTCCTCTGCCAGGTGTATCTGCTCTTGAGTATTTGTAGGAGTACGGGCCTGGACCTGACGTATTCTTTTCTGTCGAGGAGGTCTTACCTTCTGAGCATCGTTGATTATCTAGCGATGGATTCTTTTAGCTGATACACTTCTGTCTTCATATTATTTTATATTGGAGATTTTATACTCCTCTCTCATTTTAGTTTTGGATATAGTCATTGGTAGTGGATTTGTCTCCACCCGACTATTATTTTAGATATTTCAGACTCCTTATTTCAGTTTAGTATTTCCTTTCTATGACTTGTTGTGTGGATGAGATTAGCATATCTGTGACTTGTGACATTATATATACCACATGTGAGTTTATATTCATATTACAGCGTACGTATGGGTTATGGTTTCCATATATTGGAGTTGCCATATCCATGCAGCTGGCATGCTTACGTGTTCCTAGTCCTACGTTTTGGGACTGGGGCGTGACATATGAGCATCTTTTTGAAGAGCCATGGGAGCTACCTCCTAGGAGGGGATGTGACCACAGGGTGCCATTGATCCCGGGAGCAATTCCCTTCTGTTGCAGGCCCTACCGACAGCCCCATATGCACAAAAACGAAATCGAGAAGCAGGTTAGGGAGATGCTCGAGATAGGTATCATAAAGCATAGTAATAGCTCCTACTACTCCCCGGTTATTCTAGTGAAGAAGGCAGATGGAAGCTGGAGGCTATTTGGAAAGCCCACGCGTCGAACATTGTCTTCAAAGTTGCGTCTCATTTAGGTGGTTATTCTAGATTACACCGGTGTATCACATGTTTTCTTTCTGTTTTACTATGGCATATTATTTTTGTACCTTGTTATTCTAGATTACACTGGCGTATCACATATTTCCTTTCTGTTTTACTTTGTCCAAATTGGACGTATGTATATGCTTTTATGAGTATCTTACTCATTCCGGGACTGTTGGTGATTTTTATGACGGCATCCGGAGACATCTACTGTAAACTCCCTCACCCAAAATATGTATTTTGTGTATATTTTATATTATTATATATATTATAGATGTTGAATTTATTTAGAGTATTCTCTTATTTAATTAGAAAATAATTTTTTTTAGTATATTTACTTATATAAATATTTATTTAGAATTATTTTTAGGCTATTTTAGATTATTGGGATTTTTCCATAATTTTTAGTTAATTAAAAACTAGTAACACTAATTTTCTAGGACTTTGAAGAATTTATTTTATGTTCAAACTTATATAAAAATATTCCAAACTTTTATTTTAGGTTCTAAATAATAAAATATATTTTCTAGAATTTTCTGGGAATTTTTTGAGTATTTTTAGTATTTATTGGGAGTAATTAGGCTAATAACTAATTTTTAGGACTTGTAGAATTTATTGTGCAATCCCAGGAATATAGATTGGACCCACATTATTTTCTAGGGTTTATAATATTATTATATATTTTCTGGAATTATTTCAGAATTTTTGGAATAATTTTAGTATTTATTTTTAGTTATATGGGTAAAACTAATGTTTAGAGCTTCTCCTAATTATAGTAGTAAACCTATGAATATAAAATTATCCCAAATATTTTTCTAGAGCTTTTAAATTCAAAATATATTTTTTGTAATTTTTCCAGATTTTTATGATTATTTTTAATATTTATTTTGAGTTATTTAGATTTAAAACGACTTAAATAATATTTTGATAAAGGCAAATAAAAAAGAAATAATATAACAAAAACTATCCAATCAGATTCTGACACGTGTCAGCCTATAAATATCCATTCAGCCGCAGGTATATATTATTATAACCCTAATTATCCCATTATTTTATAGAGAGATTTTGGAGAATTGTCTTCTAGGGTTCCTTCATTTTCCACAAGCCATTGCGCATAGCTCCGGACTCCAAACGAGGCATAGTTTCTTGCGTTAGAAAGATATTGAGGTTAGCTTTCTGATTATATAAATTTTTTTATGAAATTATGAGTATTAAATTCTGGAAAATTCGTAGAGCACAGCATATCCGAAAATAGATGCGTTTTGATGTTTTCGCGATTCCGGAAGAACCAGGAATCAGAATCATGAGCCGTTTAAAGTTTCGGAAATATAATATCGAGATCATTGACATATGTTTTTCCCAGAATTTAATTCAAAGTATTTATATACTGTTAATTCTGTAGAACTTCTAGGTTAGAATTTAACCATTGTTGCACGATAAAAAATTTGTATGTGCCATAATTCCCAAACGAATTTGAATTCGGACGAGCCATAAATTCCAGAATATTTTTGACGCTGAAATCTACAGGAAATCATGCATGAAAGTCGAGTTTGTGTCGATTGACTTTTTGGTCAACAAATTGCCTCGATTTGCGTGTCATGAATCTCGAGTTGATAAAATTTAGTTTCTTTGGACAAAATTTAGGAATTAATATAAAAATCAGAATAATAAGATTAAAATAGGATTTTAGAGTAATTATTCCAGAATTAAATAAATTAAAATAAATTATCTTTTGACGTGATAAATTTGTAATACATAGGCTATTTGGACTGTGACTTGGACTCTGATTCATACCGACCCTAGGACACCGTGGACTATCCCATACTTACCTTGACCATGTTGACCCTAAGAACTTGTGAATTTGTCCATCTTGCGTACATTAACGTACTGGCATAGACACCTGTCAGTTGACTGACTGATTTCGTATAGTACTTGAAGACGCGACACCCGCGTAATTCAACGCGTAATTGACCGTGTTAGATGACTAGTGTTACCCCTAGTATACCCCCTGAGTCCAGTGTAAATGTGGTTGTGTATGTGCTAGTGTAAAGATTAATGATTCTATTGTATTATATTTATATGTACATAGGATATTGGATTTGTTCTGCGCGATTTCTGGAGCAGATTATTGGTACATTGCAGCTTCCTTGCCAGGCAAGTATACCTTGCCATTGTACTGTGATTTATATTCCATATGTTGCATGCATCTTTATTTTTTGTCTTTAGTTCATATATTTTAACTGTTATATAAAATGCGCGCGACGGTGTCGTCGCGGTATGTTTTTATTTATGTATTTGCATTGACCTTGTTTATGAGACTACCCCATTATCATGTAGCATCTTTAGGTTTATCGGCCGTGACACAGTTGTTACACGAGTTGTGAGCCTCATATAGATCACGGACTGGCGTGCAGGGTTGGCCTCCTGTACGTGTGAGCCGTGCGTTAGGAATAACTGCTGTTAGAAACTTTGCATGCTAGTAGATTTAGCAGTTATTAGAGGTCTAGGGACATAGCCTATTGTAGTACGGTGGTCCCATCCTTGTCCTTGTTTGGTTGCAGGATTGGGCTAGGGTACTAAGAATAGGCTATGAACCAAATCGTGTCATGGATGTGACATGCTTAGAGCATGGGGTGGGGAGAACAACAAGTACCGCATTTGAGCTCCTTTACACTTTTCCTTCTGTAATCCGGAAGCTCTGCTGGAGATACGGGCGGTGATGACCCCTTTACTACTTGGCGGGCCTCTGCCGTTCAAAAGACGACATGCCTATGAGGCCCCTGGTTCTCCGAGAGAGTCATGCCAATCCCAGTTCTCAGCCAGATAGCTCACTTGTTAGAAAGTTGTTCTCAAACTGCATTCACATAGATGGTTAGGCGACCCGTTGGATATTTATTTCAGTACTTTATTGGCATGTGTTTAAGTATCTTGTTATGTCCCTCTGAGGACCTGGTCCCCTGTCAGGTGTATATGTTCTTGAATATTTGCAGGAGCACAGATTTGGATGGCTATATGCTTCGTGGATGTCTTCTCTTCGAGCCGTGATTGATGGCTGGTATTCTTATATTTTGTTTGATTGTGTTGTACTTATATTGTATTTACTTTTCCCATTCGAGTTGGTAGTGGATTTGTTTCCATCCAACTATCATCCTTAGATACTTCTTATTGAGATCTAGTTTCATAGATACTGGTTATTTATTTCTATATGATTTTGGTGGATGAGATTTAGGTTTTATCCTGTGACTTGTATTACATTTTATACCACTTGTGGATTTGATATTCATATTACAGCGTACGTATAGATTTGGTTTCCATATATTAGAGTTGCCATATCCATGCGGCTGGCATGCTTACGTGTCCTAGTCCTACGTATTTTTGGGACTGGGGCGTGACATGTTTTTGTGGTGGCCCATGCAGGTCGAGAGCATATTGTCTCAGTTACGTTACTGTACCGAACAAGCCTGCACCTAGGACTAGAGTATAGGATCTCATCCATAATTGACAATGATTCATCTTCCTCCTCTTTGTTCTATTCGAACAATTGTATCCTGCTTGATTCATGTACTTCCCTAATAAGTTCCTTGAGTATATATAGCCTTCTGCTAGAATATAGGAACCACTGTTATTAGGATGATAATTAGAGTAGCACACCTATTAAGAATACAACGAGAATATAGATACACCACTAAGTTTAGAATATCTAGTGAACCCTAGAATTCCTTATCTTTAGATTGGTATACCATTACCCCTTGATATATTAAGAAGACTTGAGAGTAGTATAGACACTACAATAGTAGTTAAATTATTTTAAGTTGGGTAGTATACCTCACCACCTAGTATCACATAGTCCTTGTGATCCATTGATGAAGTGTAACTGAATGACATTAATTGTATGCTAGCAAAGACGACAGTGTTTATTCAGATAATAGAATTTAGAGGTCCTTATCCCATTTGGACGACTAGCGACGTAGACAAGGAGGTTGTATGATAACATCAGTACAAGTGTTAGGCGTCGACGGAGAACCACCGTAGCAGGGGAGATGGCGGGCCAGAGTATCAGAACTTGTCTGCTGTTGCTGCCTGTCTTTTAAATTGGGTTCCCTTCCCTTGCTGTGACGAGGATTAGTCATCTGCAGGGATTGGTCCAGCTCAGTGTGAGTCACCACGCCTAGTCACCCCAACTAACTGCCACTGCCAGAAGTTTAGTTGGGTTATTAGAGAATAAAACCACCATTAACTCTTAGTATATATAGATACTGGATGTAATGAAAGGTTATGAAAAAAAACCTTATCTGCATTTTTATTCCTTATGTCTTTGTTTTCCAGTATCCATCCTTATTTCAACTATTACAAAGTGTTAAGAGGGAGATAGAGTGGGACTGTGCTCAGTGCAAATGAAGTGGAAGGCGGCATATTGGTTCGACTGGTTGATGAAGATCCGAGGAGGGCTCGTAAATTGGGAAGATTTCTGCCATGCCATCAAACTGGAGTTCGGGTCATCACAGTTCACCAATTACGTTATGGAGTTGAAGAGTTTGAGGCAAGAAGGAACCGTATATGACTATGATGCACAGTTCCAAAGGTTGTCTAAATGAGTTCAGGGCATCAATGAGGCTTCCTTAATTGGCCAATATATGGGGGGTTTAAAGGAGGAGGTGAGGTACGAGGTTCAGATAGCTAACCCCTCCACTCTACCTACATCAATGCACCTAGCCAGACTATATGAGGCAAAGGTGTTAGCAGTGAGGAAAGCCTGCAAAGCAAACCAACCCTTGGTGAAGAGAGCAACATCACTAACCACAATGCCCCTGGGCCTTACCTCGAAACCCCTAAAAGAACAGTGCAAAACCCAGCAACAGGAAATCAAACAGCTGCAGACCCCAAATGCACACCTCGCCTCTCTCCCAGTGAAGTAGTCAGGAGAAAGAACCTTGGTCTCTGTTTC
Source organism: Iris macrosiphon (assembly GCA_036927795.1). Taxonomy (NCBI): domain Eukaryota; kingdom Viridiplantae; phylum Streptophyta; class Magnoliopsida; order Asparagales; family Iridaceae; genus Iris; species Iris macrosiphon. The sequence continues at coordinate 178,208,874 of JAYESA010000004.1, forward strand.
TTCTGTGATGACAAATGGTTCAAAGGGCACCAGCTGCTAAGGAGAAGGAAGTTGGCCAGGGAAACACTGGGGAAAATGAGACTGGGAACCCATCAGATCTTCCTGGATCCTTTGCCATATCTTTACAAGCTTTATCAGGGATAACACATCATTCCACCATGAAGTTAAGAGGGACTCTTAACAGAAAACCAGTCTTAACATTGGTAGACTCGGAATCTACACACAGCTTCCTGGATAGTAGGTTTGGGGAGAGAGTTGGCCTACCAAAAAGTGAAGACAAAGCTTTCGAGGTGATGGTGGCAAACGGAGACAAACTGCAGAGTCAGGGCCTGAGTACTGGGGTCACTCTCGAATGCCAAGGTAAGAAAATAGTAGTAAATCTATTACATCTACCTATCACTGGATGCCAAGTGGTTTTGGGGGGCAATTGGCTAAAGGTCAGGCTGGGATCGGAGAAGATGACGCCAGGGACGAATAGGGAAACAGGGCCCAGCTAATCAGCTAGCATCAGTAAGCTATCGATGCGGGCTAAACCGAGCTACTCACTAGTCTTGTGGACACTGACGCATACCACTCAACATAGCCCTCGCGGTCGGTCAAATGCATCTCGATTCTCCTCCAGCATTGGCACCAAAGGTCGCAAGCTTCGCGGCCGCCTTCACCATCTTCTTCTGAAGGCTCCACATCGCCGTCCGCGCCTCCTGAGTCTCCTCAGCCGACCGCTGAGCCGCCTTCGCTACTGAGTCCACGGAAGGAGGGTAGCCAATCCACACAAAGTCCAGCATCCCCACAGCTGACCAAAAAAGAATCCCACGGGGCGGTAACCAAACCCGGTTGGGGAACTCTAATCCCATCGGTATCGGTCACTCAGTCAGTGAAAGAGGTTGCATACGGTCAGGAGAAATGATTTCACGGGCGCACATAACTTTTACGATCTATGGTTGTTTGATGAATTCCATGAACCGGAGGGGCAAGGACCCTATGGCGGTACCCTGGGTGATATAGTTTGGAATTTCCAAGCTTTAACCATGAAGTTCGAGGAGCAAGGAGTGATGCAGCAGCTCAAGGGAATTCAACCTCTATATGATGATCTGGCTGAACCTGGAAGCAAAGACCTGAGGCAGAATTCACAGATATTTATTATACAAATGTGCTCAGTGGAAAGAAGCAAAGACTCTGAAACTGAGACATCTCCTGAACTTACGGCACCGTTAAGTGGATATGAGGATCTTTTTGAAGAGCCAAGGGAGCTACCTCCTAGGAGGGACTGTGACCACTGAAAGTTTTTCAAATACAAAGAGAATATGGTTTCAAACCACACTTTCCTCAGTGGTGTTTCTGTCAATATATATATAGAATGCATGAGTACAATAGTTCCCTGTATATTGGGATTACAAGTGATTGTTGGGATTACAAGTGATAAGGTTGTTGGTATGGAGGGATTTAAGGAGAAGAGGTTACATGTTGTTTTGACTCCTTGTTAGCAGGAGATGGAGTTGGTAACTGAATCTGTCTATCACACCCCCGCAAGCTAATGGGACAAGAACGGACCATAAGCTTGTTTACTAACAGTCGAAAACATGAACTTAAGAGTCCCTTTGTGAAAACGTCTGCAACCTGGTCTATGGTGTTAATGTAGCGAACCTCGAGCTCTTTATGAACCACCTTGTCACGAACATAGTGATAATCTACCTCAAAATGCTTCATCTTGGAGTGAAAAACTGGATTAGATACTAAGGATATGGAACTTATATTGTCACACCAAATAAGAGGTCGGGGTAAAGGAAGGTGCAGATCGCGAAACAAAGAACGTAACCAAGAGATTTTAGCTGCTGTATATGCCAATTGGCGATACTCGGCCTCAGTGCTTGAGCGAGAAACCGTGCGTTATTTCTTAGCACTCCAAGAAATAGGATTGTGGCCTAGATAAATGGTATATCCACCAGTGGAATGACGATCATCCGGGTTGCCTGCATAATCAGCATCGGAAAAAGCTTGGATGTGAAGTGAGCCAGGACGATAGAACAATCCATGGTCGTAGGTGTGCTTCAAATACCGTAAAATACGCTTAACAGCATTCCAATGAGCCGAGGTCGGTTGATGCATGAACTAACAAACTTGGTTGACAGCATAGGATATATCTGGGCGGGTGATTGTTAAGTATTGGAGAGCACCCACCGTACTCCTATAATCAGTTGCATCACATAAAGGTTCCCCATCAAACACGCTCAACTTCTTACCAGCTTGAGCTGGTGAAGACACTGGTTTGGCATCCTGAAATTTGGTACGATGAAGAAGATCTGTCGTGTATTTTGTTTGAGTTAAATATAATCCACCATCAGCCGGTGTAGCCTCAATGCCCAAAAAATAGTTCAGAGGCCCCAAATCTTTCATGGAGAATAGCTTGCCGAGTTGATGAATCAAGTACGACACATATGAAGCATTGTTTCCTGTGATTAGAATGTCGTCCACGTAGATGAGCAACACCATAAGCAAGTCACCTTGATGGAAAATGAACAAGGAATAATCAGATTTGGAGCCTTGAAATCCAAGATCCTCAAGATAATCCGAGAAGCGTTTAAACCAAGCCCGAGGGGCTTGTTTTAAACCGTATAGAGACTTGTGAAGTTTGCACACATAGTGAGGATAATTCGGATCAACAAATCCTTTTGGTTGGCACATATATACCTCATCAGACAATACTCCATGTAAGAAGGCATTTTGAACATCCAATTGACGGATAGGCCAATGGTGATGAACAGCTAAGGCAATAACAGTCCGAATGGTGGAATGCTTCACAACAGGGCTAAATGTCTCTGAATAATCAATGCCCTCTTGTTGATGAAAACCATTAGCGACAAGGCGTGCCTTATATCGTTCAAGTGAACCATCAGACCTTCTTTTGAGTTTAAAAATCCACTTATTGGGCAGGATGTTCATATTGGAGCATGGAGGAACTAAAGTCCAGGTACCATTTTGTTGCAAGGTACTGAATTCCACTCCCATAGCATATCGCCACTCCACCTGTTTCACTGCTTGGCTAAAACAGCTTGGTTCCACTTTGTCATCAAAAACCACATGCATAGCATATTTAGGATTGGGTTTTTGTATACCGTGTTTGCTCCGTGTAACCATGGAGTGGGAGACAATGTCCGTTGCCGGGCAAGGTGCAGGTTCATGAGGGGGTGATGGTGGAGCAATTTCAGGTAGGGGTGACTGGTTTGGGGATTGGTGTGGTTCATTGTTTGGTAAGGTGGTGGTAGGCAAGGGAGCACGAAGTGGAGGAGGGGGGGCGAGGGTTTGGTGGGATGGCAATGTGTCCATGTCAAGGTGAAGAACAAAGTCGTTAAGGGACATTGTTGCTGTGACAGTACATGGGATATCTTCTTTAAATGGAAAAGAGTGTTCATCAAATACAACATGACGTGATAAATACACACGACCAGAAGTGGGATCAAGACACCGATAGCCTTGATGATTGAGAGAATAGCCTAAGAAGACACATTTTTTGGAACAAAATTGCAATTTATTGGTGTTGTAAGGACGGAGGTACGGAAAACAGGCACAACCAAACACTCGAAGGGTGTCATATACTGGACTTATGTCGAACAACTTTTCATAAGGAGTGAGATATTTCAAAACACGAGTAGGTAAGCGATTGATGAGATATAGGGCTGTATTGAAGGCATCAACCCAGTAAGTGACGGGCATATGAGCATGGGCAAGGAGAGTTAGCCCAGTTTCAACAATATGGCGATGTTTTTGTTCAGCCAATCCATTTTGTTCAGGATGAACGGGACAGGAAGAGCGAAAACCAATGCCATGATGGGCTAAAAAGCTTTGAAAGGCATGTTTGGTATACTCGCCTCCGCCATCTGATTGAAACAATTTGATTTTGGATGAAAACAGATTTTCCACATGCAATTTAAATTTTACAAAAATATCAGAAACTTCATGTTTGAATTGCATAGGAAAAATCCATGAATAACGGGAAAAATCATCCACAAACAGCACATAGTATTTTGAACCTTTGATAGAGGCGATAGGAGAACACCAAACATCGGAGTGTATCAAATCTAAAGGATGTTTAGAAACAGAATCGGACAACTGGAATGGTAATTTAGTGCTTTTACCTAATGGACATGAATGACACAATGAAACTGAGTTTGTTCCTTGTAAAGACAAACAATTATTCGACAAAAGATGCATAAGAGTATTGGAGGCTGGATGACCGAGCCTAGAATGCCAGACTTGAGCCCCAACACGAACACCAACAAAAGCAAATGGATGACCCTTGGTAGAGATCTGATGGTGAATACGGAAAGGATATAAACCATTTTTACTCTTTCCACGGAAAAGCGTCCTCCCCGACTTTAGGTCCTTTACATAGAAGCAATCAGAAAAGAACACGAAGAAACAGTTATTATCACGGGAGAATTGATGAACAGAAAGAAGATTCGCAGCAACAGTAGGGCAATGAAGGATGTTGTTCATGTTAAAGGATGAAGAATTATGAGAAAATTTGGAAGAGCCAATGTGGTGAATGTTCAAACCTGCACCATTGCCCACTGTAACTTGGTCTTTGCCTTGGTATTCATCATGAACGGTAAGGTTTCGAAGATCAGACGTGATGTGGTTGGATGCGCCACTGTCAGAAATCTATGTGGAAGGGTTGTTGTTGAAAGAAGTAAGCGGTGTTGGAGTCCTGGGATGGAACGATGCAGTGGCTGCCATGTCATGAAGCTTTTGAGTAGGAACACGACCTTCATACGCATGATCCATGCAGTGATAGCAATCAATGGCTGTGTGTCGTGGTCGATTGCATATCTGACACACTAGAGTATTGACATTGGAATGTGAAGACCCATGGTTAATGGTGTCAGATGTTGAAGCATGACCACGGCCTCGACCTCGCATGGAAGCTCCCCGATGATTCATAGAGCCCCTACCTCGGTTGTTCTGCCAGTTTTGCTTTGGTGCATACATTGCCGTAGGCGTGGTTTCAAGGGCAGGTGTGTTGTATGCTTTTAGCCTCATTTCAGCACCCAGAAGTAGTGCCACAAGATCATCAAATGAAATAGCCGTATCACGGGCTTGTGCTGAACTCACAGTAGCTTCATAACTCAGACCAACATTATTCATAATTATATAAATCAGATCATCATCATCTATGGGTTTTGTAAACCCCCTCACCCAAAATAGATATTTTGTGTATATTTTATATTATTATAGGTATTAAATTTCTTTAGAGTATTCTGTTATTTAATTAGCAAATGAATTTCTTGATATATTTACTTATATAAATATTTATTTAGAATCATTTTTAGGTTATTTTAGATTTTTGAAATTAATTAGGATTTATTTGGATATATATAGTCTTAATATTAGATATATGCTAATTTAGTGTTAATAGATATTAATAAGATTTTATAAATTATTTGTATTATATTTAATTATATTCAAGATTATAAATTATTGAGATAGATTCAAACTCTACTTTAAATTAATTCAAATCATGAACCTACTAGGAATACAACTTAATGTATATCATATCCTTATTTAAATTCATCATAATCCTATCCAAATTAACCAATCCTAGTTGTATTTAATTAAGTAGTCTCAACCATTATAAATACCTCATCCTTCATATTTTTCCCAAATTTCTCTCTTTTTCGTCCAAAAATAGTCAAAATTCGTCATAAATTCAGCCTCATTTTCTACTAGTTATGACGAATTAAAAAGACGATATCTCCTAGCTCCGGACTCCAAACGAGGCCTAGTTTTTTTTGTTAGAATGATAATGAGGTTAGCTTTCTGATTATATAAATTGTTTTTCTAAATTATGAGTATTAAATTCTGGAAAATTCGTAGAGCACAGCATATCCGAAAATAGACGTGTTTCAATATTTTCGCGATTCCGGGAGAACCAGGAATCAGAATCATGAACCGTTTAAAGTTTCGGAAAGCTAATGTTGAGATCATCGACATATATTTTTTCCATAATTTAGTTTGAAGTATTTATATACTGTTAATTCTGTAGAACTTCTAGGTTAGAATTTAACCATAGGTGCACAATACAAAATTTGTATGTGCCATAATTCCCAAACGAATTTGAATTTGGACGAGCTATAAATTCCAGCATATTTTTGACGCTGAAATCTATAGGAAATCATGCATAAAAGTTGAGTTTGTGTCGGTTGACTTTTCGGTCAACAGATCGCCTCGATTTGCGTGCCATGAGTCTTGAGTTGATAAAATTCAGTTTCTTTGGACAAAATTTAGGAATTAACATAAAAATCAGAATAATAAGATTAAAATAGGATTTTAGAGTAACTATTCCAGAATTAAATAAATTAAAATAAATTATCTTTTGACGTGATAAATTTGTAATACATAGGATATTGGATTTGTTCTGCGCGACTTCTGGAGCAGGTTATTGGTACATCGCAGCTTCCTTACCAGGCAAGTGTACCTTGCAAAACTCTGCAGTATTGTTACATATTTTCCTTGCTTCATTTTATTGCTGAGCATGCTTAACCTAGGACCGTGTGACGTACTTAGCGTCCGATTATTAGTCGGGTGCCAACACCGTACGCGGTGTTGGGTACGGTCATCTAGAGATGGACATTCGCGACACTTTATCTTCTCGTACTGGTCTTACCAAGTATGCTTTGACCTAGGACACTTGACACTATTCATGAGACAGAATTTTCCCGAGATATTCGTGGTGATTTTGTATAGGATACAGGACTTGGACATTATATTCTAAGATATAGTATGACTGGTTGCATTAGCTATGATCCCGCTTGACATGGACATGAGACGTTATGGTCATGATATGCGTGGTTACATTGGGTGGGGAGAGGTTTACCATACAAAAGGCTGAATATATATATATAATAATTTAATGGAAGTGCCTTAGTCTCTGGAAACAGAACTTTGGTACCGTACTGGCCCTCGAGAGAATACTGCTATGGGTTTCTCCGATACTGATCCTGTAGTAGTCTCAGCCCGAGTATGACTAAATCTCTCACTTGCATGTCACTTAGTTGGTTATATATATTTACCCTATTTGTTTTATTACTGCATTTATTTTGGCTTGTATTTTCTGTACCTTGCTGTCCCCTGAGGACCTGGATCCGGATTATGTCCCCAGATATTGCAGACGAGATCGATCCAGAGGTTTATGGAGCAGGAGCATTATCAGGAGCAGACATTAGAGCAGTACCAGATCCAGTAGACGCGTGATCACCGAGGGTATCTTCTGAGTATATACTGTTTCATACTCAGTATTTATTGTGGTTATCTTTATTCTTGTATCTTGACAGATGTATTCAGACTCATTATCGGGTTATTTCCCCGAGTTTATATTATATTGAGATTGATCTTTCTTTATGATTCTGATATTGTTGTATTCATTTCTGTGGATGAGATTAGTATATCTAGACCCTTATTGTTGTACTACAGCTTAAGTAAGCCCTGATGGATCCATTAAATTGGGTTGTCCATCGGTGCGTACTGCTGGCCATTGCCACGTGTCTAGTCCCTCGGTATTTTGGGACTGGGGCGTGACAGGTTTGCCAGCTAAAGCCAAATTGTCAGCAAGATGAGTAACTTTGTCAACAAATTCAGTAATGGAAAGGCCTTCACCTCGAGTACTAAACAATTCATTCCTTAATTGCATTATCCGGTTATGTGATTGAGAAGCATACCTTTTCTCTAATGATTTCCAGGTTTCATGAGACGAACCGAGACGAGCAACGGTCGACAATACAGATGGAGTAAGAGAGTTATTGATCCAGCTCAGGACCGTCTGATCCTTCTGCTGCCAAGTAACATATGCCGGATCAACTTCGGTCGTAGGTTCGCCATCTGCGCCTGTCTTAAACTTTGATGGACACTTATTGGTACCATCTGCAAACCCCATATAACCTTTGCTGTTTAATATGGGAGAGATCTGGGCAAGCCACAAGGGATAGTTGTTTCTGTCAAGCTTCATTAGTGTGAAGCCGGGCGTGTTGGAGACAACCGTATTTGGACTGATTCCTTCCATTCCAACTAAAGCTATTGACGGAGAGAACACAAGATGAAGAGCACAAAATACAACCAGTAAGTCGTTGGACTTTACTGCTCTGATACCATGAAAGTTTTTCAAATACAAAGAGAATATGGTTTCAAACCACACTTTCCTCAGTGGTGTTTCTGTCAATATATATATAGAATGCATGAGTACAATAGTTCCCTGTATATTGGGATTACAAGTGATTGTTGGGATTACAAGTGATAAGGTTGTTGGTATGGAGGAATTTAAGGAGAAGAGGTTACATGTTGTTTTAACTCCTTGTTAGCAGGAGATGGAGTTGGTAACTGAATCTGTCTATCAACCACAGGGTGCCATTGATCCCGGGAGCAATGTCCGTCTGTTGCAGGCCCTACCGACAGCCCCATATGCACAAAAACGAAATCGAGAAGCAGGTTAGGGAGATGCTCGAGATAGGCATCATAAAGCATAGTAATAGCTCCTACTCCTTCCCGGTTATTCTAGTGAAGAAGGCAGATGGAAGCTGGAGGTTATTTGGAAAGCCCACGCGTCGAACATTGTCTTCAAAGTTGCGTCTCACTTAGGTGGTTATTCTAGATTACACCGGCGTATCACATGTTTTGTTTCTGTTTTACTATGACATATTATTTTTATACCTTGTTATTCTAGATTACACTGGCGTATCACATGTTTCCTTTCTGTTTTACTTTGTCCAAATTGGACGTATGTATATGCTTTTTTGAGTATCTCACTCATTCCGGGACTGTTGGTAATTTTTATGACAGCATCCGGAGACATCTACTCCACTTTTCATCTTGCACTGCTACTTCCTTGGCGAGTTCGGGTTTGAATCTTTGTCTGGCTTTCAGGAAAGTGTACCTTGCCATCCAGTATCTCAGTTCCAGATTTACTGTTTATTCTATCTATGCATTGTGTGCGCTTTGGATCGGAATCGTTACTTAGCGTCCGGGTCAAATCCGGGTGCAAACGTTCGTCGGTAACGTCTAGTATCGATTGATAGATGTTCGCGATACCTTGATGTACCTACTTGGTTACATCGGAACCCTAGGACACATTCAGACACTGTCATCGTGCCAGACTTCCTGTATCCTGATAGTGTCAACATGACCAAAATCTGTGATGATTTTAGGATCGTGATTGTTGATAGTTACTTCAGTATGACGAGACAGTTAGATAGAGGTTCAGGTTCAGCGAGCACTCGTTGGCCGCATTAGGAGGGAAAGACAGTTACTAGACGCTTGGGCTACTTTGCACGCGCTATATACATATATTCTTATTTATGCAGAGATCCTGTATATCATCCGTGTGACTCTGTGCTCGGAACTACAGTATGCCCCGTGTGTCTCTGTGCCCTCGGAGCTACGGTTTTATATTTGGAAAGCCCATGCGTCGAACATTGTCTTCAAAGTTGCGTCTCACTTAGTTGGTTATTCTAGATTACACCGGCGTATCATATGTTTCCTTTCTGTTTTACTATGACATATTATTTTTGTACCTTGTTACGTCCCTCTGAGGACCTGGTTCCCTGCCAGATTGTAGGGTCGATTGCTGACGGGAGGCTGGAGCTGCTGATGAGTATTATACCGGTATGCAAGTATTGTCGTACAATATAGTTACATATATAGTCACAATTATTATTTAGCATTTTTAAATACTTACAATATACATATATACCATATATATATAGGTATATATCAACCAATAATTATACGTATACCAAATTGAATAGTATACATATACTAAATATATATAAATATAACAAACTGAATTATATACGCGTACGTGTATGAATACGTGTACGCAGCACTGGGTTCACCGACTCAGGGTCTGATGTCAACTGACTGTGGTAAAGAAATACTAATGTCCTACTGGCACACACACAAACGCACATAAAAAAGGAGAAGGGAGACAGGTTCGAACCTTGGGGTATGCGCACAGGCATGATGATGACGACGATGAGGTTGACGACGATGACGACGAGAGTGATAATGATGGTAATGTTGATGGAAATGGCGACGATGAGGTTGAAGATTACGACGACGAGGGTGATGACGATTGACGAGGGAAATGGTGAGGATGTGGATGATGATTGAGAGAATGATGGGTTGATGATAATGAGGATGGGGTGATGATGATGATCATCATGGTGAAGATGATGATTGGTTGATGATGATGATGATGGTGGGTTGATGATGATAAGGGTATCTGCCGGAGTCCGGCCAGGGGGAGGTTCATCGGCTGCTGTTCGTCGATGGGGCTGGTGGTGGTGATGTAGAGTGGTGGTGGTGGTAATAATGGTGGTAGTGGTGTAGAAAAAAACGTGGTGGCCGGAGCAGTGGACGACCGGTGTTCAGGTGCAGTAAGGGTCGGGCTGACGACCTGCTGCTCAAGCTTCGACGGGGTCCGGCGAGTTCAGTCGAAGGTAGCAGGCGTTCAATGGGCCGGGATGCTCTCTGGTGACCGGAGGGGATGACAGGGACGTTCAACGGTTTCAGGCGGGTGGAGGCGAGTGCTCCGGCGGGTTGGTCGTCGAGGAAACTGTGGTGGCATGGGTGTTCTCAGGCGGGGTGGTGATCGGGCTGCATGGAGGTCCGGCTGTCGATGGGAGGAAGGGAAGAAGAAGTCGGCAATGGTGCTTCCGTTCAGGTCTGTCGGCGGAGGAGCGGTTCCCGGCTCGGGTCAGTCGGCTCAGCGGGGTGCTCCGCGGTTCGTCGTGGGTTAGGCAGCTGCTGTGGAGGTCTGTGGTCGAAATGTCGAGGTCGGCTGGGGAGACGCGGTGGGTGGCCGAAGTTTTGTCGGAAAGGAAAGGTCGGGTTGGTTTAGGTTTAGGGTTTTTGTGGTGTTGTTTTATGTTGGTGGTGGTGAAGAAATATAATGGAGATGGTGGATTTTGTATGTGGGAGGAGATGATGTTGACAATCTAGGGATTAGGGCAAACCAAGTACACATGGGGATGGGGTTTGCATTAGGAGAAGGGTTATGAGGGATTATATATATATATATATATATATATATATATATATATATATATATATATATATATATATATATATGTGTGTGTGTGTGTGTGTGTGTGTGTGTGTGTGAGGGTGTTGTGTGGTGGGGATGGCTCCATTTTAAATGGATGGCCATGATTCAACATGGAGAAAAATTCAAACAAAAAGGAGGAGAGAGGAAGAGGGTTGAACGGTCAAAGGGGAGAGGGTTAATTTGTTCATGGGTCTTGACTAATAGGATGGTGACACATCATTGCACTTTTGAAATTAAACCCCCAACAATTGGAAAATTGCACAGAAGTGGGTTTTTGGATTTAATGAGAGAAATTACCATGTTTGGTGTAATGTATTGGATGAAAGGGATGTTTGGTGTTTAGTATAAAGCTTGAGGGTGTGAATGGGGGTTTGGTTTAGTGTTGGGTCTAATTTTGGGTCAAGTTGGGTCCTTACACTAATTTAATTAAAAATTAATGCAATTGGTGTTCTAAAATAAATTAGAAGTACAAGGGACTAAAATTAAGTGGGACACAAGTGTCATGGACGTAGAGAACTTAGAGTAGAATATTACCCTAATTTGGGTTGCACGAAATAGGTCGAGATTGTGTCTCCAATTTCGATTGGAACGCACAACGATACAAAAGTTGAATTTATTGGAATTAAATAATAACGTCTGCGACAAAAATTGTGCGGCTAAAATGAAGCACAAGAGAACATAATTATAAGTTACACAAAGGTTAGAATAGATGACTGGCATGTCTAAGACAAGGGTGTGAAGTTTGTAGGAAGGCAATGGCTAGTGTAGTGCTCCAATTATCGAAGCAACGGTAATGTGCACTATGTGATATAAATATTGTATGATTAATAAAATACCGTGTTCTCTTTCTAATTGGATTCTAGTTAGCCCTAATCTCTCTATCTAAGCCAAGTAGGCCTAATTTTGGGTGAGAGAGTTTACAATCTACCTAACTTAAAATAATTTCGTCCTTGAAATTAAATTAGGGTATAATTTGTCAATCCTTCACGTACATACGGCAAGTCAATCGCAATCTCTTTGCGATAATTAAAAATCTAATCAAATCCATCGCAATCACTTTTTAAATTAAAGTAACCATTGTTTAAATCAAAATTCAACATATCGTACTATCTTCTCAATTTTTAAATAATCCACAGCCAAATCTAATTCAAACTATATGACATCCCACATCAAAATTTATATCGCAATCTCCAACTATCACAATCTCCTCTAGAAAACAATCCTAATCAAAGATTGTTTCTATTTTTCAACTTAGAGATTTTATATTCTCCCAATTTTAAACTCAATTTACATATATTTTAAATTGGTAATCCCACAATCAAAATTTTACTTTTAATTCAATCATCAAATTTGGAATTCAATCCGTCCATGTTCATGTTTAGAGTTCTATTTATTTTTCTCAAGATTTAAATCAATGATTCAACCTCCAATTCTCAAAATTTTAAATCATGTGCTCAAAGTATAAATATTTGGTTCGCCATATCAAGGTTTTTAAAATTTATCAAATCATCATCATCTTAATCCTTCTTTTAAAATTTCTCAAAATTAAAATGGCTTGAATCTCCTAATCTAATCTTACTTGATCACAATCTGAAAGTATTTTATCGCAAGTTAACAATGCAATTTTTACCCAACTTAGAATTACCCATCTATCATATAAGGCTATATATTTGAGAAATTTTTTCTCAAATTATTTAATCATGTTATTCCATCCTCGAAACTTTAACACCAATATATCACATATGATATGCCCTTAATTACAAAAAATAATCATCCTGTAATGTGATTGGCCTATGGGATATATCTAGTACTATCTGTATATCAAGCTTAACTAAGCACGAGTTTTCGTCTTTCCGAAATAAGGAAAGACGAAAAACAATAATAAAGAGTTCAAGGGGGAGATAATGGGATAGAAGTATGGGGATCAAGGCGTTTAAAGAATTCAAATGAAAATTGTCAAGAAAGTTGTGGATTGAAATCCTATTTAGTAATTTCTTATTCACATGCTCGTATCAGTACGATTATGTACTTGATATGATATGCTCTGACATATCTAGAGGGCAAGCATATTTGTCTACTGGTCAATTATATATCTCAATCCACGTAAAGTAGTATTGTGAAGGGCGAACCAAGCGCACTAAGGCTAGCTAGACCTTAATACACTAATTTCGAAATATATTAGTGTGTCGATCCACTAATACATATGTTATGAACAAGCTCGATAAAAGAATAAGCTTACAAAATTAGACTATAACAGTAGCGTAAGTCAAGGTAATTTAGAAAATATAAATACGCTGGATTATGATGAAAGGAGGTGCAAAATAATTCAAGTTCACAAAAAAAAAGATAAGATTCTACAATCTCTACAGTTGTCATACTAACTCCTTGTCTAAGTCGCTAGTCGACCAAATAGGAGTATGGGCCTCTAAGTTCTATAGTCTGAATAAACATTATCTTCTTATGCAAGTCTACAGTTAATGTCATTCAGTTACACTTCATTAATGGGTCCCGAGGACTACGTGATACTATATTATGAGGCATACTACCCAACTTAAAATAATAAACTAATACTGCATCTGCCTTAAAGGAGATTCTACCAAATAACTTGGTTCTTGTAAATAAAGTAGAAACTATTGTTAGGGTATACGAGGGAAGGATCCTGGTACTGATTAGGGTATCTTATTGCACTATATAGGTAATGGTCATCTTAAGTCTTAGTCATAGTGCTTATAGAACAAGTGTCAATAGTATGAATGCGAAAGTTACTGGCCTTCAAGGGGAAAAAGGATATAACTCGTATTGAGACGTGGTTACAATTTACATGATTCAAACTAAAGGATAATCATCAAGTCACAATCTATAAGAATAACTCAAAACTATCAAGCTCTTACTACCAAGCACTAAATTTTCAAAATTCAAGATTACAACTATAATCCTAGCAACTATATATCCTAACATAGAATAAAATTACTTGGCCTACAATCATAAGAGTTATGTGGCACAAGTTGAAAGATAAAGAAAAAAAGAAAATAATTAGTCGTCGCACAAATCGCGAGTGCTAAGTTTTCAGATGAACAAGAGATGAAATTAAAATATAGAGGGACTCTAGATAATATCATTGGTTTCTAAGGGGAAGGTGGTATGCTAATATCTGTGTTCGGGATTTGATCGAGGAAAATGTTATATTCGTTCCTCTTGGCTTCCTAAGGTGCTGTTTGCTAGTATCAGGACAAGAACCTAAATTTATAGTTCTATAATACTATCTCACTATAAAAGTTAAGTTTTGGTCCTAATATTCAACCTTGGATTTCTATGGGTTCCTCAATGCTAGGGTCAAACAATATGGTTAAATTTATAACTCACTCTAGTTGTGTCTATACTACTCTCAAGTCATCCCTAATTATCAAGGGATAATGGCCAATCATTCTACATGTAAGGGCTGCTAGGGTTCATTAGGTAGTTTAAACTTAGTGATGTGTCAATGCCCTAGTTGTATTCTTAATAGGAATGTTACCATAATTATCATCCTATCAATAGGGATTCCTATATTCTAGCAGGGCTATACTCAAGGAACTATTAGGGAAGCACATGAATCAAGTATGATACAATTATTTAAATAGAACTGATTGGAAGGAAGATAAGTCATAGTCAATTGTGGATGAGATCCTATACTCTAATCCTAGGTGCAGGCTTGCTCGGTACAGTAATGTAACCGAGACAATATGCTCTCGACCTGCATGGGCCACCACTAAAAATATGTCACGCCACAGTCCCAAAATACGTAGGACTAGGACACGTAAGCATACCAACCGCATGTATATGGCAACTCCAATATATGGAAACCATAACACATGCGTATGCTGTATCATGAACAATAATCCATAAGTGGTAAAAACTATCACAAGTCAAAGGGCATAACAAAATCTCATCCCCAAAAATCAAATAGAAATAAATAACCAGTATCTATGAAACTAGATTTCAATATAAAGTATCTAAAGATGATAGTCGGATGGAAACAAATCCACTACCAACTGGAATATAAAAACAAACACAATATAAGTACAACAACTATAAATCACAAGGCTTGAAGAGTAGACCTCCTCGGAATATAAGTAGCAAGTCTGGATCTGCGCTCCTGCGAATACTCATGAACATATACACCTGGAAAGGGACCAGGTCCTTAGAGGGACATAACAAGATACATAAAAGCATGCCATAAAGTAAATACTGTAAAACTCGAGGGTGAACTAACCAGCTAAGTGAATGCAATTTGAGGACAACTTTGTGCGTATGGGAAAGTATAGGCTAGACATATGCTGACGTAATTCACCAATCATGACGAGTGGCTAGTATATGCCAAATATGCCCCCATTCGAGGGCACTTTGCAATATAATAACGTCCAGCTCCGAGGAGCATGGTATCTGTAAAACGTCCAACGTTCCATAGAGTGTGGTATCTGTAAAACCATAAGTAACGTCCAACACTCTAGAGAATGTGGTATCTGTATAAATATATACGTCCGTATCGCTCCGAAGAATGCGGTATCTGTATAAAGGAGGTGGGTGCCCATACGCCTACTAGTCGTCCTCCCCGCCCAATGATCTACGCATATTGTATCCACAACATGCTTTAGCTACTACGCCGAGACGGAGAGCAAGTATCGGCATCGTAACTATGGCTCATAGTCTATTGTTAGAACAATAGCCCAACCCTACAACCAAATAAGGACAAGGATTGGGCCACCGTACTACAATAGTCTATGCTCCAATTACTAATAACTGCTAAGTCTTCTAATATGCATCACTAATAACAGTTATTCCCTATCCGTCGCACGACCTACATGTACAGGTGGCCAACCGCATACGCAAGTCCTTGCCCTACATGAGACTCACAACATGTGTAAGAAATGTGTCAAGGCCTGGGGAGTCATACCGATAACTCCACAACTTTAGGTGGGTCTACTAGACACTAGGTCAGACACAAGTTCTAATGTCAACGCCTTCGTTGACTGCACCCGAGTTTTTCTCGGACGCGCACAGTTATATAAAAATAATAAAAAATGCAACTGAATTTAAACAGTACAACAAGGCAAGGTATACTTGCCTAGCAAGAAGCTGCGTAGTACCCATAACCTGCTCCAGAAGTCGCGCAGAACAATCCAATATCCTACGTACATATAATATAATACAATACAATCATTAGTTATTACACTAGTACATACACAACCATATTTACACTGGACTCAGGGGGTACACTAGGGGTGATACTAGTCAATTAACACGTTGAATTATGCGGTTGTCACGTCTTCAAGTGCTGTACACAATCAGACAGTCAACTAGCATGTGTCTGACCAGTACGTCGGTGTACCCAAGGCAGACAATTCCTGAATATTCAGGTCACAAGTCAAGGTAAGTACGGGACAGTCCACAATGTCCTAGGGTCATACAATATAGTTACATATATAGTCACAATTATTATTTAGCATTTTTAATTACTTATAATATACATATTTACCATATATATATAGGTATATATCAACCAATAATTATACGTATACCAAATTGAATAGTATATATATACTAAATATATATATAAATATAATAAACTGAATAATATACACGTATGCGTATGAGTACGTGTACGCAGCACTGGGTTCATCGACTCAGGGTCTGATGTCAACTGACTGTGGTAAAGAAATACTAATGTCCTACTGGCACACACACAAGCGCACATAAAAAAGGAGAAGGGTCCAGGTTCAAACCTTGGGGTACGCGCACAGGCATGACGATGACGATGACGACGATAAGGTTGACGACGATGACGACGAGAGTGATGATAATGGTAATGTTGATGGAAATGACGACGATGAGGTTGAAGATTATGACGACGAGGGTGATAACGATTGACGAGGGTAATGGTGAGGATGTGGATGATGATTGAGAGAATGATGGGTTGATGATAATGAGGATGGGGTGATGATGATAATCATCATGGTGAAGATGATGATTGGTTGATAATAATGGTGGTGGTGGGTTGATGATGATGAGGGTGTCTGTCGGAGTCTGGCCAGGGGAAGGTTCATCGGCTGCTGTTCGTCGATGGGGCTGGTGGTGGTGATGTAGAGTGGGGGTGGTGGTAGTGATAATGGTGGTGGTGGTGTAGAGAAAACTGTGGTGGTCGTAGCAGTGGCCGACCGGCGTTCAGGTGCAGTCAGGGTCGAGCTGACGACCTGCTGCTCAAGCTCCGGCGGCGTCCGGCGAGTTCAGTCGAAGGTAGCAGGCGTTCAATGGGTTGGGATGCGCTCAGGCGACCGAAGGGGATGACAGGGAGGTTCAGCGGTTTCAAACGGGTGGAGGCGAGTGCTCCGGCGGGTTGGTCGTCGAGGAAACTGTGGTGGCGTGGGTGTTCTCAGGTGGGGTGGTGATAGAGAGGCTGGGAGGTCCGGTTGTCGATGGGAGGAAGGGAAGAAGAAGTCGGCAGCGGTGCTCCAGTTTAGGTCAGTCGGTGGAGGAGCGGTTCCAGGCTTGGGACAGTCGGCTCAGCGGGGTGCTCCGTGGTTCATCGTGGGTTAGGCGGCCGCTGTGGAGGTCTGTGGTCGAGGTATCGAAGACGGCTGGGGAGACGCGGTGGGTGGCCGAAGTTTGGCCGGAAAGGGATGGTCGGGTTGGTTTAGGTTTAGGGTTTTTGTGGTGTTGTTTTGTGTTGGTGGTGGTGAAGAAATATAATGGAGATGGTAGTTTTTGTATGTGGGAGGAGATGATATTGACAATCTAGGGATTAGGGCCGGCCAAGTACACATGTGGATGGGGTTTGTATTGGAAGAAGGGTTATGAGGGATTATATATATATATATATATATATATATATATATATATATATATATATATATATATATATATATATATATATATATACTACTATATAATGAGAAAAGTAGGCTTCACCGTGAAAGTTTTTATTCCAAAAATGCCCTCATCTATGTTAACTAATTAAAATTGTTCATTAGATTTAATATGGGTAGTTATATAATTACCTATAGAAGAATAAGAAAAATAAATAAACTATTATTTGTCCTTTCCAAGTATTATGAAATACGTGCAAGGCACGTGCATATATACTAGTATAGATAGATAGATAGATAGATAGATAGATAGATAGATAGATAGATATATAGATAGATAGATAGGTGAGGGTGTTGTGTGGTGGGGATGGCTCCATTTTAAATGGATGGCTATGATTCAACATGGAGAAAAATTTAAACAAAAAGGAGGAGAGAGGGAGAGGGTTGAACGGTAAAAGGGGAGAGGGTTAATTTCTTTATGGGTCTTGACCAATAGGATGGTGACACATCATTGCACTTTTGAAATTAAGCCCCCAACAATTGGAAAATTGTACAGAAGTGGGTTTTGGGATTTAATGAGGGAAATTACCATGTTTGGTGTAATGTATTGGATGAAAGGGATGTTTGGTGTTTAGTATGAAGCTTGAGGGTGTGAATGGGGGTTTGGTTTGGTGTTGGATCTAATTTTGGGTCAAGTTGGGTCCTTACACTAATTTAATTAAAAATTAATGCAATTGGTGTTCTAAAATAAATTAGAAGTATAAGGGACTAAAATTAAGTGGGACACAAGTGTCATGGACGTAGAAAACTCAGAGTAGAATATTACCCTAATTTGGGTTGCACGAAATGGGTCAAGATTGTGTCTCTAATTTTGATTGGAACGCACAACGATGCAAAAGTCAAATTTATTGGAATTAAATAATAATATCTGCGACAAAAATTATGCGGCTAAAATAAAGCACAAGAGAACATAATTATAATTTACACAAAGGTTAGAATAGAAGACTGGCATGTCTAGGACAAGGGTGTGAAGTTTGTAGGAAGGCAATGGCTAGTGTAGTGCTCCAATTATCGAAGCAACGGTAAGGTGCACTATGTGATATAAATATTGTATGATTAATAAAATGTCGTGTTCTCTTTCTAATTGGATTCTAGTTAGCCATAATCTCTCTATCTAAGCCAAGTAGGCCTAATTTTGGGTGAGAGGGTTTATGGTATCAGAGCTTAGCATATTTACTGGTACTATGTGATACTACTTGCTGCTATGGGCTCCCCGACACAGAGCCTGTAGTGGTCTCAACCTGAATAATAGTGATGCTCTTATTTGCATTTCACTTAGCTGGTTACATAGCTTTTCCTGAGGATCTTTTTTTATTTACTGCATTTTATTTGGCTTGAGTGTTTCTTGTACCTTGTTATATCCTTTGAGTACCTGGATCCGTATTATGTCCCCAAGTATAGCAGAGGAGGATTACCCCAAAGTTTACGGGATAGGAGCTGACGCTGGAACAGTACTGGCACCAGAGGATGAGGTTGTGCCAGAGAATTTCTCCTGAGTACTCAGTTACTTACTCTGTTATTTATGATTAGTGTTACTTCATATTTGGACTCGTGGACTTATGTATTGGTGTGATTCTCTTTTCGTATTGTGTCGGATTGTTCCCCGAGACACTACTTATGTGGACTTGATGATGGACTATTTTTTTATCTATTATCTTAACTAGTCTATCATATTGAATTGTGTTTACTTTCTGTGGATGAGTGATAGATGGTGTAGACTTGTATTTATATTTGTTACAGCTTAAGTGCACTTTAACGGGTCCATTAAATTAGATTTTGTCCATTGAAGTTGTGCTGCTGGTCATTGCCACGGGGCTAGTACCTCGGTATTTTGGGACTGGGGTATGACATATAAATTATCAGGAATTAAACAAACTGACAGTCCGGAACAAATATCCGTTGCCAAGAATTGATGATTTGTTTGACCAACTTCAGGAAGCGACAGTATTTTCAAAGATTGATCTTCGTTCAGGGTATCACCAGTTGAAGATCAAGCCAGATGATATTTCGAAGTCGGCTTTTCATACAAGATATGGATACTATAAGTTTTTGGTTATGCCTTTTGGTTTGACCAATGCTCCAGCGGCTTTCATAGATATGATGAATCAAGTATTTTGACCCTGCTTAGACAAGTTCGTCATCGTGTTCATCGATGATATCTTAATCTACTTGACAGATTGAGAAGCTTACGTTGAACATTTAAGGACACTATTACAAATACTTTATGAACATCAGTTATATACGAAGTTAAGCAAGTACGAGTTCTAGATGAGTAGTGCATCTTTCCTTGGGCATATTATTTCAGCAAATTGTGTATCAGTTGATCCAAAGAATGTAGAGGCAGTGGTGGACTGAAAATAACCCACATCAGCTAGTGAGATCAGAAGTTTCCTTGGCTTGGCTGATTACTACTGAAGATTCATAAAGAACTTTGCGAAGATTGCGTCGCCTCTGATGTCACGCCCCAGTCCCAAAATGCCGAGGGACCGGACGCGTGATAATGGCCAGCAGCACACACCGATGGACAAACCCAATCTAATGGATCCATCGGGGCATGCTTAAGCTGTAATATAAGAGTAAGTAGGTCCAATGATACAAGTCACAGTCTATGCTAATCTCATCCACAATAGATAATCATAGATCAAATGCCAGAATAATACAAATAGAATAAACTAACAAATCTCAATAAAAGTGTCTCGGAGAACAATCCGAGAACAAGTCTGATACAGCAGTGCAATAGACTAGAAATAAAATAACTAGAAGCAGAAATAAATGAGTATCTCAAGACAATACTCAGGAGAAGACCTCTGGCACGATCTCGTCATCGGGTGTCGGTACAGCTCCTATATCTGCTCCTGCTGCGGTCCCGTATACATCGGGATAGAACTCGTCTGCAAATCCTGGGGACATAATCCGGATCCAGGTCCTCAGGGGACATTGCAAGGTACAGAAAATATACAAGCCAAAGTATAAGCAGTGCAGCAAATAATGAGATAAATAGGGTAATTATGTATACATCTGTGTGAAATGCAAGAGAGAGAGTATCAATAGTACTCAGGTTGAAACAACTACAAGCTCTGTGTAGGGGATCCGGTAGCAGTGATATCATGTGGTGGTCTAGCTCAGCGGGAGACTGAGTAGCCGGCATAATATAGTCAACCTGTAGTCTGTGGGTCTCTCCAGCAATAGATGGAACAAAAAAGGAATACTAAATAACCAGCTAAGTGATATGCAAGATGAGAGCAGCACTAGAACTCAGGCTGAACCCACTACAAGCTCTGTATCGGGGAGCCGGTAGCAGCAGTAATAATGAGTAATGGGCCAAGCTCGGGCTTCAGAGTCTTGTGCCTCACAATAATAGGGGTTTATATATATGATCAGCCTGTAGCCTGTGTGTCTTTCCCCACCCAATGTAATCACACGTCTCTTGTCCATGATGCCTCATGTCCATGTCACGCACGATCGTATCTAATGCACAAGTCATATAATGTCTAGGAATATAATATCAAAGTCAAGTCCTGTATCCTATACAGAATCACCATGAATATCTAAGAAAGATCCTGTCTCATGAATAGTGTCAAGTGTCCTGTGTATAATGTACTTGATAAGACAAGTACGAGAATGCAGGATCTCGGTATCCATGTCTAGATGACAATACACAACACCGCGTACAGTGTTGGCACCCGACTAATAATCGGATGCTAAGTACGTCACACGGTCCTAGGTGAAGCATGCACAGCAATATAATAAAGCAAGAAAAATATGTAACAATACTGCAGAGTTTGGCAAGGTACACTTGCCTGGGGTTCTGGCTCCAACTATAACTCTGGTCTCAGTGGAAATTGCAGGTACTCCTCTGGTTGCTGAAATAAACATTACCATTAGATTCAAAAATATCAAATAGCTAGAAACGCCTGTCCTTGAGTCCAATTTGGACACAAGGGCGAAAATTACAGTTTGTGGTCAAAGCGAGGTCCACATGTGGGCCGCTTTGCACCAAAAACCGTGTCAGGGTCAAAGGTCTCCAAATTCATAAAACTCAGTGTCAACAAGTCAGGAACGATGATACGAACCCAACAAAACTTCCAGAACTGGATTCCGATGAGCCGATCACAAAATCGCCCGTCAAGTGGAGCATGTGGGGCCCACGATACGCAATTTTGTCAACGTTCTCAGAATCGAACCAAACTTGGGTCACAGGACCAGCGTATTGCTACGAGTCCGATGGCATAAGTTTCGTCTCGATCCGACGTGTATACACAAAGTTACAGCGTGTTCCAGAATGGACAGATACGGAGCGTTGTCGGCGGATACACGTTGATTTCGGTGTACACGCACATCCAAATCAACTTCTGCAAAATCCTACACGTCTGTATCAACGTCGCGCACGCTTCGGTAAAGATCGCGTGCGACCAAGTCATCCCGTTTGGCGGGGCGCACTCAATTCCGGGGTGAAATAGGGCGTTGGTTTTCCTATTTTTGGATCGCGGTTCGCGATCACCACAGGACGCGATGCACCGAGCGGGTTGCACGAGCACCGAGAGGGTTACACAGTCTACGCGACGTCACTGACGGAATTGAAAATGGGGTAACGAGGAGAGAGAACGGGTTACCTAAACAGGGCTCCGTGAACGATAATTTCTCATATCCGGGTACTGTTTCATGTCCGTATCGAGTTGCTGTGTCCGACACGAACGGTGTCCTGTGTCGTGCTAGGGTTCAGGCGGCCAGCGACGGGGGCTTCGCCAGAGGGATCCGAGCTCGGGGTCGGCAAGGTCGGCTAGGGCTGCGGGCGGCTGAGTTCAGTTGGTCAGGGAGTTGGCTCCGTCGTCGGTGCTGCGGCCCTCGGGCGACGCTGGGAAAGATGGAGGAGAAGAGTTTGAGGGATTCGTCGGCGCAGTGCTCTGCGACGGGGCAGCGACGCAGCGGGGCGGCCTGGGCTCTCAAGGCTGAGGAGACGGAGGGGTTGGAGAGTTCGACTAGGGCGGTGGAGGAGAGACTGGCCGAGGTAGGTGGCTGGGGACGAGTCGAGCGGGGGCAGGGTGCTCCGGGCAGAGAGGGTTGGCCGGAGACAGCAGCGGATCTAGGGCAGGGGCGGAGATGAGAGGGAAAGAGAGGAGAGAGGGCAGTTTTCGGTGGTGGAGAGAGGAGGCAGGGAAGGAGACGGAGGAAGAAGAGAGGGAGGAGGGCTGTGAGCGTGCCTAGGCGAAGAGGAGGGTGGAGCTCGGGCGGTGGTCGATGGGAATCAACGGGTGGAGGAAGGAGATGGCGGCGGAGAGGGGTCTGGAGATGGTGGTCGGTCGACGGCGAGGTGATGGTGGAGAGGAGGAGAGAGGGAGACGACCAGGGAGGAGGAGACGACGGCTAGGTTTCCGGCGGGCTGGGGTTCGACGGCGGCTGAAGAGATGACATAGGGTTTGCGGCGGCGGGACAGAGAAATCGAGGGGTATTAATAGGTCGGAACAGTAATCCCGATGGAATTGGGATTAGGGTTCAGTTAGGGTTAACGGGTCCGGGTCGGGTTTGACTCGGATCCGACCTGACCTGACCCGTTAAGCTGGGTTGGTTCGGTTTTGTGTAGCGGTTCGGTTTGAGTTGGTTTGGTTTGGTTTAATTTTAATTAAGCCCGATTTATTTAAGGGGTTTAATTAGGGTTTATTTACATTGGTTTTTAGGGCTTTAAACGCGTTTCCGGAGTCCAATAAATACGCAGAAAATTATCCTATGTCCAGTTTTCTATTTTATACCATAAAATATTATTTCTATAATATTTTAATATTAATTAATAGCAACTAAAAATTATTTAATTACTAAAAGCCTAGGTTTTAATTACAGGAAAACCCCAAAAAATTAAAGAAATTTGAGAAAAGCCAAATTAGAAATTCCTGAAAATCAGGGGGCTTACATCTGAATCGGCTCATCCAAAAGGGAGTAGTCTTCAAATGGAAAGATGACTGTGAGAGCAGTTTCCAGGAATTGAAGAAGCGGATCGTCTCGGCTCCAATTCTTACTCTTCCAGATGACCTGAGGAATTTCAGATATACAGCGATGCATCTCGGCTCGGATTGGGATGTGTTCTTACACAGCATGGAAAAGTAATTGTGTATGCCTCAACACAGCTGAAATAACATAAAAAAAATTACCCGACGCATGATTTGGAACTTGCGACAATTGTGTTCGCATTAAAATTATGGCGACACTATTTTTATGGAGTGTCCTGCGAGATCTTCACGGATCACAAAAGCCTTAAGTACATATTCATGCAAAAGGAATTAAACTTGAGGCAACAACGATGGATGGAATTAATAAAGGATTATGACTTGACAATTGCTTATACGCCCGAAAAAGCAAACTTTGTGGCGGATGCATTGTGTCAAAAATTCGTCGAATCGTTATCAGTGCCAAGCAGGCTACTCTGAGAGTTGGAATAAATTAGCATCGAATACAAAGTCCGTACACAACGGTCTCAACTAGCTCAATTGTAGCTAGAGCCGAACTTGCTCGAAAAGATCAAATCCGTGCAAAGTGATGACAATTCCTACAGAAGATATATGAGTTGATTTTAGCAGGAAAGGCAACCAATTTTGTGGAGCGCAAGAATGGAATATTTTGGCTTAAGGACAGATCATGTGTACCTAAGGATGATGAATTCAGGAAGGAGATACTAACTGAGGTTCATTATGCTAAGTACATCTTGCATCCAGGAATCACCAAAATATACATGGATCCGCGCACAATATTTTGGTGGCATGGCATAAAAAAAGATATAGCATTGTCATGTTACGATGTCTGGATTGTCAAAGTGTGAAAGCAGAACACCAACGACCCGACGAAGAGTTATAGAACCTCGTCATTCCGGAATAGAAGTGGGAGGACATCTCAATGAATTTTATAGTACGCTTACTAAAGATGAAAAAGGAAAATAATGCAATTTTGGTCGTCTTGGATAGACTGACCATGTCGGCTCATTTCATATTAATCAAGAATATGTGGAGCGCTGCCCTGTTGGCTCAAATTTACTTAGATCAGATTATCCGGTTACATGGAGTTCCAGTCTCAATTGTGTCGGATAGGGATGGACGGTTCTTGTCTCAATTCTGGAAAAGCCTTCAGGCGGCAATGGGTACCAAGTTGTATTTCATCTTCATGTACCATCCGCAGACTGATGGACAGACCAAGAGAGTAAACCAAATCCTAGAAGACATGTTGCGACTGTGCGTGTTAGATTTGAAGGCAAGTTACGATACCTATCTACCGCTGGCAGAGTTCGCTTATAACAACAGTTATTAAGCGAGTATTCAGATGGCCCCGTATGAAGCACTTTATGGACGCAAGTGTCGATCGTCGATATGTTGGGAGGAAGTCGATGAACGACAAGTACTCAGACTGAAACTTATTGAACAAGCCATCGAGAAAGTTTGTATGGTTCGAAAAAATCTTTGAGTCACTCAAAGTCGTCAGAAAAGCTACGCGAATGTACACCGATGACCTTTGGAATTCATAGATGGTGATCATGTGTTCCTAAAGGTGACACCTATGTAAGGTATGATAAAGTTTTGCGTCAAGGGGAAGCTGAGTCCACGGTTTTTTGGACCTTTCAAGATTCTAGATAGGGTGGCACCAATGGTTTATCGACTTGCACTACCTCCTGCTTTTGCGGAAGTGCACAATGTATTCTATGTTTACCAACTAAGAAGATACGTGCATGACCCGAGTCACGTAGTGAACTTCGATCAGCTTGAGCTTAGTGCCGACCTATCTTACTCGGAAGAACCTGTTCAGATCCTAGACCAAAAAAGAAGACCCTATAGAATCGATCAGTGACTTTGGTCCGTGTGTTTTGGCAGAATCATATAGTCGAGGAATCAACATGGGAATTTGAGGAAGAGATGAGGAAGCAATACCCTTCCTTATTCGATAACCTAGAGGTAGAACCTTTGTTTTAAGTTTTAAGGACGAAACTTTTTCTTAATGGTTTATTATATAGTGCCCTACTCCTAGCGATGCACTATATAAGGCTTGTGGCTCGATTGACTCAGTCAGAATTGAGTATGGGGAAAGTTTATGGCAAAATTGATCACGGACAATGCAATGAACCTTTCCAATTGATGGATCATCTTCTGTTGGAATGAGTCCAATAGTTTTGGTTGGATTTTTGGTTGGCTTTCTGGGATTTTTCCTGCTTGGTTTTGATGAATGTGTTTTCGATGATTGATTATTTAACCTATTTTTATCGATTGCATGAATTCATTCTAGAGAACTCTGAGAGAAATGAAGATGGTAGTCTAACCAAATGTTGGTGCCAATGCAGATAAATGCATGACCGAAGCCTGAGTGAGCAAGCGTCATTTTCTCTCGGCATTCTCTATTTGGTGAGTGGTCTTGTCCCTTCTTCTCTACTCCTTAATGACAATAATCAATAATGTTCTATTGCAACCTTGCTAAGTCCAATTATCGAAAAAGTCACTAATGCCACAAGTTTAATACCACTAATGTAAATCAATGAGTTACATTGATAAGAGGAAAGTTCAATTTCATAGCACAGGGAAATATATGATCATTATGTCATGGTTTTTTGCCATGCCTTAGGGGTAAATTGGAGTCTACGGACTACCAATCGAAACAATGAATAAATATGCTTAAATGAGAATGGTTATTGTGCATTACTGCTCTAAATGCTTCAACACATTACACTACTATTTATGCTTACATATAGTCGTAGATGCACAAGTAGTAAATTTTCTCGAACGGAACCTGGGGCACTGGGGACCGTTCGTCCCGGGGGAAATAGTAGCTCTTTGGTAGCACCGGGTGTAAGCGAGACATTCATTGAGGCTTGCTACCTGCTTTGAATAATGCATCGCATGCCCATCGAAGTCCTATCTGGCATGTCCATCGTGGTGCTATACCATAAATGATCCAGAGGAAATGAGTTGCATATTAATAATATCTTATGCTGGGGCAACAAGAAAAATTATGTAGATTATACAGGAACGGCCATTGGCGGGGGTAAGAATTCCATATGTGCAAAGATTATATATTTTATTGCATAATTGTTGCCTATATAAACTTCTGATTAAATTAAGAAGTGTTGGTTTAGGTAAGTGGGCCAGTTCTGCTCACCAGTACAAGTTGAGTACTGACCCACATCTCTGTGGGCAAACCAGGTGACCGAGATACCGTGGGCGCTCAAGGAAGACAAAGCTTTCGTTGTAGTCTTTTCAAGCTTCTTTCTATTTTAAAGTATTTTAAAGATTTCTAGTTGTTGCTTTCAAGTTTCTAAGAATGTAATAAATGGGCATAATGTATGAAATAAAAACATTATTTTATGTCAGCCTATCAGTCTTTTCTTTTATGTAAAATCTATGTAAGTCGTTCAGGCATTTCCATCGGAGCTGAGAAAATTGTACTTCATTGCAATGAATCAATAAAAGAATTATTTTTCCTTCATATACAAATATGTGCTTTATAATCTGCTACTGTGTTATGGAACTATTTACAAAATATTTTTGACACATGTGCACTTTCTTGCCTTGTACAAGTGCAACCTTAGACTTGTACGATATCACGCCCAGTGAGAACGAACGGTTCTGTGGAACCGAATGTGAGGATGAATCGGTTCTGCGTAATCGGGGCATGACACAGACAACGGACATCTATGTATACTTATAGCACACCGGTACTCCATATATACGGTAAAGCTGTAAGACATGGGGGATTACTACTACTATCATCAGTCAAGCTTAGGTCCAACAAATTCTAATATCTCAATCACAAGCTCAATAGTATGAAATATCAAGATATAAATTCAACTGACATATAATAGTAAAGCGTCCCAAACTATATATACATAGATGATCATGATGCTAGTAAACACAAAATAAATAAACTAGCCAGAGTCTAAGTCATACATGATCAACCTTAGGATATGTCGATCATGCTATTGCCCGTAGGCTAGAAGTCAATCCAAAATACGAGCTAAATATGTGCTCGGTGGCTAAACGCCAATAAAAGTGGAATGTACAGCAGAGTGGGAAAGAAATAAAACTTACTCAAGTGGTCTGGTGCTCCTAGTGGTCACCATCCTCAGGAAGGTACAAAAGATCCTCCAATACTGCTACTGGATCTGGTCATACAAAACCAGTGGGGTCAGAACCCAAATAGCAAGTACCACAAAGGAAGCCAACTAGGAACTTAAACCAACAATATATGCAATACAAATGAATGAAACTAAATGATCTTAGGATAAAAGAAAATTTGTAAGCATGCAGTGTGACATATCCTGAGAATGTAAACAAATAAGAATATCAAGTACAGAAAGTAAAAGGGTGTAATCTCATGCATAATCCTAGACTAATCTCATCCATCAACCACGACAAATCATGAAAGTACGGCTTGATAATTTAACTAACTAGGGTTATCACCAGTCCTAATTACTAACAAAATACAACTTGAAACTAGAGTTCCTTCAGATCGCATGCCTCTGTATTCCGTCCGGGTTACCTATTCGCACAAACCAGCCACAAATACTAAAGATATTTCTCAACCCTTTGCTATAAAAAATCGAGACTGCATACAACCTAGGAAAATCCCTAACCATGAACTATGTGAATCTCTAGTTATTAACCCTTAGCATTTTCTTATATAATTTTGGTGTGGCATTCCGTAGAATCCATCCTAGACATGAATGCAAACTAGACAAGGTTTAATATTCACTACATAAAGGACTCATGTAAGCCACAAAAACTAACACGGCCATGTGATACCAAGTGAAGCCAGGTCAAGCCATGTGAAGCCAGGTACAACCAAGTATAACCATATGAAGCCAAGAGAATCCAGGTAAAGCCAAGTGAAACCAAGTCAAGTCATGTCGAATGGAGTCATGCAAAGTCGGGCCAAGTCATTAAGTTATCACGTATAACTAGGTAAAGTCAGGTGAAACCGAATAAAGCCAAGTCAAATCATTTGAAGCCATGTAAAGTCATGGCTGGTCAGGTCAAGTCACCACGTGTCCAAGAAAGGCAAGAAGAATCAAAACAAAATCACGAAAAACCAAGAAATACAAAAAAAGAGCACGATCGGTATACCATAGTATACCGTCGGTATGCCATCCAAGAGATAGGAAAAATATAGCAGTTTCTAGGTTCCAACAAATCGGTATACCATCGGTATACTGTAGTATACCGTCGGTATGTCGTTCCAAGTAGGCAAGAAAGATTCTGGAAAATAAAGTTCCATAAATTGGTATACCGTCGATATACTAAAGTATACCGTCGGTATGTCGGCCAATACAAATATCCTGAAGTCGGTTAACAAAGTCGGCAAAGGTCGGTATGCCGATAAAGTTCACATAAGTTTTTGGGATTATAAGTCGATCGAAATCGGTATATCGTCAGTCAAAATCGGTATATCATGCCCCTTGGAGCCGCATACAACTCATGCCCTTTGGAGTCGCATAAAGCTCATGCCCCTTGGAGCCGTATAAGAGCATAAACAACCTTCATGGGGCCTGGACAGCCTCAGAGTAAGACTCCGCATACAAAGCCCTCGACACAGTCTTCGATGATTGACATAAAGTTTTGTGCGTCTCGAGATTCGTGAAAGGGGCGGCATACAAAAAGACAGAAGTTACACCATGCATTAATAGCCTCGATAGACACGCCAGGCCACGTGTTCTCATCCATGCGGCCTAGTCAATATGCGGCCATAGTGTCTATACGACCAAGCCAAACGAGATTACGTATGCGGCTACAAGACCCATGCGGCTGTCACGCCCTGGCCCCCGTGAACCGAAGGGCCGCTCGGCCGGACCACTGCCTCGCCCCTGTAGCCGGATTGATCCGGACGTGAACCACCGCGCCTCAGCGCACCGGACGCATCTGTCCCGCGGGTGCGAGGAAGGGATGGCCCGTTCGAATATATCGGGACGTGATGCCGTGCGAGCCTGGGGTTGCGCCCGTACAAGGCTTTATCGTTTAAGTCGTATGTTGGCTATCATCGCATCAATCGAGTAAGCAGCGGAAATGGACATTGTTGTAATGCAATGCATTTAACCAACTGAGTATTCGGGACAATCGAGGGACTTGGGTTCTCTTATGCAAAGGCATTCGTTCCATACGTTATGCCCCCTTATACGATAGCAATCTTGGGGCACAATCAAAACCAGGATTTTGGGTCTTAGGGACTGAGGCACGCCTATCGCTCCCTTGGACGATCCAGTACCTGCAAGCAAGTAAACTATTGGTGGGTCAGCACTTTTATAAGTACTGGTGAGATAAAACAACTGAATAGAAGCAAGCATTCACTAAAACCAACACTAAGTTATCATGTTGTAAAATATTACATTACTAGTAATCTTTCTAGTTTTACCTAGGCTCATTTCATGCAGTTCATAGCAGAGTCATATTATATTGTTTGGAAATATCTTTAAAAATAGAGTTTCATATGCAATAAGCAAGCAAGTCGTTCGTTCCGTTTCAGGGTGTGCGCAGCGTGTCTCGTGAGATTCCAGGGACAAATGCATAGCTAGACACACATGCACATCTTAGGGGCAGTCCATCTATCTAAGCCAACACAATGAACTAGCTATATGCAGGGCGGTCCCCGAGTATCTCAGGATCGGCAGCTGTTGGTCCAGCATACCAATGACTCATTATCTGATGTTAAGGGAAGTTGTGACTCATGGTTGCTTTTCACTATCATGGTAGCAACCGTGACACATGCAGTTCAGCTCTCCCCTAATAGCCATTGTCCGATCGATGCAAATGCATGGAACACTATCAAATAAACTCTAGTATGTAGATGAAACGAACCATCAGAATAGTTATCGTTGTTGCGGGGCAATCTGACTTATTATTTGAACACATTCAGGCACGATATGGTTCTCTCGAAGCATAGACGATAGTGAACATGTTCATGCACTCTAAGACAAGCATTTCAGGATTCTTAGTTAAGCAGACTTATCGTTTCAAAGACAAGCTAGGTGAGTTCGTTCATTAACATGCAAGGTAGGTTCTATCATTCTCTTATGAAAACATTGCAAGCAAAAACTCAGATTATTATTAAGGCGTACAAGAATCAGAGAACGAAGTTCTGTCCACTTACCTGATACATAATGCCAACGCGGAGCGGGGTATTACAGCGGCCTCGTCAATATGCGGCCAGAGTGTCCATCCGACCAAGGCCAAACGAGAGCCCGTATGCGACTACAAGACCCATGTACCTCGCCATCATGCGGCCAGAGTGTCCATCCGACCAAGGCCAAATGAGAGCATGCATGCGGCTACAAGACCCATGCGGCCTCGTCAATATACGGCCAGAGTGTCCATCCGACCAAGGCCAAACGAGAGCCCGTATGCGGCTATAAGACCCATACGGCCTCGCCATCATGCGGCTAGAGTGTCCATCCAATCAAGGCCAGATAAGATCACGTATGCGGCCAGAATGTCAGGCGGTCACAATGCCGGACGGCCAGAGTATCTATCTGACCAAGGCCAAACTAGAGCCAATTTGCGGCCATGATAATATGCGGCCAAGATGTTATACGGCTCTCGACTTGCAGATTCTTTGATTACAACCGAAGATTATTTCTCGCATAATCAGTGCTGACTACGTGTCCAACTGACCAAGTTATTTGCCATTTAAATAAAAAAGAGAACTAGAAGAACTAGATTTGATTAACAAACTAAGAAAGTACAAAGAAGAGTCCTAGAAGATAATCTAAGTACAAATTTATTTTCTAGGGTGACAATGGAGGGTTAGTAGTATAGCAACTCTCTTTACTCTGTAGACGATTTGATACAGCAGATCTTCTCTCTTGCTTGAGTGTTGATTCGCTGATAACCAGCCAGCATTTTGGTTCGGTCTCTCTCTGAAGCAGAAAAAGTCGACCTTTAGAATGTTCAAGTAGCTCATATTTATAGCCATCATGATGGTGGGCTATGGGTGCCGCATAGGCCTCTGTTTGGTGGCCGCATAAGGCTCCTTCAATAGAATACAGGTATAATTATTGCCGCATGTCATGCCACATGTCTTCTCCTAACAGAAAGAAGTTATAATTGTGCACAAGAATCCGGGCTTCATCTGTCACGTGGAAATTTGTTAAGATTTTCTTGTTATTGAATATCTGGATGGTTTTCATCTGTTATAGTCCCGATTTGGTCAAATGGACACGTGGCTGCTATTTGGTTGGAGAGAATTACTCAGTTATAACAGCAAGATTTGGTCGATGTGGAATCTAGGACACGTGTGGCCAAAGACACATGGGACGCATGAAATCTAGAACGCATGGGGCCAAAGATGCATGGACCTCATGGAATCTGGAACGCATGGGCCAGAACCGTATAGGACACATAGAGTCTAGGACTCATGGGACCGAGCTGCATGAGACGCATGGAGTCTGGAACGCATGGGGCCAGAGACACATGGACCGCATGGAGTCTGAAACGCATTGGGCCAGAAACGCATAGAATAAATAGAGTCTGGAACGCATTGGGCCAGAGATACATGGAACGCATAGAGTCTGGAACGCATTGGGACAGAGACGCATGGACCGCATGGAGTCTAGAATGCATTGGGCCAGAGACGTATGGATTTTTATCGTATTCTTCTTTCGTGACATTTGAACAACTTTTTACTACCAAAAGTAATTATGACGAAACCGTTAGCCCGGATTCCAATCATCAGTGTGGGATTCGAGGCGGTCAGGATGATTGTCTATTTTATCGAAGTCATAAATGCTCTGATATGACTGTAGGAATGAAGCGTCAAAGGATGACATGTATCTCGTGACGTCATATATCCAAGGATGTTATGCGTCCACCACGGTTATGCGTCTCTTGCTTATTTGTTGACTGTAAACTGGAGCGCATGGAGAGATTTTTTATGCTTCTATAAGTCTCCCTTCAAAGTTTTCAGACTTGGCTAAGTCTGTGATACTTTGATTAATAAGCATAAAATCAGCACGCATTCACTGTCCGTCTCCTTCTGTTAAGTTTGTCAGGTTGACGCATATAGAAGTTGTC
This sequence comes from Iris macrosiphon, assembly GCA_036927795.1. Taxonomy (NCBI): domain Eukaryota; kingdom Viridiplantae; phylum Streptophyta; class Magnoliopsida; order Asparagales; family Iridaceae; genus Iris; species Iris macrosiphon. Next base: position 178,241,891 of record JAYESA010000004.1, read on the forward strand.
GCATGGAGGGCTCTGCCATTCTGTCAAATCTGTATTAAATAGTAAGATTTGGTTCTACCTTTGAGCCGACCTGTTGGGATTCAAAAATATATGATAACACGAAGCCCGAAGCGTCGGTTCATTTAAGGATGACGGCAGATCAGAAACTCAATCTCCTCTCTTATCTATGTTGCCACATGGACAGAGGCATCTCGTACTTTGAAGCACCCATGTCTATAAAAAGAGGAGGGTTTTGGAGAGAGAAAGCCCCTTGCCTTTTCTTTTACTCTTCCATCTCCGCTGCCATTGTTTCTCTCCTTCCCCGTCAATTATCATGGCTTTCCGAGCTCCTTCATCTTTCGCCGCTGCCAAGGATAAGGGCCCCTTGACTGAGGGAATTGCGCCCAAGAAAAAGGAAAAGGGAAAAGGAAAGGGGAAGGCTACTACCGACGAGGTTGGGCCCCTTAAGTTTCCTTCAGACATTCAGAGGCCCGTCCTAGGTAAGGACTCTCTTGTGGGTAGAGATACGCAAGAACACAGAGACAGTAGTTGCACGGTTCATTGCATGGATGTAGAGACATGCACGTCCTTTACACTAGCGCATAACAGGAGGTATGCCTTGTGCAACCTTGCAGATACGCAAGCTATGATTCGTCGCATGGGCAAGTATCATTTACAGACTCCTTCATGTCCGGTTATGTCATGCGCCTATCATTCTTCTTTGCATGTTAGATTTACGCAAAGTTTCTTTTGCTGATACGTATGTCTTTTCTATGCTTTGTAGTGAAGTTGTCCACTACCCCTTCAGGGGAGTTGATGCTCAACCCTGGATGAGTTCCATTGAGTATGAATTTTGAGGACTTAGTCGCTGCCGTTCAACACCAGCTAATTTTTTCGTCCGACAGGCAGAAGAAGATTGCTGAGCAGAGCGAGTTCTTCCTTCAAAGTCAAATGACTTCAGGAACGGTTGCTACTGGGAAGGGTCACACCTCCAAGAACTCCTACTTTCTATTTGGCGATGCTCTGACCTCGTTTGCCCCAAAATTGGGGAAGTTCAGGGAGGATTGGAGCTTTACTCACCGTGGGACGAAGATGTCTGTACCTCCTTTCGAATGTCATATGCCTTTATCAGATTTCTACAAAGTGATGGGCCGGAGGGCGATGGCTTGTAATTTGATGCCTGAGCTGCGAGGGGCTTTTATCGGCAAAATTCGGGCCGGGGAAAATCAAAGTAATGGGGATTTCTCATGTCATAAGGAGTCGCCCTCTTATTCTTCTACTGGGTTAGCACCCGGCATCGTTAGGAGTGACTTGGGGCAAAACCTTGATGTGTATGCCATGGATACCTTCCTTCACGTGGTCTCCAAGAAGGAAGCATACCCACCTGGACAACTGCGAACCCTTGGCTGGACCCATTACACTCCTTCTTGGTATTATTTGACCAAACGGGTGTTGAAGCGCTACGAGCCAGAACTCCAAGCTGCTGACATTTTCTTTGCCGTGAGGGCACTTGTTACGGCCTATCTATGAACCTTGGCCTCTTCCTCACGCTAATGGAGATGTACAACTGCCACACAGGGACTATCTTCACTCCTGGCGGGGAATGGGGTTGGCCCTACACGAGATGCATCCAGTCTCAAGGCTTCCCTGGAGCAACGACAAGCTAGGAGAATTTAAGAAGGAGAATCCAGGATTTATGGCTGTGTATCAAGAGTTGTTGTGCCATCATAGGTTCTGCTAGAGAGAGTATAAGAAAGATAAAGCTTCTGAGGGGCCTATCTCGCACATTACTGTCTGGACGCATTATCTTTTTCTAGATATGCCTGGATCGGACGAGGTTTATATTCGGGCACCGCGGTCCCAGAAGGACGTCGCGGTTTTGATCCAACAGTATCGCGAGAAGTCGGTTGAAGGCGAGGATTTAAGTTATTTTCTCATGGACACCCTTGAGCTATCCGATAAATCGTTGCTGGCCGGGTTGATGATCTGGCTGCACAATTATGTGTTTGCGGGAGGGTTCGGCTCGATTAAAAGAATCAATCATAATCTCGGCTAGCTTTTGGCCACCCACTTGCGTTACTGCATGCGATTATTTGCTGTATCCATCGAGGTCTTTGGCAATTTGTCGAAAAGGTCAAATGCCACAAGGGGGGTTAAAGAATTCAACAGGGTAGAGTTACCCTATCATTACCTGATGGGTTGGCTTCTATTGCACCATCGGTCCCTGATGAGTCCCGGTACCCAGCAAGGGATGTTAGAGGGAGACGCCATTCTCCGCCGTTATCGGGGGATGAAGTGGCACTATAAAGACATACCCTCATGTAGGAGGGAGCTTGCCCATATGAATGGCTGGACATTTTTTACGACGATTCCAGAATTCACTAAGGATGAGAGGAATGTCATCCACTGGGATGGCGATGCTGTCGATCGTCGATTGTCAGTAACCCTCTACTGTTGGCTCATTTCCAGTCATCTTTCTCACTTGGTATATCGAAACCGAGTTGAGGTCTTCCTGGAGCCCAATCTTTCCAGTCGGTTTGCCCGTCAATTCGGGTATTGCCAACTCTTGCTAGAGACTCCCAGCGCTTCGCTTAGGAATTATTGTGGTCTTCTCGATGGTGCTCGAGCATGGTGTAATTATACTGCCATTGGTAAAGAAGTAGAGTTTAGGTTATCTGCGGCTAATATGGCACCGAACACACTGTATGCGGAGAAACTATTTTATTCCACAATCAATACTTTGTCAACGAACTATATCCCGGATACGGGCTACTTAGTCGGTACCGTCTTTGCGCCTCCGTCGATGAAATATCAACAAACGTCTCAGAAGGGCAAAAGTGTAGCTCGACCTTTGCTAGTTGACTCAGATCCGACGTCTGCAGAGGGGACTTCTCCTGACGACCCTCTCGCTCTTAAGCGTAAGGCCGCGGTGGCTCACCACCCAGGTCATCCCAAGAAGGCACGAGTCGAAGTAGCCTCGGGTGCGGGAAATGTTAGAGAGTCTGACCCTGGCGGGGAGGGCTCTGTGAGGGAGGAGGTAGGACCCCTTGTATTGGTGGAATTTGATCCAGACTCCACTTTGGATGCTATAGCAGTATCCATAAATCCTCTTAATTTAATTCCTCTTGGTCCTTTGTATAAATGTCTTGGTTTTGGTATTTTTGATGATTCACAGACGCAAGGGAGGAGGGGCCACCCTCGGCGGTCGACGACCGCCAGGATTTCTTTCGAAAACCGGAGGAGGGAACGACCTCTTACGAGTCAAAGGATTCTATTGAAGAGCTCGTCCCTGAGGATCCGGGTGATCATATCCCTGAAGGGCCGTCAACGGAACCCGCTGCTCTCCGAGTTATGAAAGATAACTTAAGTACTTTAGAGGTGGCTCCAACTGTGAAGCGTGGGCCTTCAATCCTGCTATCTTCCCCGGGTACATTATTTTGCCGTTTTACTAGAGATAAGATTTTCTGGCTTGAGTTTTTAATTTTTTGGGTAACGCTGCCCTTGGGTAACTGAGATCCTTCAGGCGGTATCTCTCCTTTGTGAACGGCAGACCTAGCTACCGAGGTAGGTATAGAGGAAGGAGGGGGCGGTGAGCTAGTAAGGAAGAGGCCTGAAACTTCCCTTGGTTCTAGGGATAAGGAATAATATCTGGCGGCACCCTCTACGGGGGACGTGATGGCGGAGGTTCCTATGGTTATAGGTCCTTCTGGTGTGGTAGTTGCTCCCCTCCTTGTTGTTGTCGAACCAGCTGATGCTGGCACATACTCGGACGTCAACCCTATAGAGGTCGATATTTCCCGACTGCCGAGTTCCCATATGCTTCTTTCAACTAGGAGGTAGCTTTCAGAGGCTAAAGCCTCTTGAAGTTCCGCGGCTGCCGTACTGTTATCGGGGCCGTCTGTTGTTGATGTGCCTCCTCCGTGGCCAAATATAGTCCCTACAATCAAGAATATTTTGACTCCTACTTTGGCTAACGTGGAAGAAGCCTCGAAGGATACCATTCAGAGCTTCTACATGCACCTGAAGCGGGGGTGCAAACCGTCATGGGACAAGGCAAGACCTTTACTTGGTCCAAGCACTGCGCCCAAAACCAAGTTGAGCTTTTGAGGACCCTCCCTGGTCATGAGTAGATGGATGACCTTTTGAGCCAAAAGCTGGTGGAGGTGGAGTAGCGCCTGAATGAATTACATCATGCGCGGCAGATTGATCTGGTCATCGCAGTGGAAGAGGAGAGTGAGTTCCTTCTAACGTCCATGGAGCAGGTGAAGATCGCTTATGTGCAAAACAAAGAGGCCATGGAACAAGACCTCGGGAAGAGGGCCCTTAAGCATGACGAGTTGAATGATCGGGGGTGGGGGGGTCTATCTTGCTCGGGAAGACTCTACAACCTGTGCCATGGTTGAGATCAACGAACATATTGTGCAACTTCAAGCCAAGCTGGCGATCACGGAGGGCGATCTTCAAGAGGCTCGTCGAGAGAGGGAGACCATCTGCTGGGAAACTAGCAAGGTGGCCCAGTCTTTCGCGACCTTGGATGACACATTGAAGAGACTGGAGGATAAGCATCAGGAGTACGCTCACTTTGATGATACTATAGATTTGGCACAGGAAGCCGAGCACAGAGTCAGAACGAAGATTGACGCTTCCATTGCTCGGCTCCAGGGGCATATAGAGGAGTTTTGCACCCATGAGGAGCAGCAGTAGTTTGCATTTTGTTTTCTGAAACAGTATTTTATTCTTGTCTTGTAGTTTATTCTGTGGTTGGGAGATGGATGATCCCCTAAGTGTATTTTGCTCTTTTTACCTTGGTAAAATGAAAAAAAACTTTTCTTTTTATTTTGATTGTCTGGCTGAATTAATTTGTATCCTGAGAGAGAAATGATCACTTCCAGCATTTTATGTGTTGATGAGCGCCTGATGTGTTCACACCACTGTGTCAGTCCGGGTCTTTGATAGGATTAGGCCAAATCCTGGCAATCACATCTTGGATTGTGTAGGAGCGAATCGTCACGTCTTGCGGAGTAGATAGTTACGACTTAGGAAGTGAGTCGTCGATCCCTCACTTATAAATATCGGACGATCACGAGACTTCTTACATCCATTTATGTTTTTGGCCGGATGACTTCAGGTAATGCTACGAAGAAAACCAATACGTCTCCTTCCCAGGCTCCAGTTGCCTCTGATTTTCGCTCTGGCGAGTCCGAGCCTCTCCCATTGAAAAAATGGGAAAGACGTTTGTCGCCCAGGTACGAAAGACGGATATCTTCCAGGAATCCTTTGAGCCCCATGTTAATTCGAAGGAGCAAGTTTTTGTAGACGCTTCTCGTCAATTGTTTGCGTCCTTAGACGCTTGTTTCTTTTATTTCTGGTAATGTACATCAATAATTTAGAGGACTCCGACTCCTCTTCTTCTTGATGTTTGTATTCTTTCCTTCTTTTTATTTTAATGAAAGGAGAATTTACTTTCATCACTGGTGTAACATTTGCGGTGCTAGTACTAGAGGTGAGATGGTCGTAGTACAGCATTTGAAGTAAGTATGGACATCCCATTGGAGGATTTTGGTGGACCTATTACCCTTTTGGGCACTTGGGGGTGCGAGTAATAGATTCAAAACAAACTCTATCAGAGGTAATATAGACGTAATAGGTTTTGTGGATAGTAAGTATATCCCGCTGGGGGATTTTGGTGGACCTACTACCCTTTTACGCACTCGGAGTGCGAGTAATATTATTCAAAAACTAACCCAATCAGAGGTAATATGGACATGATAGATTTTGTGGACCCACTACTTTTTGCGTACGTTAATGCAAGTAATAGGTTTGAGACAAGACCTACCAGAGGTAATATGCCCGTGGCAGTTTTTGTGGACTTAGCACCGCAGGCATACTCCGGATTGGGTACGAGTGAAAAGTTGGAGGACAATAAATATCAGAGGTAATATGGACGTGACGATCGATGGTCAAGGCCAGGAAGTTTGCTCAAAGGTAATATGGACATGGCAAACTCTTGGGTTATGGACTTATTATCCATGGCGTACCTTAAGTACGAATAATAAGCTGAAACGACTAGCACTATCAGGGATTATTTGAAAGTGATAGCAGAAAAGTCGAAGAACGAAACTTTACTCAGAGGTGATATGGATACGGAAAAGTTCTGAAAATATCTTACTCAGAGGTAATGTGGATATGGTAAGATATAATTTTGTGGGGATAGTGGAGAGACGTAGTTCATAGGTAATATGAACATGAACTGATTTTTCTTTGCTGGAGAAAAGGAAAGTAGTTCAGAGGTAATGTGGATTTGAACTATTCATTTTTATTGTGGGCATCCTACGGGTTTTTTTGGTGGACCTATTACTTCTTGTGTACGAGAGTGCAAGTAATAAGTTCGAGATAAGCCCTGTCAGAGGTGATATGGATATGGCAGTTTTTGGGGACTTAACACCGCTGGTGTACCTTGGTGAGTATGGGTGATAAGTGGGGATGACAACCGATATCAGAGGAAATATGGACGTGATGATCGATAGTCAAAACCCGAAAGTTTTCTCAAAGGTCACTTGGACATGGCAAACTCAGTCGGGAAGAAATGTTAGGACATCAGTTCATAGATAATATAGACGTGAACCAATGTCCGAGAAACTTGCTGAGGAGTGATTTTTTAGGTGTGGTATATCCGAACATGAAGATAGACATGAGGATTGCTCCGCTGGGGAGATTGATGGGACAATAGCTAAGAGGTGATATGGACATGGCTAGCGTTTAAATAGATTGGTTTTTGAGTGGTCACTGTAGGATTATGCGAGTGGAACTGAGGAATGCTCTGCTAGGGAGACTTTGGGGACTCATCATCTATTGCATATCCAAGGTTCCAAGATACAGATGATGGGTTTTATGAGAATTTGTAAAGAAGAAAAAAATATTGCACATGGGCACCTGTTGGGGACGAAGAGTTGATTTGTACATCTGGGTTGTCCCGCTGGGGATGAGGAGAGTACAAGTCTAGTTTAGACGTAGTAATTTATTTTTAGGAACTTGTCGTTGATTGGCATCATGAGCAAGTCACCGCTAGGTTTCACTAGCCGGTATGCTCCATTGGGAAACACGGTTTCTACAATGAATATGCCCTCTCATTTTGGTTGGAACTTGCTGACCGTCTTGTGAGTCATGGCGCATACAAGCGTCTCTATATCCTAGTCCTCTGCGAGTGCTGTTGTAATAACTGTCGGATTGTAAATGAGTATGTCGTCCTTCGCCTAAGTTCAGACCTTTAACTTTTTGGAGGTTGTATCCCATCTTCGATATGAGATGGAGTAATTGTTGGCTGTAATGATAGAACTGGGGCATCTCATCATTTATTGCGTTGAATACTATTGATGACTTAGCATGCGCCTAAGGAGCTCTGTGCACAGGAATACTGCCATGTATACATGACAGAGTTAGCTGAGTTGTCCGCATAGGATCACTGCCGCGAGCGCACGATTGTCTACCTCGTCGATGACCACCGCTTGCTGCACATTTTTGTATATCGCGCAGGGGAACACTGCCTGTTTCCCTTAAGAATTTATTACAACGAGAAGTATTGAAGACTTGCTCGGATGCATACAATGGAATACTGCCTATCATGCGCCATTGCTAATGAGTCATGCGAGACTTGGCTTTTGTGTATAGGGAAACTTGTTGAGCTGCGCTGAGCACCCGGAGTCTACAATTTGTGTTTTCTGAGGAAAGGATCATGCGGCCTAGCCTACATTATTTTCCCTTTGACCTGATTGTTGAAGGTGCTATTTGCAGTACCAGTTTTTGAGCAATATCCTCACCTATTAGGTTGTAAGTGATACCAAGCCTGCTATACGGTTGCGAGCCGACGGGAGGTTGACGATCTCCCTGGTTACCTGGGCTTCCGTCATTGGGAAGTCACCTAATTGGAGGGACACTTTAATCGCAATAACTGTCCTATCCTCGAAGTCGAGGGTGAGCTCATTGGCATCAATCAATTGCTGGATACATCTCTTTAACACAAAGCAGTTTTTGGTTGGATAATGAATGTACAAATAAAAGAGGCAATATTTTGGGTCATCGACCTTGTCAGCCTATTCAGAACATCTGATGTTGGATAGCCGAAGTTTATTTTTTGTCATCAGTATGTTGAAGATTTCAATAATGTCATCGTCATTGAAGGAGAAAGACCTCTTTGGATTTGGGGCTTCCGATACCTGAGTCGTACGGTCCTCAAGGAAGACCGATAATTTTATATCATTTTTGGACTCGGAGAAAATTCTACCCCCAGCTTTGGACGCTGCTCTATCTTGTCGAGGGAGACTACCCCACGACATGTCATAGTCTAGTTCTTGGAAATCATGATCCTCGCGGCATGACGGGTTGGTGTGGATTGCCAGGAGATTGCTACTCCCGGCTTGCAGAGTTATTGGGGGCCCTAAGGGTGGCAAGACTATGTTCGCCTTGATCTCCAGAATTGCCTGTGCCAGAGTCTGCGTTATGGCACTCATGGTTTCATCATTACCTCAAGAGCATCAAGTCGTTGGCGACCGCTGAGCCCTTCCGCCTTCGGTTCCTGAGTCGCACTGTCCTCAGGGAAGACGGTCATCGTTGCATCATCTTCAGACTCAAAGGAGATGCTACTCCCAGCTTCAGATGATGCTCGGACTATTCGAGGGTGACTCCCCCCAGCCTTTCATTGTCTGTTCCTTGGGAGTTACAATCTTCACGGGAGGTAGGCATCATCGCACAGTCTTCCGATTCTGGAGGATTGCTACCCCCAGCCCTAGATGCTGCATTAACCCTAGGCACGTTGATATCATCTTCTTTAGAATTGTTGTCCTCAGGGAAAATCTAAAATTGCTACATCTTCTTCAGACTCAGAGGGAATGTATCCCTAGCTTTGAAAGGTGCGTCTTCTTGATGAGGGTGAGTACCCCCAGAGAACTTAGCATATGTCCCTTGAGATTCATTATCTTTACGAAATACTAGGTTATTGTGTATGTCCAGGGGGACACTACCTCCAGCTTGGGCCACTCCCAGGGGTTCTGAGGAAGAACTACCCCCAGGGGATGATAGCTTCTTCCTTGAGCGGGTGCCATGGAAGACTACTTCCATAGGTGTCATTGTTAGTCCTCCGGGAAGTTGCCTTCGCGATGCAGTGGTAAAGAGCGCTGGACTGGAGGTATTTGACTTCTTTCTTTCCTTGGTGGCGGAAAGCTTTCCAGTTGAGGAGCATAAGACTAAGGGAAACTCCTCCTCCTCTGATACTTGCACTTGATCTCCGGGTTGTTGCCGAGTAGGTACTTTCTGGTGCAGTCACTGGAAGGCCAACTGTCTGTCTGTGGGTACTGCCACTTTATTGTACGTTATAGTTATTTTTCTTGCTTTGCGCTTGTGAGTAATCATGTCACACAAATTATACGAAGGGTATTTTACCTTTGCATCCTCTTTGTGAGTCCGGGTATCCCAAGCACACGGATGCGCAGGTGCTGTATTTGCTTCCTGGACTAGGGTTCGTTCACTAACTTGCCCCGAGGTACTAGTGGAAGACTTTTGAGACTGACCCTGTCCATTGATCCCTGTAGGATGGACCGATGGGTCAGTCTTGTACAACTTTCTGTCGGACGCTCGCATAATAGTTAGCGATGCATGTTGGCGGTCGGTCGTGTGAGTAGTTGCTTGAGCTTGACGGGCTCACACTGCCCTGGACATCTTCAGCTAAGCCACCGCAAGAGCGTAGTATGAAGAGTCCATATTTGGGTTTTCAACATTCTCAGTGGGTCGAATAGGATTTCTGCTATATGAGATACAGTCAAAAATAGAGGTTCTGTTGCTATCAGGGCCGCGTGCGGCCTACTGTCAACGTCTTTGAGTTGATGTCGCATAGACAGTCTTATGCGGCCTCCTCCTTGGCCACATAAAAGCTGACTCAGCACCATAACGTATGGCATCGTAGTGTTTTCCTCTGCCAAAATCTGGGTGCTGAACAGTTTTTGCGTCAGCCTGGGCTGTCGCATAGACGTGGACGTTCTTGGTGTTCGTCCGACGACCGTTATTTGCAACAGAGTGAAAGACTGAAAGCGTCTGCTCCGCAGCTGGGTGGGGCACAACGGCCTTGGCCACCCACGTTCTGTAGGTCTTCTTGGGCTTGGATATCCTTGGCAAATGATTAGCACTTTCTTCGAAGTGCATGTCCTCGAACGCTTGCTGGTCGAAGCGGACCACCAGCATCTTTTGCGTCGAGCCGAGCTTGGCCGCATCGGATTATATCACTGACTTCTCAATAGTGGAGAAGGACGTCCCCAGCAGAGTCGCCATCGTGTTTGCCATTTAAATCAAAATGAGAACTGGAAGAATAGGATTTGATTAACAAACTAAAAAATTACAAAGAAGAGTCATAGAAGACAATCTAAGTACAAATTTATTTTCTGGGGTGTGACAATGGAGGTTTAGGAGTATAGCAACTAACTTTACTCTGTGGACGATCCGATGAAGCAACTCTTCTCTCTTGCTTGAGTGTTGATTCACAGATAACCAGCCAGCCTTTTAGTTCGGTCTCTCTCTGAAGTAGTTAAAGCCGACCTTTAGAACGTTTAAGTTGCTCCTATTTTTAGCCATCGTGCTGATGGGCTATGGGAGCCGCATAGGCCTCTGTTTGGTAGCCGCATAAGGCTCCTTCAAAAGAATGCGGTTGCAACTTTTGCCGTATGCCATGCTACGTGTCTTGTCCTAACAGAAAGGAATTATAACTGTGCACAAGAATTCGAACTTTAGCTGTCACAGTAGACATTTGTTAAGATTTTCTTGTTGTTGAATATCTGGATGGTTCTCATCTGTTGTAGGCGCGACTTAGTCAAATGGACACATGACCGCTATTTGGTTGGATAGAATCATTCAGTTATAACAGCAAGATTTGGTCGATGTGGAATCTGGGACACGTGTGGCCAAAGACGCACGGAACGCATGAAGTCTATAACACATGGGGCCAGAGACGCATGGAACGCATGGAGTCTAGAATGCATGGGCCAGAGCCACATGGGACACATGGAGTCTGTGACGCATGGGCCTGAGCCGCATGGACTGCATGAAGTCTGGAACGCATTGGGCCAAAAATGTATGGACCGCATGGAGTCTAGAACGCATTGGGCTAGAGACGCATGGAGTCTGGAACGCATTGGGCCAGAGACGCATGGACCGCATGGAGTCTAGAACGCATTGGGCCAGAGACGCATGGATTTTTGTCGTCTTCTATATTCGTAGTATTTGAGAAGCTGTTTACTACCAAAAGTAATTATGACGAAGCCGTCAGCCCGGATTCCAATCATCGGTGCAGGATTCGAGGCGGTCAGGATAGCTTTCTATTTTGTCGGAGTCATAAATGCTCTGATGTGACTGCAGGAATAATGCGTCAAAGGGTGGCATGCGTCTCGAGATGTCATGTATCCGAGGGTATTATGTGTCTACCACTGTTATGCGTCTATTGCTTATTTGTTGACTGTAAACTAGAGCACATGAAGAGGTTTTTCATGCTTCTACACAAGTCACACATGCAACCACCCTGAGATCTCTTCAACAGCATATCTCAACCAAGACCACGTGATAATCTGTCCATGGCATGCGACTATTGTCACGACCCGCACCCAGTATAGGGGCACGAGAGCGTGGGTACGTCCAGCCTACACCGCAGCATCGACGGTAGAACGCTGTCTAGGTCACAGTAATACTATATAGCTGAACAACTGTCAATGAAATACTTCTCCATAATCTCACAATATAACTCAATCACAACAACTATAAGGCACGATAAAAGATAAAAGGAACTAACATAGTTAAACACCATGTCCCAACATAAAGATAACTCACAGTCTAGCTGTCCAACACAAGTCTCCAATTAAACTTAACATAAGTCTAAACATAAACTGAAATATCCTCCATAAGTCTCAAGCATAAATAAATACTATCTAGGTAGCTGTAGGCAATGCCTCATCTAGAAGCATAGTCTCCTCTAGGATCTCTGGTACATAGTATGCATCTATACCTGGTCCGTAGTGCATGGTACATAAATCCTCAAGATTCTTTGGAAAAAATATCCAGTCAGAATTGGAACGAAAATACACCTCTAACAACAGTTCCACATATATTGACAAAAACTATAACACAGTATAAAGAAATACAAGACAGATATGAACAACTGGCAATAAGAAATACTGGAATAAAAGAAATGCTGGAATAATACTGGAACATCATCATCAATATGCATCTGACAAGGAATAGAACTATAAGTGTACGCAAGTACAAAGAACTGGTATGTAAGTATGTATAAGAACAACAACTAGAACATATAGAAATACAAGATCAGTCTAACAAGATACATGTCAAGAATCATCTATCTAAGTGTGTGAAACATCAGTATATCATGTGATCGGCTTGGGACTATATGACTCATTACATGGATTAGCGATCATCCCCAACAGGTCAGGCTAACCAGAATATAACAGCGATGAGGCATGTAAGGGTAAGGCTGCACCGACGTGAGATGTGGGTGAGCTAATGCTGCATGTAAGGTTGGGTATGATCACATAACTACTAATATTTTCCCATTTCCCCCAGCTAGCACGATGGATTCCAATCACGACTCCTCGTGACAGGTCTCAATGATGCTAACTCGTGTAAAGAACAGTGTCAGAGTCATGTACGCTATACAACAAAAATTATAGAGATAATCAACATAATGGAAACTGTCAGAGGATGTACTCGCCTGTGGTCCTTAGCTGGCAATACCACTGTCCGGGTTCCAAGGTGTCGTCTGGATGATCCAACAATCCTATAGACATACCATATAATACAATACTACATCAGACATTACTCTAGCACACAATCAACATAATGATCTCAACAGTCTACATTAGGGGTGGTCACGTCTGTCGTTGTTGTGCATAACAGACAGTCAATAGTATGGTCTTACCGGTACGTCAATATACATTTGGCAGTCTATTATCATGTTACCGGGTCACAGTCGATGTAACTACAGGATATCCTTGATTACATTCAAGTCATCAATAATATGATCTAACATACATAATTGTCTATTAGTTACCATTATATTAGATATTGTATATACATATACCTTAATAGATTTTATATCTTGCATCCATATTAACCAGGTACTAGGGAGATATACACAATACATCTACCATCACACTTTAAATCTCATTCTAATGCATGTACTCTACGTATATACTAATTAGGTTCGCATACGTTATGGTTATACATATATATCAAGGTACACAGAGTAACTATATACGTATACCAAATACCCATACATACTTATGTACGCATCAAGTTTATATATGTCTATATACCAGTATTCAACGTAGCAAGTGCGAAGGTCTCCAAGGGAATTATATGTATGCGTACACGTATAAGCAAGAAGGAACTCGAACCTGCGTGCGAAAATAAGACGTGCGTGTCGCGGCATCGTCGAGTCGAAGGCTGCTCCGGTCGGGTACAGCGAGGTCAGCGGTGTACAGGCGGGAACCTCGGTCGGCAGCGTGCGGCGTTATCGGGCGGCTCTGTCGACGGGATCCGACGCTCAGTCGGGGCGGGTACAGCGCTCGGGGGTCCGACGCTCGGGGCAGCGGGTGCAGCGCTCGGGGGCAGCGGGTGCAGCGCTCGGGGTAGCGGGTGCAGCGCTCGGTGGCATCGGGTGCAGCGCTCGGGGCAGCGGGTGCAACGCTCGGTGGCAGCGGGTGCAGCGCTCGGGAGGTCCGGCGCTCGGGGCAAGGTCCGGCGAGTTGTTCGGCGGATCAATGGGAAGGTCGGGTTTGAGAATAGGGATGGTAGCAATTTTCGGCTGTGGTTTTTGAAGAAAAGAAAAAAGAAAAGAGGTATATATATATAGTATTGTGTAAGGGGTTGACCTAGGGTTTGGGTTGACTGGTCAACCCTCTTGGAATTGGCCTCTTATGGAGATATTTCAAGGGCCAAGATTTAATAGAATTAAAATGGTAGGCTAAGATGTATTAGTTCCAAGGTTTTTGAGACAATGGTTTAATGGAGATTGATATTGCACTTTCACAGTCCCAAAATTATGGAAAAATATACATGAAGGGGAAATAGATTTATTCGCGTGTCGCGTCCAATGGGATGGTCACCTTAATACGCTTTTGTATAAAAAGTGTCCAACAAAAGAGAAAATTGTACGAAATTAAATTTATTGAGGATTAACTACAATGGGTTGCGACATCAGTCGGAAAACGAGGGCTCGCATAGCGTCCTAATTATCGAAGCAACGATAAATTTCAACAATCAAATAATCATCCTCAATTATTTAAATATAATTAAATATCATGCAAATCATCTACACATTAATTACGGAAAGACGAAAATACCCTTAATCCAAAAAGTGGGGGTGACAAGTCTACCCTCCTTAAAGAATTTCGTCCTCGAAATTTTAAAATAACTATCACTAGGACAAGCAATCAATTAATGAATTTACCTCAAGTCTCGAAGAGATATGGATACCGCTCGCGCATTTCGTCCTCTCTCTCCCAAGTTGATTCTCCTGGAGAGTGATTTCTCCATGCAACACGAACCAAGGGAATAGTCTGGTTCCGCAATATCTTCTCTCTACGATCCAAGATCTCCACCGGTTGTTCAGGATAGCTGAGTGTTGGTCCAACTTCGATCTCCGAGTGATCTAATACGTGACTAGGATCTGCCACGTACCGTCTCAGCTGCGACACGTGGAACACGTTATGCACTCCATCTAGAGCAGGTGGCAAGTCAAGTCTATAGGCCACTGCACCGACCCTTGCAAGAACACTGAAGGGCCCGATGTATCGTGGACTAAGCTTTCCTCCTCTGCCGAAATGAATCGTGCCCCGCGTCGGAGAAATTCGTAGGAATACCAAATCGCCAACCTAGAACAACGATCTTAACACGCAATCTAAACAAAACAATCACAAATCAAACAAAACAAATCAAAACAATACCTGAAACTCTAGGGGTCTACGGTGGCTATCGGCCCAATGCCGCTGTCTGTCCTGCGCCACTCGCAGTCTGTCTCTGATAAGTTTCACCTTTTCTGCTGTATCCACGACCATTTCTGATCCTAACAAGGCTCTTTCTCCAACATCATCCCAAGATAAAGGGGTACGACACCTCCGTCCATATAAGGCCTCGAATGGTGACATCTCAATGCTGGCCTGGTAGCTGTTGTTGTAAGCAAACTCTACCAAGTGTAGATGATCCTCCCAAGAACCTCCGATATCCAATACGCAAGTGCGTAGCATGTCTTCAAGAGTCTGAATAGTCCTTTTAGACTGTCCGTCTGTCTGAGGGTGATATGCGGTACTGAACTTGAGCTGAGTGCCCAAGCTAGACTGCAGGCTCCTCCAGAAATGGGAAGTAAAATGACTATCCCGATCTGAGACAATACTCATAGGAACTCCATGTAATCTGACAATCTGCTGTACGTACATCTCTGCTAGCTTCTCCGTCGAAGTACCCACTTTAAAAGGCAAGAAGTGGGCTGATTTGGTCAACCTATCCACGATGACCCAAATTGCGTCCTTTCCTCCTGGAGAACGAGGAAGTCCCAAAACGAAGTCCATAGTCACGTGCTCCCACTTTCATTCTGGAATAGGTAAAAATTGAAGCAATCCCCCTGGCCTCTGTCGATCTGCTTTCACCTGTTGGCACACTAAACATCGGGATACGAAGCGTGCTACTTCGCGCTTCATACCATACCACCATACATGCTTACTCAAATCTCGATACATCTTGTTGGCTCCGGGATGCATCGAGTACTGAGAGCGGTGTGCCTCCTATAAAACTTCTTCGCGGAGCTCTCCGCTTGGCACACACATCCTTGTGCCATGTCGTAAGGATCCATCATCCGCAATAGTGAAATCGTCTATCAATCCTGCCTGAACTTGTGCCCTAATATTCCTTAGAGTCTCATCATCATACTGCGCAGTTCTAATTCTGTCTATCAGCTCTGATTGAATCTGCAGTCCCCACATCTGAATCTCCGCTCCTGGAACTAATACCTCAATTTCCAAGATCTCAAGATCAGTTAATAAGTGTCTATCCGAAGTCAAGCACATAGCCATTGGGTACCTGCTCAAGGCATCCGCGACTACGTTGGCTTTCCCTGGATGATACTGTAATGAGATATCAAAGTCTTTCATCAATTCTAACCACCTTCTCTGTCTCATATTCAGCTCCTTCTGTGTAAACACGTACTTTAAGCTCTTGTGGTCTGTGAAGATTTCCACACGCTCTCCGTACAGATAGTGCTTCCACAGCTTTAGGGCAAAGATAACTGCCGCTAACTCCAGATCGTGGGTGGGGTAGTTCTTTTCATGAGAGCATAATTGTCTTGAAGCATAGGCAATTACTTTCCCGTATTGTTGAAGAATGCATCCCAACCCTTTTCCTGAAGCATCACTGTAGATAGTGAATCCACCTGTCCCTGAGGGCAATGTCAAAACTGGTGCTGTCGTCAATCTCCTCTTCAGCTCATCGAATGCGGCTTGACATTTTTTGTCCAGACAAATTCCACATCCTTCTTGGTCAGCCTAGTCATTGGCTCTGCAATCTTGGAGAAGTTTTATACAAATCTTCTGTAGTATCCTGCTAGTCCGAGAAAGCTCCTGATTTCAGCTACCGTACTGGGGGTAGCCCATGACTTCACTGCCTCTATCTTCTTTGGGTTAACTGAAATTCCGTCACCTGTCACCATGTGTCCAAGAAATTCAACCTCTTCAAGAAAGAACTCATACTTTAAAAGTTTCCCGTATAATTTCTCTCTCCTGAGTGTTTCTAAGACTATTCTCAAGTGCTCTTCATGCTCTTCTGGGGTTTTTGAATATACTAGAATGTCGTCAATAAACACCACTACGAACTTGTCAAGGTACTGGTGGAACACCTTGTTCATCAAGTTCATAAATACTGCTGGTGCATTGGTTAAACCAAACGGCATTACTGTAAATTCAAACTGGCCATATCTGGTTCGAAAGGCGGTCTTCGGTATGTCTTCTTTCTTCACTTTCACCTGGTGATAGCCTGATCTCAAGTCTATTTTTGAAAACACCTTCGCTCCGCTCAATTGATCGAAAAGATCATCTATCCTCGGCAGCGGGTATTTATTTTTAATAGTGAGGTTATTCAAGGCTCTATAATCGATACACATACGTACCGTGCCATCCTTCTTCGGTACAAATAATACCGGTGCTCCCCATGGCGATGAACTGGATCTAATAAAACCTTTGTCTTGCAGCTCCTCAACTTGTTTCTTTAGTTCTACCAATTCGTTGTTGTTAACTCTATAGACATGTTGTGAAATAGGCTCCGCTCCTGGTATCAAGTCTACAGAGAACTCAACATCTCTGTCTGGCGGCAAACCTAGCAACTCCTCTGAAAATACATCCAGGAACTCCGCTATAAGTGGATGCGGTAACTCTTCTTCTTCCACCCTGGCTCCGCAAAAAGTGCCTCTGCTTCGCTCCTCCGCTCCTCTGGCAATCTCAAACTCTGGCTCTCCTGGTGGTCGAAATACTACTCTTCCTCCGCGATAATCTATAGAAGCATGGTGTTTACTCAGCCAGTCCATTCCGAGTACAATATTGTATTCCGGAAGTGGCATGACGAGTAAACTCACGCTCAACTCTCGGCCTTCCAATGACACTCTCCGATCCTTGCAACAATCACGGACTAGGATAATGCCTCCTCCTGTCATGATCTTGCAAGTCCTATCTAATGGTTCCATTTCTAGATGATATTTAAGGGCATAAGATACAGATACGAAACTATGGGAAGCGCCAGAATCAAACAATGCAAGTGCTGGAATAGAATCGAGTAAAACTGAACCTGAAATCACGTCTCCAGCTGGCTCGGCCTCCTCAGTGGTCATGGCGTAAGCTCGTCCTTGTGGTGCTCCTCTCTGTTGCTGCTTTTGCTGAGCAAACCTCTCCTGCTGTGATGGAAGTGGAGGTCCTCTCTGCTGGCCTTCTGGTATAATAGGTGCTCTGGCTGGTCCTCTCTGAGCGGCTCCTCCTCCTTGGCGATTCTGAATAGTTGGGCAGTCCCTCAGCTGATGTGTTGCTGATCCACACGATAAGCAAGTGCCCAACCTTTTTCTACAGATGTCTCTTGTATTTCCCATCTTTCCGCAATACGAACATGGGGCAACGAGTTGATTATGTCTTTGTGGTTGCTGTTGTTGAGCATGTCCTTGAACTGGTGCCTGTTGCTGGTGTTGTTGCTGGTGTTGTTGTTGGTACGACCTATGTTGTTGTTGAAAGTGTGGGCGCTTGGCTGGTCCTATGTTACCTCCTGTTGCTCCGGATATATCGCGTCCTTTCTTGGGCCTAAGGTCCAAGTCGTCTTCGGCAATCTGGGCATCCATCAGAATACCCTCAAATGTAGCAGTACGTCATCCCGAAGTACGAGACTTGATCTCCCTGTTTAATCCCTTTCTGAACTTCCGAGCTCTGTCTCCTGGGTCTCGAACCATTGATGGCGTAAATCGACTCAATCGGCAAAACTCTGCAGCATATTCGTCGACTGACATGCCTCCTTGGACTAAGTCATGAAACTGGCTTTCTAATGCTCCCAAGGCTACGTCAGGAAAGAATTTCTCTTTGAAGAGTTCCTTAAAGTCCTCCCAAGTAAGTCCTTCAGCGGCGAGTCTTGGCTCTGTACGATACCACGTCAGTGCGATATCAAACATCTGACTGCCAGCGGCCTCTATCTGAAGAATCTCCGGAATCTGTGATAAGCGCAAATTTCTTTCTATGTCTTCTAGCCATTCGTCAGCATATAGTATTCCTTCTGTGCCTTTGAACTCTCGAGGCATCATCCTCTTAAAGTCCACTATGGTACCGGGCCTCTGTTGTTGCTGACCTTGATGTTGCGGTTGTCGTGCTACTCTCTCCATAGCCTGGAGAGTCATCTGATGAGCATTCTCCATGCTCTCTCTCATCAGTTCGGTCTGCGCCTGGTGTGCTTCTGCTTGCATTCTCTGAGCCTCAGCTTGAACACGCTGAGCCTCTGCTTTTACTCTCTGGGCCTCTAGCATGCCCTGCATCAGTGCGAACATCTGTGCCCCGTCAGCGGGCACTCTTCCAAATATCGGTGTCGGTGGTGGTGGAAGGTTGTCTGTCATAGCTGGGGTAATCCTCTGTATAGGTGGAGGAGGAATCCCGTTAGTTGCAGACACTCCCACACGAACAGAAGATGTAGGAGAATCTCTAGGTATCTGTTCGTCAGGTTGAAAGGTGGCAGTCCTCTCTGAATTGGCTGCTCCCATTCTCATGGATCTAGTATTCGACGACATCCTGAATACAGATCAAAGAATCAATTAAGGTGATAAATATGATATTATTAAGGAAGGACACTAAAGTGCTAAAGGAAGCAATCCATTAGAGTAGCAATATGAAGTTCAGAATTTTCTAGTGTGATTGAGCATATTCTCATCCTAGATCCTATTTCCTATATCCTAGCACAGGCTCGCAGCAGTACAACTAAGTTGTCGCACTACCACGAATATCGCATAACTTGCGAAACTAGACCTGCATGGGCCACCACTAAAAATGTGTCACGACCCACACCCAGTATAGGGGCACGAGAGCGTGGGTACGTCCAGCCTACGCTGCAGCATCGGCGGTAGAACGCTGTCCAGGTCACAGTAATACTATATAGCTGAACACATGTCAATGATATACTTCTCCATAATCTCACAATATAACTCAATCACAACAACTATAAGGCACGATAAAAGATAAAAGAAACTAACATAGTTAAACACCATGTCCCAACATAAAGATAACTCACAGTCTAGCTGTCCAACACAAGTCTCCAATTAAACTTAACATAAGTCTAAACATAAACTGAAATATCCTTCATAAGTCTCAAGCATAAATAAATACTATCTAGGTAGCTGTAGGCAATACCTCATATAGAAGCATAGTCTCCTCTAGGATCTCTGGTACATAGTCTGCATCTATACCTGGTCCATAGTGCGTGGTACAGAAATCCTCAAGATTCTCTGGAAAAAATATCCAGTCAGGATTGGAACGAAAATACATCTCTAACAGCAGTTCTACATATATTGACAAAAACTATAATACGGTGTAAAGAAATACAAGACAGATATGAACAACTGGCAATAAGAAATACTGGAATAAAAGAAATGCTGGAATAATACTGGAACATGATCATCAATATGCATCTGACAAGGAATAGAACTATAAGTGTACGCAAGTACAAAGAACTGGTATGTAAGTATGTATAAGAACAACAACTAGAACATGTAGAAATACAAGATCAGTCTAACAAGATACATGTCAAGAATCATCTATCTAAGTGTGTGAAACATCAGTATATCATGTGATCGGCTTGGGACTATATGACTCATTACATGGATTAGCGATCATCCCCAACAGGTCAGGCTAACCAGAATGTAACAGCGATGAGGCATGTAAGGGTAAGGCTGCACCGACGTGAGATGTGGGTGAGCTAATGCTGCATGTAAGGTTGGGTATGATCACATAACTACTAATATTTCCCTATTTCTCCCAGCTAGCACGATGGATTCCAATCACGACTCCTCATGACAGGTCTCAATGATGCTAACTCGTGTAAAGAACAGTGTCAGAGTCTTGTACGCTATACAACAAGAATTATAGAGATAATCAACATAATGGAAACTGTCAGAGGATGTACTCGCCTGTGGTCCTTAGCTGGCAATACCACTGTCCGAGTTCCAAGGTGTCGTCTGGATGATCCAACAGTCCTATAGACATACCATATAATACAATACTACATCAGACATTACTCTAGCACACAATCAACATAATGATCTCAACAGGCTACACTAGGGGTGGCCACGTCTGTCGTTGTTGTGCATAACAGATAGTCAATAGTATGGTCTTGTCGGTACGTCAGTGTACATTTGGCAGTCTATTATCATGCTACAGGGTCACAGTCGATGTAACTGCAGGATATCCTTGATTACATTCAAGTCATCAATAATATGATCTAACATACATAATTGTCTATTAGTTACCATTATATTAGATATTGTATATACATATACCTTAATAGATTTTATATCTTGCATCCATATTAACCAGGTACTAGGGAGATATACACACTACATCTACCATCACACTTTAAATCTCATTCTAATGCATGTACTCTACGTATATACTAATTAGGTTCGCATACGTTATGGTTATACATATATATCAAGGTACACAGAGTAACTATATACGTATACCAAATACCCATTCGTACTTACGTACGCATCAAGTTTATATATGTCTATATACCAGTATTCAACGTAGCAAGTGCGAAGGTCTCCAAGGGAATTATATATATGCGTACACGTATAAGCAAGAAGGAACTCGAACCTGCATGCAAAAATGAGACGTGCGTGTCGCGGCGTCGTCGAGTCGAAGGCTGCTCCGGTCGGGTACAGCGAGGTCAGCGGCGTACAGGCGGGAACCTCGGTCGGCAGCGTGCGGCATTGTCGGGCGGCTCTGTCGACGGGATCCGACGCTCAGTCGGGGCGGGTACAGCGCTCGGGGGTCCGGCGCTCGGGGCAGCAGGTGCAGCGCTCGGGGCAGCGGGTGCAGCGCTCGGTGGTAGCGGGTGCAGCGCTCGGGGGGTCCGGCGCTCGGGGCAGGGTCCGGCGAGTTGTTCGGCGGATCAATGGGAAGGTCGGGTTTGAGAATAGGGATGGTAGCAATTTTCGGCTGTGGTTTTTGAAGAAAAGAAAAAAGAAAAGAGGTATATATATATAGTATTGTGTAAGGGGTTGACCTAGGGTTTGGGTTGACTGGTCAACCCTCTTGGAATTGGCCTCTTATGGAGATATTTCAAGGGCCAAGATTTAATAGAATTAAAATGGTAGGCTAAGATGCATTAGTTCCAAGGTTTTTGAGACCATGGTTTAATGGAGATTGATGTTGCACTTTCACAGTCCCAAAATTATGGAAAAATATACATGAAGGGGAAATAGATTTATTCGCGTGTCGCGTCCAATGGGATGGTCACCTTAATACGCTTTTGCATAAAAAGTGTCCAACAAAAGGGAAAATTGCACGAAATTGAATTTATTGAGGATTACCTACAATGGGTTGCGATATCAGTCGGAAAACGAGGGCTCGCATAGCGTCCTAATTATCGAAGCAACGATAAATTTCAACAATCAAATAATCATCCTCTAGCTTCCTAATTATCGAAGCAACGATAAATTTCAACAATCAAATAATCATCCTCAATTATTTAAATATAATTAAATATCATGCAAATCATCTACACATTAATTACGGAAAGACGAAAATAACCTTAATCCAAAAAGTGGGGGTGACAACTATAGTTGCAACTGTATTTTGTTAAATGAGCCTTATGCGTCCATAAAACAGAGGCATATGCGGCACATATGGCCCATCAGCACGATGGCTATAAATAGGATCAACTTGAACATTCTAAGGGTTGGCTTTTTCTGCTTCAGAGAGACCAGACCACCCCCAGGTGAGCAACAAGAACAACAGAGAGAACAGAGAAGAGCTTCCTCGCACCCGTATCGGGCCGTCAACGGAGTAAAAGAGTCACTACAGTACTCAATCTCTATCGTCACCCCTCCCCCTATAATCAAAAATTATACTTAGATTGTCTGTCTAGGTCCTCTTTGTACTTTTTTTAGTTTATTGATTAAATCAAGCTCCTTTAGACTTTCGAATTTAATGGCAAACAAGGTGATGACTATGCTGGGGACATCATTCTCCTCTGATGAGAATGTGGTAACGTAGTCTAATGTGGCTAAGCTGGGTTTAACCCAAAGGATGCTGGTGGTACACTTCGACCATCAAGCATTCTAGAACATGATTTTCGGGGATAGCATGAGTCCTTCTCCCAGGCAATAAAAGCCTAAGAAGACCCGCAGGACATGGGTAGCGAAGGCCGTTGTGCCTCACCCAACTGCGGAGCATGCGCTCCCTGCTTCTCTTCTTGTTGTCGCAGGCGCATTTCATGCATCCACCCAGGCCGAACCTATTCATACGGCAGTCGAAAAAGGCGCTCAGCCCCCAAACTCTGGCAAAGAAAAATACTACGATACCAGAAATTTGGTGACTGAGACATGTTCCATGCGGCAACAACAGAAGTCGCATAAGTCTACAACCACAGTCGAAAGTCCAAGCTTACCAAGATCAAACAACTTCTCATCCGGATGACCGTCAACGGCATCACAGACTGTTATACGTGCCTTAGACGGAAAGCTATACAAGACCGAACCACTTCTCCAGCCCGCAGTAACAAGTGGACTGGGTCAATCTCAAAAGTCTTCCGCTGAAGACTTGGGAAAAGTTCTTCCACGAACCCCAGGTCAGGGTGCAAAAATAACACCTACACACCCATGTGCTCATAACAAGGGTATGAAGGTAAATCAGCCCTCGTGGGACTTGCGCAACATGATCAATCACAAGCACAAAGTGAGGGAAGCAACCACGACATGTAAAATAGCCCCTTTGGGGCATCACTGTGCTAGCATTATCATCAATTGCTGCTGTAATCAGATAGCAGTACCTGCAAACAGGCAGTCGGCATTCCAGCGACTGCAACTAAGGGCACCCAGCCTGCACCAGTCCGGAGAGCAGGTGCAATCATTAAAGGAGGAGGAGCCGACCTTTGCCTCATGATATTCGGCTTTGAAGGCCCCCTTCGCGAAGGGAGGTAGGAAGTTTAGCACCTCCAGCCTGTCACTCTTGATCAGTATGTCAAGGAGGCGGATCTAAGGATGACAAGCAGAGGGTGTTTTCCTGGGACCCGGTCAAAGAAGAATCTGCCAGCCATTGGGGGTAGCTCTTTCTAGGGACCCCAGATGACTGCAGAAGCTGGGGGTCATAATCCCATGGAACTCTAAGACAATCCAGCATTTTGAGACAATAGAGATTCCCAGGGAACAGGTGCTGAGATCCCTTGGGGTTGCCACCATCATAAAGAAGATGCAGCCTCCTACGCTGGGGGTATTTTTCTATAGGAGTCCGAACGAGACACCACACTACTAGCTTTCTTTGATGACTATTCGTAGTAAGAGTCTGAGGCAGAAAGTGCTACGTCTACTATCACGTCCATCTCATCTCATGTAAGAATATTATACATGGAAGGGAACGAGCACGACGGCCCCAGCGATCGGCAATGCCTCAAAGCCCTCGAGGCTATGATGCAAACCATGAGCGAGTCAATGCAAGCCGTGACCAAAGCAGTGCTAGACATCAAGGCAAGTGTATCCTCTCAACCACCAAGGGCCTCAGGTAAAGCAAACTAGGACCCTGGAACCAATAGAGATTCGAATGCAACCGCGCCTCCTGCTGGTGGCTTTTATGCTCTACTAGGGTCATCTTCTCCCTCTGCATCAGATGAAGCCCGAGAAGCAATTTGGGAGGTGCGAGAACCGAAAGATCGTCTAGACTCACTGGGCAATAGAGATACACCCCGCGAGATTGGGATACGACAACCATATCCCCTCGAGTGAAGAGATGTGTCGTAACCGCCAAAGTACAAGCCTTTCAATCTGAACCCATTTGACGGAAATATATCTTCCCGTCAATATATGAGTTACTTCAAGATGGCAATGTGGCACCTACCTCGCAGTGACGCTCTCCTCACTAAGCTCTTTGTGGGAGCATTTTTTGGAGTAGCCTTTGACTGGTTCTGCAGCCTACAAGATAACTGTATTTCATTGTTCGACGACCTAAAGGATCTTTTCCTGGCCATATTCTATGACGGAAGAACCGACATGACAATGTCCTCCCTAATGGATATTATACATAAAGAGAAGGAGCTTGTACGTGCCTACATCAAATAACACAGAAAAGCAGCACTAAAGTTGCCTCCTAGTAATCCTGAGTCCACACTGATGGACATGTGCAGCAGAAACCTACTTACAGCAGTCAGCCTTTGGATGGGCGACAGTCAATTCAAAGACTGGACGAGGTTCATCATAAACGCTATCGACGCTGAAAAGAAGGTAAATAATGCCTGGCTCTTGGGAATACAGATCTCCGTCATGGATGATAGAGGAAAATGTCCTTATAAAAGCAATAATAACAACAAAAGCGGTAACAATAGCTGTGACGGCAAAGAAAAGCAGGCCCTTATCACTAACTGACCAAGAAGCCCGAGCAGAAGCCGGTAGAAGCTCCAAAGCCGAAAGAGACCTACTCTTTCTAAGATGATAATTTCATGGCAATCTTTGGCATGCTGATACAGGGGAACAAGCTTTGGCTCTACGACGTAAAACTCCCTGTTGAGGCACCCGAGGTAAATAATCTAAGGTACTGCCACTACCATTGTTACGTCCATCATGTGACGCAGGACTACTACACGTTGAAGTGGTACATCCAGCGTCTGCTCGACACTAAGGCCCTCACCTTGGACTTCGATGACAAGACAAACATGGTATCACTCCAATTCGGTAACTTCCAAGCAACAGAAGCCCATGACGGAGTAATCCCAATTACCCGGGCAACGATGGAGGTCGTCAATCTTACGCCAGCTTGTGACCAAACAACCGGGTTGATACCTCTCACCACGCCGCGTGGGGAGGTCATGTGTGCTCAACCTGATCTTGCTCCAAAATTGATGCAGTAGAAACAGAAATAAATACAATTAATATAAAATATATAGCAATGTCAAGTCTCAATAAAACATAATTCGGGGAACAACCCGATAATAAGTCTGATACAATGGTTCAACAGACCAGAAATGAAAGAGTCTGACAATAACAAATACTGAGTATAGATGAAGCAAATACTCAAGAGAAATCCTTGGCTATCACCTCGTCCTCGGGGATCGGTTCAGTTCCAGTGTCTGCTCCTACTCCTGCTCCTGCCCCATATACCTCGGGATAGAACTCCTCTGCTATACATGGGGACATAATCCGGATCCAGGTCCTCAGGGGACATAACAAGGTACAAAAATGACTCAAGCCAAATAAGTATAGTATAAATAAATGAATCAATAGGGTAAACTATATAACCAGCTAGGTGATATGCAAAATGAGAGCATCACTAGAACTCAGGCTGAGACTACTACAAGCTCTGTGTCGAGGAGCCGGTAGCAGTGATATCATGTAGGAGCCTAGCTCGGAGTGGCTACGACACCATCATAATATAATCAAATTGTAGCTTGTGTGTCTCTCCCCACCCAATGTAATCACACATCTCATGTCCACGACGTCTCATGTCCATGTCTCACAAGATCATGACCTCTAACTGATGCACGAGTCATAATAATAGCTAAGTATATGCAATATCTATGTCATGAATCATGTAACCTATACAGAATCACCATGAATATCTCAGAAAGATTCTATCTCATGAATAGTTTCAGGTGTCCTGTGGTATGACGTACTTGATGATGCAAGCACGAAAAATATATAGGGTCGCGATATCAATCTCTAGGTGACGTTACAGAACTTCGCGTACGGCGTTAACACCCAAATATTATTCGAACGTTAAGTAATGTCACACGGTCCTAGGTTGATATAACTCAGAATTAATCATAAGAATAATAATAAGCAATTTACTGCAAGTATGGTAAGGTACACTTGTCTGGGGTTTGGACTCCAACTCCTGCTCTGGTATCAGCGGGATCTGTAGGTACTCCTTCGGTTGCTGAAATAAACGTTACCATCATGTTCAGAAGATATCAAATAGCTAGAATTGCCTGTCCATAAGTCCAATTTGGACACAGGGGCAAAAGTGACAGTTTTTGTCAAAACGGGGTCCACATGTGGCACGCTTCGCACCGGAAAACGTGCCAGAGACAATGTTCTCCAAATTTGTCAAACTTAGTGTCTACAAGACCAGAACGATGATACGAACCCAACAGAATGTACAGAACTGGATTCCGATGAGCCGATCACAAAATTGCCCGTCAAGTAGAGCCGTGGGACCCACGATACAGGATTTTGTCATCGCTCTCAGAATCGAACCAAACTTGGGTCACAGGACCAGCGTATTGCTACGAGTCCGATGGCACAAGTTTTATTTCGAAACGACGAGCACACACGAAGTTACAACGAGTTTCAGAACAGGGCCGATACGGGGTGTTGTCGACGGATATGCGTTGATTTCGATGTGCACGCACATCCAAATCAACTTCCGTGAAATCCTACACGTCCGTATTGATAGCGCGCACCTTTCGGTAAAGTTTGCACACGACCAAGTCGCCTCATTTAGTGGGGCGCACCTAGTTCCGAGAAAATCAGGGTTTTATAAAGACCACATTTTTGGCCAATTTTACCCTCAAATAATATACAAATTATAACACCATAAATTACACTAATATATGGTTTTAAAATTAGGTTATACAGTCTAAATAATTGTTCAGGTGAATTTTAGAAATAATTAATAGGTTGCACACAAAACGGTCGTGAACCGGGGAGTTCGGGCTAGTTTTCTGAATTTTCAAAAATATGGTAAATTTTTCTGATTTTGCGTTGCGATTTGCGACCGACACAGGACGCGTTACCCCGAACCGATGGCACGGGTTTCAAGGGGGTCATGCAATCTACACATCATAACAAACGGTTCAGAAAATGAGGCGGCGTAGAGAGAGATACACTCACCTGAACAGGGCGCCAGTAACAACTCCTCTACGCGTCCACGTGGTGGCGCGACGGTCGGTTGGCGGAGCTGCTCAGCTGCTGGGGGAGGGGTCCATGGCGGCTCTCGGTGGCAGTGTCACGGCGGAGGAGCTCGGTGCGACGGAGTCGGCCGGAGGGGAGCTTGGCGGAGGGAACCTCGGCGGTAGAAGGTGATGTGGTGATGATGATGAAGATGGAGATGTTGGTGGTGGAGATGGAGATGCTGGTGGTGGAGGGTGGTCGGAGGAGAAGCGGTCACGGTGGAGGGAAGATCTCGGAGGCGGCCGGAGCTGGGTCGGTGGGGGAGTCGGGGTGCGGTGATGGCGGTGGTGGTGGAGAGGAGTTCGGCTGGGGTTTTAAATAGGAGGAGGGGGAGGTGGTCGGTCGGCCGTTGCGGGAAGGGAGGAGGGTGGCCGACCGGTTGGGTTAGGAGAGGTGAAGAGGCGGTGGCGGCTTCGTAACGGCCGGCGGCGGCGAGGCGAGCCGGGGCGGTTGGGGATCGAGGGATTGGGTTTACTGTGCAGAGGGTAGGTGGGTTCGGGTAGGCGGGTTCGGGTCGGGTATGGATCCGACCCGACCCGCTAGGTTTTAGGTCCGGTTTAGGATTTGGGCCGGTTTGGGTTGGTTCGGTTCATTTAGGGCTTGGTTTAAATCGGTTTATTCTGGTTTTATTTAAAACTATATTTTTGGGTCTTTAAAAATAGTTCTGGGTCCAATAAAATCCAAAAAATTTGTAGTAAGTCTAATTATTTATTTTACATCCAAAAATATTATTTTTATAATATTTTAATATTTAATAAAATCACAAAAATTAATTTAATTCCAGAAAACATTTATTTTAATTAGTTAAAATTTTCAGAAAAATTTCAAAAATTTGTTTTTAAATTCCTGAAAAATCTGGGGGTTTACACTTCTCTACTCTACGTACATTTTGTACAATGGCAATTCCTTCAAAACTATGCCAATCCTACTTGGAGTACTTTTGAATGGGTCTGCAAGTCATCAAGAATGTACGCCACTGCTTTAAAAGCCAAGTTGGTGCACTTTGCAGGTATTGCAGGGTTGGCAAACTTTGGTGAGTTTTCCTTACTGGCGCACTTTGTCCCTGCTGGAGAATGACGTACTTTTCTATGTGGCATCCTCCAAATACAGCGCACTTTGTAGCCTTTCGTAATTACTTAATGACTAAGCAAAGACTTCTGACCATTCTCGATAATTATTTTCTCGACTGCAGAATCGTCTCGACTGATGTGCCATATCTTAGAACTTGTGTTTGTCTTTTAGTAGACCCTTCCTGCGCTTGTTTGTGTGCCAAACCTCACTACTGGCATACTTAATGATAGCGTGCCAAGTTCAGCTTGGGTACTTTCATTTGTGCGCCAATGATAGATTTATGCGCCAAGCTCCTAGCTCGCGCACTTCTATCATTGTGCGCCAAGGTCCTAGAAGTGCACTTTAGTATGAATGTGCGCCATCTTTGCTCGGAGCACTTTTGTATCAAAGTGCGTCAGAACTACCTGAACTAGTGGTTTGTGTGCCAAAACTATTTTTAGCCATTTGTGCGTCAATACCCGTCTTGGCCATTTGTCTGCTAATAGTGGTTTTTGACCCATTGTGCGCGGATGTTATTTTTTACCTGATTTTATGCGTCAATCCTGAATTAATGATTTATGCGCCTGCATGCTATTATTCTCTTTTATATGCTTAACTCTTGATGATTATCTAGTTCTCTTTAATCCCGCTATTTTAGTTAATCCTGGTTATTTTCTGAATATGGCATTCTTGATATTGATTCTGATTTTCTGACATGATCTAGTAATTATACATATAAATGAACTCCTGAATCTTGATATGAAATTGATAATACTGATAATCCTAACCATGTACTGATAATCCTGATACTGTACTGATAACCCTGATACTCCTAATCCTGATAATCCTGATAGTGGCGTACCATCCTGATACTCCTGATTATGATACTCTTGATAGTGGTTCGACGTAGCGCACTCCTGACTTGAGAATTCCTGTAACTGCCCTGATCAAGGCTATTAGTAGCTCCTGTATTGCATGAGCTGTATCCATGTGGTTGATTTTGATTGTACTCGTCAAGTTACTGTCCTGTCTTGCATCATGTCTAAGGCAGATTCCTGAGCACCAAGGTCGGAAATCCTTAAAAATTGTCCAGTCTAATAACTAAAATAGCAATCTAGAAAGCATCTAGAGATTTTCTGACTACATGCAATCTCGGTATACCAGCGACACTTGATGGGTTTGGAGCTCTTCGTCGTGAGGGACACACTTCCAGCACACCGTCGAGTATTGCATTACCAGAAAAGATAATAAATGATTATATGATATAAATCTATACTATGTACATGTTCGTCTAGATAATCCGAATAGTCTGCAGGGCATGCGGCTGTAAGGAATCTCAAACTGCATATGTTAGTAACTAGGACTGTGATAATCCTAGTTAGTTAATGATAGCAAGTCGTGGGCATGATTAGCCATGATCGCTTAAGTTCCAATCTAGTCTAGTCCTGTTCTGATTTTATTGGTAGTTGATCCGAAAATGGTAACCGGAGTACTAATTCCATATGCCCTTATTTAATTACTCCTGAACTGCTTAACTGTTATTTTATCCGTTGCACTTATTTAACTGATCCTTATGCTATTTCTTACTAATTTGTCTGCATGCTAGTTTTAGTTCACAAGTTTGGCTCCCTTGTGGTACTTATTGCTTTGGGGTCTGACCCCACTATTTTTGTATAGCCAGATTTCAGAGCAGGATCGTAGGATCTCTCGTATTTCCTGTCTCAAGATGGTGAACATGAGGAGCACCCGAGGACATAAGTGGATTTCTTCTTCATCACCCACTTGATCTTGTACCAATTACTTTTGAGGCATTTAGCCACCGAGCACGTGTTTAGCTCATATTTTGGGACTTGACATTCTAGTATGCGTGCCTACATGTAAAACATATTCTAGACTATAGCTAGAGCTGATCATGTAACATTATACTCAGCTAGTTATTTATTTTGGTACTAGCTTCATGATCATTGGGTATGTATAGTTTGGGATGCCTTACTATTATATGTTGGTGATTCATACATCTTGTAAACTTGTTGTGTCACGCCCCAGTCCCAAAATACCGAGGGACTGGATGCGTGATTATGGCCAGCAGCATGCACCGATGGACAAACCCAATTTAATGGATCCATCGGGCATACTTAAGCTGTATTACATCAGTCAAGGTTTTACTATTCTCATCCACAAATATAAGATAGCAATAACATCAAAAGAAATATCAAACAACAACAGTCAAAGTAAGTAAATCGAAGAACAATCCGATATTAGTCTGGTTACACAAGTTCTCAAAGACAGGAAATAAAGAGTTTAAATTAACAGGAATTAAAGTCTATTTGCCATAATACTGAGCAGGGCGAAGCAATTGTTCAGGAGAAGTCCTCAGCGATCACCTCGTCCTCAGGTTCAGGTACTGCTCCGAGTAGTGCCCCTGTTCCGTACACCTCAGGGTAGATCTCGTCTGCTATAACTGGAGAACAAAACCAGGTCCTCAGAGGGACGTAACAAGGTACAGAAGAATACGAGCCAAAATACAGTGAATGAACATGTAAGTCAACCAAGATGTTAAACACAAGAGAAGCACAAAAAATTACTAAGTCTAAGACAGTGGCATGCCGATGTTGCTATCAAATAAATCTCGGTAAATAATTAAACTAGCTAAGTGATAATGCAAGTGAGAGTTATTATCATACTCAGGCTGAGACTACTACAGGATCAGTGACAAGAAACCATAGCAGTGTTTTCTCGAAGGGCCAGTACAGGTGCCAAAGCTCTGTGTCAGAGACTAGGACACATCCAGATAACAATATATAATATTTATTCAGCCTTGATATGGTAATACTCTCCCCACCCAATGTAATCTCACGTCACAGATCTCAATGTTCATGTTACGCAAGATTAAAACTAATGCAGTCAGTCATGTTCTAAGGAAATAAGCTCAAGTCATAAAATCTATATTTTATACAAACCCCCTTGAATAATCAGGAAGATTCTGTATCATGCCTTGTGTCAGGTGTCCTGGGTTTAATTTACTTGATAGGGCAAGTTCAACAGTCATAGAAATTAAAGCAGAGAATTAAACTGAATCAATAACTGCATTTTATGGCAAGGTACACTTGCCTGGATTTTCAGCTCCAAGTATGGCTCTGGCAATAGCTGGATTTGCAGGGACTGCTCCGGTTGCTGAAACAAACATCACCATCAGGTCCAGAACACATCAATCAACTAGGAACGCCTGTCCTTGAGTCCAATTTGGAGACAAGGGCAGAAACATCATTTTCGGGTCAAGGCGGGGTCCAGATGTGGGCCGCTTTGCACCGAAAAATGCGCCAGGGTCAAAGGTCTCAAAATAGTCAAACTTAGTGTCAACAGGTCAGGAACGATGATACGAACCCAACGGAACTTCCAGAATTGGATTCCGATGAGCCGTTCTCAAAATTGCCCGTCGGGTGGAGCCTGTGGGGCCCACGACACACGATTTTGTCAACGTTCTCATAATCGAACCAAACTTGGCTCACAGGACCAGCGTATTGCTACGAGTCCAATGGCGCAAGTTTCGTCTCGATCTGACTTGTGTACACTAAGCTACAGCGAGAAATAGAAAGTACGAATACGGGGCGGTGTCCGCGGATACGCACTGATCCCGGTGTGCACGCACATCCGAATCAGCTTCTGCGAAAGCCCGCACGTCCGTATCAACGACGCGCACGTATCTGTGAAGACCGCACGCGACCAAGTCGTCCCGTTTGGCGGGGCATACTCGATACCGGGGTGAAACAGGGCTAAGTTTTCCTGTTTTTGGATCGCGGTGTGCGATCACCACAGGACGCGATGCCCCGAGCGGTTTGTCCGGGCACCGAGAGGGTCAAACAGGCTACGCGATAAAATTTACGGAATCAAAATCCGAGCTACGAGCACAAAGTTATGAATACCTAAACAGGGCTCCTGGAAACAGGAGATATCTCGTGTCCTCGTGTTCTGGACACGGTGTCCGGCCGTGTCTCAGTTAGGGTTTAGGGTTTTCCCTGTGTCCGGGTCTTCCTGTGTTCGTGTCCAGCCCGTGTTCGTGCCCTCTGAAACTCACCGGAGGGAGGCAGTGGAGCACTTGGCCGGAGGCGGCGAGGTCGGCTAGGGCTGCGACGGCTCAGGCAACGCTCGGGGACGGCCGGCGGCTGCTGTGAGTGCTGCTGCTGTCGAGTCGGAGCTTCGACGAAGTCAGGCGGAGCTCGAGAAGGGCGGCCGCGGAGGGGATTCAGGCGGCGTCAAGGTCATCGAAGGGCGGAGGACGGCGAGAGGAGTTCGTCGGCTCCGGGTGGCTGGGGACGAGTGCAGTGAGGGCGGCGAGGGGATGAGCAGCCGGTGGTTGGGGGATTTATAGAGAGGTGGAGGAGGCGGAGGGTTTTCCGGTGAAGGGGAGAGGAAGAGGGAGCGGCGGCGGTTGCTGGAACGGCCGGAGGCGAGCGGGCAGGCGAGGCGGCGCTGGGAAGCCAAGCGGCGGCGGTTGGCCGGCCGGAGAGGAAGGGTTAGGGTCGGGGAAAGAGGGAGAACTGTAGCAGTCGGATTTTGGGTCCAACGGGTCGGGTCGGTTCAGCGGATCCGACCCGATCCGAAAATCAATAGGCGGGTCGGGTTCGGGTTAACGGGTCGGGTCTGGGTTGGACCCGGATCCGACCCGATAAGGAATTTGGTTTAAATAAAAACCCGGTCCGGTTCAATTTGGTTTGGTTCGGTTTATTTTAAAATAAACCCGGTTTATTTGGGTTTAATAATTAAATTAGTATTTAGGGCTTTTAAAATTCATCTGGGGTCCAATAAATTCCCGAAAAATTACCATATGTCTGATTTTCTATTTTACACCATAAATTATTATTTTTATAATAATTTAATAATATTTATTATCATTTAAAAATCCTTTAATAATTAAAATACACGAATTTAATTACAGAAAAATTCAAGATAATTCTAGAAAATTCCAGATAAATTGAAAAAATCCAAATTAAAATTCTGTTTGAAAATCAGGGGGATTACATGTTGCTTGCTTGAAATTGAGACACCTAAGATTCTTGACACAAGACTGTCTGATGGATTGTAGAGTAAAAGCCTCACATGTCTAGACAACCGTGACATTATCTCGAAGTATAGAGTACTCTGGTATACGTAGTTGACTTTGTCTGTCCCCGCTCTCCAGTATTCTGGTTCTGGGTAGTGCCACATACAAAGTCGTGCCAAGTTATCTAGTCATCACGTGTAGCCGGGTAAAGCTAGGTAAAATCGAGTAAAGCTAAGTCAAGTCATTTGAAGCCATGTAAAGTCATGTCTGGTCAGGTCAAGTCACCACATGTCCAAGAAAAGCCAGAGAAATCAAAACAAAATTACGAAAAACCAAGAAAACAAAAGAAAGAGCACAATCGGTATACCGTAGTATACTGTCGGTATGTCGTCCAAGTGATAAGAAAAATACAGCAGCTTCTAGGTTCCAACAAATCGGTATACCGTCGTTATACTGTAGTATGCCGTCGGTATGCCATTCCAAGTAGGCAAAAAATGTTCTGAAAAATAAAGTTTCACGAATTGGTATACCGTCCATATGTCAGCTAATACAAATATTCTAAAGTCGGTTAACAAAATCGGCCAGGATCGGTATACCGTCGGTATACTGTAGTATATCGTCGGTATGCCGATAAAGTTCACAGAAGGTTTTGGGATTCTAAGTCGATCAAAATTGTATATCGTTGATATACTGTAGTATACCGTCGGTATTCCGATTTTCTAAGAGAAAACAAGGCTAAAGTCCAGTCAAGTATGATTTCTGGGACCCAAATCAAATCTCAAAAATTACCAGAACCAAGTCCAACCAAAAGTCAAGTTTAGGGGTAAGTCTCATATCACGATATGGACTAAAACTCACGGTCAAAACTCCGGTACCATTTTCGATACCGAGTTACCTAAAAGGGACGGGACAAGATTCTGGCAGAAATTAAAACCAAAACCAAAACTGTCACAATACTAGAAATCATGCAATGAACAACTATAGTAAAATAAGTTAAACTAAATAAGTAACTACCAAAGCTCCAGAAAATAAAATGACAAGAAAATAAAGAAAGTTCACAAAATTGGCAAGGTGTACTTGCCTAAAGCGAGCTCTCAGCCTAAATCTTCTAATCCACCACCAAGAAAGGGTTCAAAAAGTACACTCCAAGTCTCAAGACCAAGCTCCAAGCTCAAGAGAGAAAGGGTGGAGAGAGAAGAGAGAAAGAGAAAAAGAATAAAAAATAAATTCTATATATAGAAGATGTGATTTAATCGTGACCGTTGGATCTGCCTCGTCAGCGATACATGACTCAATCTAAATCAATCTCGATCGCTCAAAACAAAACCAAAAAACCAATGGATAATAGAATGCTTCAAATACTATTCATCAAAATATCTCGCAAAAATATCTCAAAAGTAAAATAAATATCTGCAGAGCGGTATACCGCCGGTATACTGGAGTATACCGCTGGTATGTCAGTCGGGTAGTAAAGTTTTAATTTTAAGAATTTCTGAGCTTCCACGAGATCCAATAAAATATAATAAATAGTACAAAATATGTATCCGTATAAAATACGAATACTGTGAGACGAGTATCATATATAGGCTCTATGTCACGCCCCAGTCCCAAAATATATGGGACCAGGCTACATGGCAATAGCCAGTTGACACGTCTCCAAGGATATCCTAATTTAATGGATCCACGAAAAGTGCTACGCTGTCCTACAATACTAACATGTCCAATATCAGTCAATATAAAGAGCAAGAAGTACTAAATAAACTGCTGGATGATAAATACCAGTATCAAGATATCATAGTACAACCAGTAAAGTTTAGTGGGAACAAACCCACTACTATGATGAAATAAAGTACTGAAATGAGATAAAAAATAATGACTAGGGCATCGGCTGACTAGATAATGATGCACCCAATCTACGCGGAAGGCCTACCCACTGATCACGAAAACTCTGACGGCTGCACCTCTAACTCCTCAGCTGTAGCGAACCTCGTCTCCTTTCCTGGTCCGTATACTGTGGGGGTAGTAAGCCTCGTCCAAATCTGAAAAGGTACCAGGTCCTCAGAGGGACGTAACAAGATACATAGAAACATGCCATATATAAATATTGAATAAAATAAATACAATAAAGGGTGTGCTAACCATCTAAGTGAATGCAATGTGAGGACAACTGTGAGTATATGGAAAGGTGTAGGCTAGACATATTCTGACGTAATTCACCAGTCGTGGCAACCGGCTAGTATATGCCACACATGCCCCCTATAACACGGGCACTGGAATACAGTAACGTCTGACGTTCTATAGAGTGTGGTATTTGCGATATCACCAAGTAACGTCCAACACTCTACAGAACATGGTATCAGTAATATATATATACGTCTGTATCACTCTATCGAGTGCGGTATCAGTGTAAAGGAGTGGGGTGTCCCATATGCCTACTAGTCGTCCTCCCCGCCCAATGTAGATATACAAGTCAAATAATCGATGCGCATACCCCCTTATCTAAATGCCAAGTCTCTATACTAAAATAGTCCTGAATTGCTTGCTAACCATGATGCATGTCACACGCGGCGATAGCTAGTCGAACACGCGAACCCGCATCCCAATATGAATGTCACAGTGGATACGTGTAAAGTATCAGGTCTTGGAAGATATCAACGTATCCTCCTATCTGGGATGAGTCTACTAGTGACTAGGCCAAGTATACTAAATCATCGACGTATCCGTCGATAGCACCCGAATCAATCTCGGACGCGCACAGTCATATAAAATAAGCAAGAAATATCATACAACACATGCAATATTTAAATTAAACAGTAAATATGACAAGGTATCTTGCCTGAGTCTTCAAGAGGTGAATGCCAAAAGCCTGCTCCTGTAGCGTCTCCTGGCTGATCCAAAGACCCTAGACATACACTATAACACAACAATACAGGCATCAGACACTATGCATTAACTATATACGGTTAAGACGTTATTCTTGAATACTGTCGCAAGTTCACTGTTGCTTGAATACAGCGTCACATGTGCACGTAGCTAGGGTGTACCCGTGTTGTCTTCGGTTAACATGTGTCTCGAGGCAATAATTTATCTAGTTACGGGTTGACCATGATTTCTGTTCTGTGCGAACACCTGTCTCTAGTTTCCATGCTCAAACATACTAAGATTTATATCTAAGTGTTTCTAATGAATTACCTGTCCCCGGGTAACTGGTCATTAATTTAGAATAATTATTTAATTAATTAATATCTAATTAGAAATCACTTCCATGCATAAAATACTAACTAGGTTTAAAAGCTATTAATACATTTTCATATCGACATGGCGACACGAAGGAGAAGTATAGGACACACGAGAGAAGGGTTCAATTAACGAGTACCTGATCGACCGAGCGAGGGGGTCAGCTCGCTGGTCGACTGTCTTCTCCGGCGTGGGTGAACTCCGGTCTTCGTGTGGACGGATTCGGCCTGCCGGCGTTCAGTCGACTGCGATGGCTGTAGTCTCGGTTGCAGTGGCCTGGCGCGGCGACAGCGGCTGGGACGACGTCGGGCACGATGGTCAGGTCGCGAGGTGGTCGGGGTCGGCCTCTCGGGGGTGTTTGCCGGCACTGAAGGGTGGTGGGGAGCAGTCGGGATCGGCTGGGGGTCTAATGGGGGCTGTGATGGTCGGGGATGGTGCTAGTGTGGGTGGAAGCGGTCGGTGATGGTGAAGTGGGGGTCCGGAGAGTCGGTGATGGTGAAGTGGGGGTCCGGCGAGTTGGGCGGCATGTCTGGCAGCGTCAGGCGGAGTGGAGGGCGGTAGTTTTTGGAAGTCGGGTGGCGGCAGCGGCTCGGGTTGACCGGGTTTGAATGGAATGGTGATGGTGGCTGGATAGGTGGAGTTCCGGCGGAGAGGCGGCGGTCTGAGGGGTGGTCCGGCGGGTCAGGGGTGGTTCAGTCCGGCAGGGGTGGTCTCGGCAAGGGTAGGGATTCGGCTAGGGTTGAGAAAAGAGGGTGAAGGTGTTAGGGTTTCACTAGTAGTAGGAAGAGGTATTTATATAGGAGGGGTTCATTGCCTGGCCTCGGGCCTTGGGCTTGTCTGGGCTCCTTGGGGTGGGGTCTAGTCCTCATGATAGGTATGCAGGGCTTGGTTATGTCCTATTTTGGGGTGATCTGGCCTCAATTTAATTTAGGTTACAAGCAATTGCATCAAGCATTAGGAGAAAGTTTGGTATAAGGAAATAATACTTAGGCGTTTTCAACGACTGTTGTGCAACTAGATTTAAGCACCATAGTGGGAATCTAATAGTTGCACAAAGTGCAGGTGGGTAGTCTGGCGTCTCTAGGAGGTGAGTACTTAATTGGTTTGGGGGTACCTACTAGTATAGTGCTCCAAACGTTAAGGCAACCGCAAGGTGTATTAAGTTACAATATTGCTGCACATTAAATCTAATTACAATCAATTTAATTTCTAGTTTCTTAATTTAAATCCAATTAGCTCTGATTTGGTCGAGGGGGTTTACAACCTACCCTCCTTAGAGCATTTCGTCCTCGAAATTAAAACATACGCACGGTACGAACTACTGACTAAAATTAAAATGCTAAATCGTACCTATTCCTTCGAAGAGATGGGGATAGCGCTGTCTAATGTCCTCCTCGCGTTCCCAAGTCGACTCGCCTGGTGTATGATATCTCCATGCGACGCGAACTAAGGGAATAGTCTGTCCTCGCAGTACTTTCTCACTCCTGTCCAGAATCTCAACAGGCTCCTCTTGGTATGATAAGCTCGGGCCAACTATGATCTCTTAGTGGTCAAGTACGTGACTCGGATCCGGTATTCACCTCCTCAGCTGAGATACATGAAAGACGTCATGGACTCCTTCCAAAGTCTGCGGTAAGGCTAATCTGTAAGCAACTTCTCCGGCATGTTCTAACATGTCGAATGGTCCGATGTACCTCGGACTCAGCTTCCCTCTGCCTCCGAATCTGATAGTCCCTCAAGTAGACGAGATCTTTAGAAATACGTAATCTCCAACCTGAAACTCTAAGGGTCGATGATGTGCATTAGACCAATGCTTCTGTCTGTCCTGTGCCGCTCGTAGATGTCCTTGGATCTTCTTCACCTTCTCCACTGTACGAACAACCAACTCTAGTCCGAGAATCTGTCGCTCGCCTATATCACTCCAGCATACTGGGGAATGATATTTTCTTCCGTACAATGCTTCATAAGGAGCCATCTGGATGCTCGCTTGATAGCTGTTGTTGTAGGAAAACTCGACCAGATGCAAATGGTCCTCCCATGATCCTCCGAAGTCAAGCATGCACGCTCTCAACATGTCTTCTAACGTCTGAATGGTGCGCTCCGACTGGCCATCTGTTTGTGGGTAGTATGCTGTGCTAAACTTCAGGCGAGTACCGAGACTCTCTTGTATACTCCACCAAAAGTAAGAAGTAAACCTCGTATCCCTGTCAGACACGATGCTAACTGGCACTCCATGAAGGCGCACAATCTCCCTCATATACATATCTACTAAGGCCTCCGTCGATTGCCCAACTCTGAAGGATAAAAAGTGTGCGGACTTGGTGAGTCTATCCACGATTACCCATACTGCATTGCGACCACTAGGATTCCTCGGAAAGTCCGTAACAAAGTTCATAGTGATATGCTCCCATTTCCACTCCGGTATAGGGAGCGGTTGAAGCAATCCTGCAGATCTCTGATGCTCAGTCTTGACTTGCTGACACACCAGGCACTTGGCCACAAAGTATGCTATCTCTCTCTTCATTCCGTGCTACCAGTAGTACTGTCTCAAGTCCCTGTACATCTTCGTGCCTCCTGGATGAATAGAATATGTTGAACTGTGTGCCTCTGTCATCAACTCCTGACGAAGTTTGCCATTTGGAACATGGAGACAATCTCTGCATCTCAAAGTTCCGTCTTCATGTATACGCAGTCCTGTCTACATTCCAGCCTCTGTCCTCTGGTTAAGCCTCTGAAATCTGGCATCAGTTGGCAAGGCAGCCTTGATTCTCTCCACTAATATCGATTGCAACTGGAAACTCGACAACTGTCCATCTATTCCGGGCATAATGACCTCTATACCCATCTGCTCTAGCTCTCTCAACAGATGTTGTTGGGTAGTCAAGAAGAATGCCATGGGTCTTTTGCTCAATGCGTCAGCTACTACGTTGGCCTTTCCCGGGTGGTACAGTAGCTCAATCTCGAAGTCTGTCATCACCTCGAGCCAACGTCTCTGCCTCTGATTAAGGTCCTTCTGGGAGTAGACGTACTTTAGGCTCTTATGATCAGTAAATATCTCCACTCTTTCTCCATATAAATAGTGCCTCCAAAGTTTCAAAGCAAAAATTACCGCGGCAAGCTCCAAGTCGTGGGTGGGATAGTTCTTCTCATGGGTCCTCAATTATCTCGAAGCATAGGCTACAACTTTTCCATGCTGCATCAGGACACATCCTAATCCTTTTTCGGATGCATCGCTATAGATCACGAAACCTCCTGGTCCAGAAGGTATGGTCAAGATAGGTGCAGTAGTCAAACGCTTCTTCAGCTCGTCGAATGCCTTCTGACACTCCTCTGTCAAGGTAAACTCCTGCTCCCTACGGGTCAAGCGGGTCATCGGCTCTGCAATCTTCGCGAAGTTCTCTACGAACCTCCCGTAATATCCGGCAAGTCATAGGAAACTCCTCACTTCGGAGACATTGGTAGGGGTTGGCCATGTCTCTACTGATGAAATCTTCACCGGATCCACTGAAATTCTATCTCCTTAGATGACGTGTCCAAGGAAAGCAATACGATCTAGAAGAAACTCAAATTTGCTCAGCTTGGCATAAAGCCTCTCTCTTCTTAGCGTCTCTAACACTAGTCTCAGATGCTCTTCGTGCTCCTCGTGGCTCTTCGAATACACCAAAATGTCGTCGATGAAGACTACCACGAACCGGTCTAGGTATTGGTGGAATACTCTATTCATCAAGTTCATAAATACAGTTGGCGCATTCGTCAGCCCAAATGTCATTACTAATAATTCATAGTGACCATAATGAGTCCTGAATGCTGTCTTCTGAATGTCCTCTCTTCGCACCTTCACTTGATGATAACCCGATCTTAAGTCGATTTTTGTGAACACCACTGCTCCTGTCAGTTGGTCGAATAAATCATCGATTCACGGCAGGGGGTACTTGTTCTTGATAGTCAGAGCATTAAGAGCTCTGTAATCAATGCACATGCGTACTGTTCCATCCTTCTTGGGTACGAACAACATTGGTGCTCCCCATGGTGATGCACTAGGACGGATAAATCCCTTGCTCTGCATTCCTCTAATTATAGCTTCAGCTCATCTAACTCCTTCTTCGTCAATCGGTATATATTAGAAGATACCGGTGCTGCTCCAGGTACTAGCTCGATGGTGAACTCTACGTCTCTATCTGGCGGTAAGCCTAGCAGTTCTTCCTGGAATACATCCTCAAATTTTGTAACTATTGGCGGGGGTGCAATCTCCATAGCCATGCAAGTTCCCGCTATCTGTCCTACTCCTTGTTCGACGGTCCCTTGCATGTACTCGAACTTCGGTTGATTTGGTGGTCTAAAAGTGACGCTACCCTTCCGGCAGTTCAGTACGACGTTATACTGGCTTAACCAGTCCATGCCTAACACAACATCAAAGTACGGCATAGGCAATACCAAGAATCGCGCTCTCATCTCTCTTCTACATACAACTACCGAGCACGTTCTGATAGTGCTGGTAACCGGCACGATACCTCCTCCGGTAAGAATCTTCCAACTCTTAGGTAAGGAGGAAGTCGCTACTCCATGCATTGCTATAAATCTACTAGATATAAATGATAGCGTAGCACCAGAATCAAACAATGTAGTTGCAGGTAATGATGCAACTAAGATGGTACCTGTGATAGCTTCCCCTTCTGTTTCCTCCTCAGTAGCTGCTAAAGCAAAGGCTTGTCCCTGTCTCTGTCCTCCTGTCTGCTGTCAGTTTTGGTTGAACTGTACTTCTTGTGGGGCCAAGGGTGGTCCCTTCTAAAATCCTCTGGGTGCTGGTGGTCGCTGGTCTCCTAGTGGGGGTAGTATCCTCAGGACTGGTGTTGCTGGCCTCTGTCCTGTCTACAGTGCTGCCTCTCTATGCTGTGGGTAATCCCTGACAAGGTGCTGACTCGATCCACATATCATGCACTGTCCTAACTTCTTCCGGCAATCTTTAATGACGTGTCCCTTCTTGCCACAATGGTGACAAGTCGGAAGCTCCTGCTGGGGGTATGGCGTTGCCCTCTGCTGTGTCTGTGCTCCAGGACGACGGATCGGTCCTCCTGCTCTGGACTGTGCTCTGGCTGGTGTAGTCGTGCTGGAACGTCTAGCTCCCTGACGATGGCCTCCTGGATTCTCGCCTCTGCAAGAACCTCTTCATAAGAAATCCTCGCCTGTGTAGTGGTATACCTATGTAGCTCGAAATTGAGACCGTGATGAAATCTCTGGGCTTTTTCGAGATCATTGGGTATCATGACTGCACCAAATCTGCTAAGGCGGCTGAACTCCGCGTCATATGCATCAACAGTCATATTCTCATGTTTTAGATGTAGGAACTGGGAGTATATGGCATTTCTGACTGTAGTTGGGAAATACTTCGCATTGAAGTATTCTAAGAACTGTTCCCAAGTCTGGTTCTTGCCTACACTGCGCTCGATGGAATCCCACCAGTGATTGGCGTTGCCTTTTAGTTGGGCCCTCACTGCAGTCATCCAAAGGTTTGGATGCAGTTGTGAAGCCTCTAGTAGCATCTCCGTGTTGGCGACCTAATCGGAGATCTGTTCTGCAGTCTCATTGCCTGAGAAAGTATCTGGTCCCATCTGTCGGAACCATCTAACAGTGCCACCTGTCTGGGCTGGTGGAGGTGCTGGGACAGGAGTCCTCTCTAGTACTGCCATCAAACTCTGTCTCAACGTCTCTGTCTGATGCCACTGTGCTTGCATCATAGTCTGAAAGAACTGTAGCATCTGTGGCTGGCCATCTAGCTGTGGCATATGGGGTGGATAAGGTAGAGGCGGTGGTAGCAGAATCTCTGGCTGGGCAGTAGGCGTCTCCTCAGATGTCGGCCTCTCAGTCTGCGGCATCGGTGTAGCTCCTGAAGTCTGGCCCTCACAATATTGCGTGGGGATTGTCTGGGAAGTCTGTCCCTCAGGCTGCGGTGTAGGATCGCCATGCGATGTCTCGTGCCATTGTATCAGCGGGGTCTGTAGCGGGGGTTGCCCCTGGGGTACCTCCTCTCCTTGAGTGGTGTTATCCGGCACCGCGGCATGGGGTGCTCCTCGTCCACTATGCAAATTCATCAGCTGCAAGAGATAGGACTTCATTAAAAGAGTACGAGAACAAACAAATATGATGCAGATATTTAGAAGCAGTATGAAGAAAGTTCAAAGTCGAATCAAAAGTGGATAAGACCTAGTAATTTCTATCCTATTGCAGGCTCGCTGGGCATGTTACCATACCACAAGCGAAAAAAAAGACCTGCATGGGCCACCACTAAAACCATGTCACGCCTCAGTCCCAAAATATACGGGACCAGGCCACGTGGCAATAGCCAGCTGACACGTCTCCGAGGATATCCTAATTTAATGGATCCACGAAGAGTGATACGCTGTCCTACAATACTAACATGTCCAATATCAGTCAATAATAGGTAATCTAATCTCATCCACAATATAAAGAGCAAGAAGTACTAAATAAACTGCTGGATGATAAATACCAGTCTTAAGATATCATAGTACAACCAGTAAAGTCTGGTAGGAACAAACCCACTACTATGACGAATAAAGTACTGAAATGAGATAAAAAATAATGACTAGGGCATCGGCTGACTAGATAATGATGCACCCAATCTACGCAGAAGGCCTACCCACTGATCACGGAAACTCTGACGGCTACACCTCTAACTCCTCAGCTGTAGCGAACCTCGTCTCCTGTCCTGGTCCGTATACTGTGGGGTAGTAAGCCTCGTCCAAATCTGAAAATGTACCAGGTCCTCAGAGGGACGTAACAAGA
This sequence comes from Iris macrosiphon, assembly GCA_036927795.1. Taxonomy (NCBI): domain Eukaryota; kingdom Viridiplantae; phylum Streptophyta; class Magnoliopsida; order Asparagales; family Iridaceae; genus Iris; species Iris macrosiphon. Next base: position 178,285,705 of record JAYESA010000004.1, read on the forward strand.
TACATAGAAACATGTCATATATAAATACTGAATAAAATAAATACAATAAAGGGTGTGCTAACCATCTAAGTGAATGCAATGTGAGGACAACTGTGAGTATATGGGAAGGTGTAGGCTAGTATAACCCTCTAATTTTTCAGGAATTTTTAAATTTAATTTTTACAATTTTTCTGGAATTTTTTGGAATTTTTTTCTAATTAAAACTAAGGTATTTTATAATTAAATGATTTTTAAATAATGTTAAATAATATTTAAATATTATGAGAATAATATTTTCTGGTGTAAAATGAAAAATTAGACATAGGGTAATTTTTAGGAATTTATTGGACCCCGGAAGCATTTTTAAAGCCCTAAAAACCAAGTTTTAAATAAACCAAATTAAACCCTAAGATTAAACCCGGTTTATTTCAAATAAACCAAACCAACCCGAACCGGACCCGGTTCAACTGAACCAAACCCAAACTTGCGGGTCGGATCCGGGACTAACCCGCCGACCCGAAACCCGCATACCCGATAACCCGCACCCATGCATTAGCGGATCGGGTCAGATCCCTTCCGCCCGACCCGGACCCGAACCCGACCCGGGAACTCAAATCCCTAACCCCTCTTCCCCAACCGATCGACTCCCGTAACCGCCGTCGGCCGCCGCGATCCCCGCCGGCGGTTATGATCTGCTCCTCTCCCAGCCGCTCGTCCGCCTCCCGCACCGGCCGCCCATCCGCCTCCCTCATCCCTCTATATAAACCCCCTAGCTCCGCCCTCCGCCTGACCCTCTCCCCTCTCTCCGCCGTCTCCTTCTCCCGAGAACTGCCTCGCCAAACGGGACGACTTGGTCGCATGCGGTCTTCACCAAAGGGTGCGCGCCGTTGATACGGACGTGCAAGATTTTGCAGAAGTTGATTTGGATGTGCGTGCACACCGGAATCAACGCGTATCCGCCGACATCGCCCCGTATCCTCCTGTTCTGGATCTCATTGTAACTTTGTGTACACACGTTGGATCGAAACGAAACTTGCACCATCGGACTCGTAGCAATATGCTGGTCCTGTGACCCAAGTTTGGTTTGATTCTGAGAACGTTGACAAAATTGCGTATTATGGGCCCCACGGCTCCACTTGACGGGCGATTTTGTGATCAGCTCATCGGAATCCAAGTCTGAAAGTTCTGTTGGGTTCATATCAACATTCTGGACTTGTTGACACTAAGTTTGACGAATTTGGAGACCTTTGTTCCTGATATATTTTTTGGTGCGAAGCGGTCCACATGTGGACCCCGCTTTGACCAGAAACTATTATTTTTGCCCCTGTGTCCAAATTGGACTCAAGGACATGCGTTTCTAGCTATTTGATATTTTTTGAATCTGATGGTGATGTTTATTTCAGCTATCGGAGGAATCCCTGCAGAACTCGCTGAGATCAGAGCTACAGTTGGAGCCAGAATCCCAGGCAAGTGTACCTTACCAAATATTGTAGTTCTTGTTACATATTTCCTTGCCTTATTTATATGTTGTACATGCTTAAACCTAGGACCGTGTGACTTACTTAGCGTCCGATTAATAGTCGGGTGCCAACACTGTACGCAGAGTTATGTAAAGTCACCTAGAGATGGATACCGAGACCCTATACTTCTCATGCTTGCATTATCAAGTACGACATAACCCAGGACACTTGACACTATTCATGAGACAGAGTCTTCCTGAGATATTCATGGTGATTCTGTATAGGATACAGGTTACATGACATATTCTTTTGCTTAGATATTATATGACTTGATGCATTAGTTATAATCTTGCGTGGCATGGACATGAGACATTGTGGACATGAGACGTATGATTACATTGGGTGGGGAGAGTCACACAGGCTACAGGTTGACTATATTATGCCGGCGTCTTAGTCTCTCTCCGAGCTAGACAACCACATGATATCACTGCTACCGGCTCCCAGACACAGAGCTTGTAGTGGTTTCAGCCTGAGTTATAGTGTTGCTCTCATCTTGCATCACTTAGCTGGTTATATAGTTTACCCTATTGTTCATTTATTACTGCACTGTATTATTTATTTGGGCTTGAGTTATTTTGTACCTTGCTATGTCCCCTGAGGACCTGGATCCGGATTATGTCCCCAGATATAGCAGACGAGATCGATCCCGAGGTATACGGCACAAGAGCATTAGCAGGAGCAGGAACAGGAGCAGGCACTGGAGCAGTACCAGATCCAGTAGACGAGTGATCCCGAGGGTATCTTCTGAGTATATACTTTGTCCATACTCAGTATTTGCTGTTGTTATCCTTATTCTTGTATCTTGACAGATATATCAGACTCATTATCGGGTTATTCCCGAGATTATATTTTATTGTGATTGATCTTGCTTATTGATTCTGATATTGCTATATTTATTTTATGTGGATGAGATTAGTATATCTAGACCCTTATTGTATTACAGCTTAAGTACATCCTGATGGGTCCATTAAATTGGGTTTGTCCATCGGTGTGTGCTGCTGGCCATTGCCACGTGGCTAGTCCCTCGATATTTTGGGACTGGGGCGTGACAGCTAGACATATGCTGACATAATTCACCAGTCGTGGCAACCGGCTAGTATATGCCACGCATGCCCCCTATAATACGGGCGCAGGAATATAGTAACGTCCGACGTTCTATAGAGTATGGTATCTGCGATATCACCAAGTAACGTCCAACACTCTATAGAACGTGGTATCAGTAATATATATATACGTCCGTATCACTCTGTCGAGTGCGGTATCAGTGTAAAGGAGTGGGTGTCCCATATGCCTACTAGTCGTCCTCCCCGCCCAATATAGATATACAAGTCAAATAATCGACGCGCATACCCCCTTATCTAAATGCCAAGTCTCTATACTAAAATAGTCCTGAATTGCTTGCTAACCGTGATGCATGTCACACGCGGCGATAGCTAGTCGAACACGCGAACCCGTATCCCAATATGAATGTCACAGTGGATAAGTGTAAAGTGTCAGGTCTTGGAAGATATCAACGTATCCTCCTAACTGGGATGAGTCTACTAGTGACTAGGCCAAGTATACTAAATCATCGACGTATCCGTCGATAGCACCTGAATCAATCTCGGACGCGCACAGTCATATGAAATAAGCAAAAAATATCATACAACACATGCAATATTTAAATTAAACAGTAAATATGACAAGGTATCTTGCCTGAGTCTTCAAGAGGTGAATGCCAAAAGCCTGCTCCTGTAGCGTCTCCTGGCTGATCCAAAGACCCTAGACATACAATATAACACAACAATACAGGCATCAGACACTACGCATTAACTACATACGGTTAAGACGCTATTCTTGAATACTATCGCGAGTTCACTGTTGCTTGAATACAGCGTCACGTGTGCACGTAGCTAGGGTGTACCCGTGTTCTGTCTTCGGTTAACATGTGTCTCGAGGCAATAATTTATCTAGTTACGGGTTGACCATGATTTCTGTTCTGTGCGAACACATGTCTCTAGTTTCCATATTCAAACATACTAGGATTTATATCCAGGTGTTTCTAATGAATTACCTGTCCCCGGGTAACTGGTCATTAATTTAGAATAATTATTTATTTATTTAATATCTAATTAGAAATCACTTCCATGCATAAAATACTAACTAGGTTTAAAAGATATTAATACATTTTCATATCGACATGGCGACACGAAGGAGAAGTATATGACACACGAGAGAAGGGTTCAATGAACGAGTACCTGATCGGCCGAGCGAGGGGGTCAGCTCGCTGGTCGACTGTCTTCTCCGGCGTGGGTGAACTCCGGTCGTCGTGTGGACGATCCGGCCTGCCGGCGTTCAGTCGACTGCGATGACTGTAGTCTCGGTTGCAGTGGCCTGGCGCGGTGGCAGCGGCTGGGACGGCGTCGGGCATGATGGTCAGGTCACGAGATGGTCGGGGTCGGCCTCTAGGGGGTGGTTGTCGGGGCTGGAGGGTGGTGGGGAGCAGTCGGGATCGGCCGGGGGTCTAATGGGGGTTGTGATGGTCGAGGATGGTGCTGGTATGGGTGGAGGCGGTCAGTTATGGTGAAGTGGGGGTCCGGCTAGTCGGTGATGGTGAAGTGGGGGTCTGGCGAGTCGGGCGGCGTGTCTGGCGGCGTCAGTCGGAGTGGAGGGTGGTGGTTTTTGGAAGTCGGGTGGCGGCAGCGGCTCGGGTTGGCCGGGTTTGAATGGAATGGTGATGGTGGCTGGATGGGTGGAGTTCCGGCGGAGAGGCGGCGGTCTGAGGGGTGGTCCGGCGGGTCAGGGGTGGTTCAGTCCGGCAGGGGTGGTCTCGGCAAGGGTAGGGATTCGGCTAGGGTTGAGAAAAAAGGGTGAAGGTGTTAGGGTTTCACTAGTAGTAGGGAGAGGTATTTATATAGGAGGGGTTCATTGCCTGGCCTCGGGCCTTGGGCTTGTCTGGGCTCCTTGGGGTGGGGTCTAGTCCTCATGATAGGTATGCAGGGCTTGGTTATGTCATGTTTTGGGGTGATCTGGCCTCAATTTAATTTAGGTTACAAGCAATTGCATCAAGCATTAGGAGAAAGTTTGGTTTAAGGAAATAATACTTGGGCGTTTTCAACGACTGTTGTGCAACTAGATTTAAGCCCCATAGTGGGAATCTAATAGTTGCACAAAGTGCAGGTGGGTAGTCTGGCGTCTCTAGGAGGTGAGTACTTAATTGGTTTGGGGGTACCTACTAGTATAGTGCTCCAAACGTCAAGCAACCGCAAGGTGTATTAAGTTACAATATTGCTGCACATTAAATCTAATTACAATCAATTTAATTCCTAGTTTCTTAATTTAAATCCAATTAGCTCTGATTTGGTCGAGGGGGTTTACACTCTAGGTAATGGTTTTCAAAATTGTCCTCCACACTAATCAAAAAGAGGTTCACACAATCCATTATCAATTAAGGTCTTGTTACATACACTCAAGGAATAATTACTCTATGTTCTTGTATATGTCAATGACATCATTATTATCAAAAATGATAAAGCTGTCATTTCCGAACTAAAACAATTTATTGAAAAAAAAATTCCATCAAAGACCTAGGTTGGTTACAATATTTTCTTGTAATTGGGATTTCTCGTTGGCAAAAGATAATTTTTCTCTATAAAAAAAATATTCTTGATATCTGAAAGGATGTCGGCATGGTTAATCAGTGCCAGTGTAACTAATCTTCCAATGGAGAAACGGTTACGTCTTCGACCCACATATGGTGATTCTCTACCCGATCCAATATCATATCTTGGTATTATTGTTTATTTTCTTTATCTCATAGTTACACAGCTTGACATTCGATATGTTGTTAACAATATAAGCCAACTATTATAGGCTCCACGCATCGCTCACTTAGACGGTGCTACTCGCGTTCTTAATTACTTAAAATGATCAATTGGTAAAGAACTCTTGTTATTATCCGCCAGTGCTAAAAAAATCTGAATAATGCTCACCCCTAAATACCATATTGGATTCGGCATGTATAGCCAACCACCTAGTGAACCAGACTCGGTCTACATCGGACCAAATCGGTCCTATTGGAATACAGTACCAACACAAAATAATGAACATGTCATTTTATTGATTGAAAAAGAAAATACATATTTATTACTTATATCTAATGACAAATTATCCTGAAAATAGAATATGAACTAGGGCATATGATTATAGTGAAAGATTACAAATTTTCTTTTCCAACAATGATAAACTATTATATTCAAACTAAATTATATTAGTGTAGGTTGGAATATCCAAATTAGGCATCTTTAAAAATAAATCATTAAATATAATTCGATTTGTCGCGGTCTAACCGATCCAAATATTCCAAAATACTCCGAGACAGTAACGAAATTATCAAAAGTAGTATCTTTCACGTGTGTTCCACATACGAAAAAAACTATAATATTATTGAAAAAATAGATAAAAATTTAAATTATATATATATTTTAAATATGATTGAATTTAATTAAAATTTATTATAAATATAGTTTTAGAATTTTTGATAAATGATAGATAATACAATATAGTTAATTTAGATATAATTAAAATATTGAATATAGTTTACAATTTGTTATATGTTCACGTAGTTAGAAGGATTTCAAATTTTTTCTTTAACAACGTGAGGAGATAACATATGCGATAGTTATTTTATTTATTTATTAATAATTGATGATATACATATGACTCAAACGATTCATTTTTGAACTGTTTTTAAGCTGCATTATGATACTAGAGATGAGACCATTGATAAAGATACTACCAAAATTGTTAAGAGATCAAATTTTTTTTTTTCCAAAACAATTTTGACAATCCTAATTTTTTATATGTATATTCATTCATAACTATTAAAATTTTGATCTGTCTTAAAATAAATTAGAGCTGTTAAAAAAAAATTGAAGTCCCATAACAATCTTTCAAATGCCTTACCATGTCCTAACATGGTGGGGAAAAAAAAATTCTTAGAAACCAAAACAAACAAATATAACATGCACCACATTCCAGGAGCACGAGACCCACAATCCTGAAGCCCTCCGCAGCAGTAAATTATTCTTGGGCCTACTTCCAGCACCAGTGAAAATTTAAATCCTTACCACGACAATCAAGCTCGGGAGCCGGCGATAAGCTAAACCTGCTCCACCTACGTGGATCAATAATGGCCGTACACGTAACCAACGACCAGTAAAGCTAGTAGACAAAAAGCTGAGAAAAGGTCCCACTTCCAAAAATCGGGGATTTTTTACTTCGGACGGAGCTCGCTCGAGTCTTTATACCCGTACGGACCAGAGTCCGAGGAACCCTTTTTTTCTCTTTTTCCCTTCGTCTGATTTAAATAATCGTCTCGATTCAAAAATCTCACCTTCTCCCCACTCATATTACACTGTTTCTATGTGCACGTTTTACCAAAATATCCCTCTCACGTGCGGAACAGTTGCTGCCAATGCCATGCCATCTAGCTCTCCACGTTTTTGAAAGCTGACACAAGAATGCTATTTATCATGTACGCCCCTCCAGATGTATATTTTGGCAAGCTGAATGCCTTACATTTTACTAATTTGTACAAAAGAGTACTTTGCATTCTTACCGAGACTCATTTGTCTCCCAAAGCATATTTGAGTCTATTTTTGTCCACCCAACAAAACTGGCACGTATGTTCATTATTTCACTCAAATATTATTACGTAATATTTTTATGCTATCTAAAATTATTTTGGAAATAATTTTGTGAACATCGAAAATAGTTTTGACTCATATTTAATACGTGACAACACTTAAGCTAAATGGTGAATATATATCTTAGTTTTGGTAGATGAATAAAAATTTAGTATATATTGCATTCTCTCAGTGTGCGAGGTTTAGAGAGTCGGTACATTAGTTATCTCACAATCAAATAATAACTAATGTACTTTTCAAATTTCAGGAAAGAGAAAGAATACCTTAAATATTGTAAAAAAATTAAAATTTAGAGTTTTTTTATATTTATCCTCCCATTTGATCTTTATAACTCTCTTGTCCTTTTATTTTTAATTTAATTACTACAAATTTTATTTCATACATTAGCGAAATATTTTTTGTATTTACTTCCCCAATATTTAGCACCAAATGGAGGATTTATAGTAATTAAATAAAATATGGGGGCAAGAGAGTTACAAATAACAAATATGAGAGTAAATACAAATAATTCTAAATTTTATAATATAACGTTAAGGGAGGATGTGTCCCCCACCACATCATATTTACTGTATGTTATTTATGTTTTTATAATATTTATAGACAAATTTTATTATGAAAATATTCTCGTATTGATTAAAAATAAATTTTTTATTTTAGAAAAAGAAAGAGAGACTCGCAACTACTTGCTAATAATGGATTCTATAACAGATTGTAGGCTTCCGATTGTATACACTTTCTATATCGTTCTATAAAAATAGAAAGTAGCTTATAAAAATTGAGAAAACAAACATGTAAATTATTGTCATGAATAGGAGTGAGTGTTATGTTTATTCGATTTTAATCGAATCAAAATAATCAAAACCGAATAAATCGATATTCTAAAAATCTAAAACCGAAATTGAAAGAAAATTAGCTATAACTGAAACCTAATTAAACTGATAATCAATTTATTTTATTCGGTTGAATTATTATTATTATTTAATGGACCGGATCACAAATTAGAATTGTAAGTAAATTATATCGATATTTTTTATATACATATACGTTTGTTGTATTTCAAAGTTTTGGCTCAAATTTGAATTATTTGTTAAATTATAAAAAATTGAGGTTTAAAATACATAGATAAAATTATTGTTTTCAAAACGTAAAAAAATTTACACAATTTTAATTATATATATATATATATATATATATATATATATATATATATATATATATATATATGCTTCAAAACGATCAAAAAATGAGTTGTCTAAGTTGTTTGTAAATACTCAACCATTTATTTAAAAAACTAATATTACGTAAAATAATTTATTAGAAAAAAATAAATTTGTTATACATAACTTCATGGGGAATCGATCTTGACAATCCAAGAAGAATGCCTCCCACCTTAACTATATGAGCTAGAAGAGGTGTTTGATTATAATTATATAATATTATGTAGTTAAATAATTAGTAACGATTTATTTAATTTTTAATTTTTTAGTTACGTTATGATATACGTACAGCTTAGACGACTAGTTTTTTCAAAACTTTTTATAAAGAGTAAAAATATATTCATAATAAATTATAATTAAATATATTTAAACTATTTTATAATAATATTAAAAATAATTATTTTACGTGCAACGCACGTGCATTTATTAGTATATATAATTGAGGATATTTACATAATTGGGTAAGTCTTATTCTATTTTGAACCGAAATAAAATTTGAAATAAAAATCGAAATCGAATAATTTTTTTTTTTTAAAACCGAAATCGAATCAATTTTTTTTGTTCTTCTTCCAAACCAAACTGAATCTCTTATTCGGTTTGGTCCGGTTTGGTTATCCGTCCAAAAAAAATTAGTTACAAGTACCTAATTTTTCATGGAATTTTTTTTGCAAATAAATATATTTTATAGGAGAAAAACATGAAAATGTCGCTTTGTTCTTTATTAAAATTGGAAGTGTATTAATGAATTATTACGACCATAGAAGTATCTACCAGCAAAAGCGCGCAGTCCGATGGGCGTTCCAGTAATTTCGACTTGCAATCGAGCGTCTTCACTCCCCCTTCTTCCTCACTGTCACAGGTGCTTCGGAAACCACACCCCCCCCCCCCCCCCCCTTCTTCCTCACTCTCACTCTCTCTCTCTCTCTCTCTCTCTCTCCACTCAGAAACAATGGCGGTCCTCCGGATCCGCTCCTCCGACCTCCTCCCCCTCCTCCTCCAAACCCTAACCCTAGCCTCCTCCCTCACCACCGACGGCCTCTCTCTCCTCGCCCTCCGCTCCGCCGTGTCCCTCGACCCCACCCGCGCCCTCTCCTCCTGGTCCCCCTCCGACCCCGATCCCTGCCTCTGGCCCGGCGTCTCCTGCCGCCCCGACCGCCGCGTCGCCGCCCTCCTCCTCCCCGACCTCTCCCTCTCCGGCTACCTCCCCTCCGTCCTCTCCCTCCTCTCCGCCCTCAGCTCCCTCGACCTCTCCCGCAACAACTTCTCCGGCCGCGTCCCCGAATCCCTCGCCAACCTCACCTCCCTCTCCCACCTCGACCTTTCCGGGAACCGCCTCTCCGGCCCCCTGCCTCCCTCCGTCGCCTCCCTCACCTCCCTCGCCGGCGTCCTCAACCTCTCCTTCAACCAATTCTCCGGCGAGATCCCACCGGAGTTCGGGAACATCCCGGTCACCGTCAGCTTAGACCTCCGAAGCAACCACCTCTCCGGCGAGATCCCGCAGGCCGGGTCGCTGCTCAACCAAGGCCCCACCGCCTTCGCCGGCAACCCGGGCCTCTGCGGGTTTCCCCTCAGGAACCCCTGTAGCCCTAGCACCTCGGGGCTCCCGCTGGCGGGGGTGGAGTCGCCGGTGCGGCCGGCGGAGCCGAAGGAAAGGGCGGCGGAGAAGCGGGGTGCGGCTTCTCCGGCCGTGATGGTGTCGGTGCTCGGCGCGGTGATTCTTGTGGCGTTCGTTTCGGTCCTGGTGCTGCAGTGGCAGCTCCGGAAGAGGCGCGGCAGGGGCGAGGAGCAGAAGAGGGGTACGGGGAAGGAGAAGGAGAAGGGCGGTGAGATTATTATCGCCACTGAGGAGAGGAGGGAAGGAAGGAGTGGTAAGAATTGAATTTGAATGGATTAAAGCATTTGATTACTCATTTCTTCTCTGCCTGAATTATATAAATAATCTATATAGAACTCGTAATTATCACCACTCTGTTGATTAATGATTAATGATGGTAGGATCATACTCATTATTATTGCTTATCCATTTATCTATCTATATTTATATCTATACTACTATATAATATGGAAAGTGAAGCTTCATGGTGGAAATTTTTGTTTCTAAAATATACTTATCTATGTTTACTACTTGAAATTGTTCATTAATTAACATGGGTAGTTAGGTAATTACGTGTGAAAAAAAAAGGGAACTGTTGTTTGCTTTTTCCAAGATATACAAAATTAATGAGTTTTGTTCTCTCAAGTACTAAAAAATGAAAAACTTATTGTTTGTTCTTCCTAAATAGTTTGAATTTCGTGCAAGACGTGCATATTTACTAGTCTATATAATGAGAAAGGTTCAGCTTCACCGTAAAACATGTCTTTCAAAATATACCCTTACATATATTTACCAATTCAAATTATTGATTATCTATGCTACTATATAATGAGAAAGGTTCAGCTTCATCGTAAAACATGTCTTTCCAAATATACTCTTGCATATATTTACCAATTCAAATTATTGATTAATGTTAACAGGGCAACTAGGTAATTACTGGAGTTGTCTTTTGTTTAAATATATATATATATATATATATATATATATATATATATATGGAGTTGTCTTTTGTTCTTCCTAAATAGTCTTATATATATAGTAAATTCACGTGCGTTGCACGTAAAATAAATTTTTTCTTCTAAAATTAATATAAAATTATTTAAATATGTAAATATATTTAAATTAAGATTTATTATATAATTTTTATATTTTAATTAGGTTTTGTTATATATTTGATTATATTTTAATTATAATTAGTTATGGATATATTTCTACTTTTCATAAAGAGTCTTGAGACAGTTAGCAACGTTATATTATCTAATTATAAACAAACATCTCTTGTAACTTACGTGGTTAAGGTGAGGTTTTCTCTCAAGTTGGCTGAGTTCAAATCCTTGTAGTGTATTTATAACAAATTTAGTGCGTTGTGCGTAAAATAATTTTTTTCTTCTAAAATTAATATAAAATTATTTAAATATTTAAATATATTTAAATTAAGATTTATTATATATATTTTTAGATTTTAATTAGATTTGTTATATATTTGATTATATTTTAAAATTAATTAGTTATGGATATATTTCTATTTTTCATAAAGAGTCTTGGGACGGTTAGCTACGTAATATTATCTAATTATAAACAAACATCTCTTGTAACTTATGTGGTTAATGTGGGAGGTATTCTCTCAAGTTAGCTGAGTTCGAATTCTTGTAGTGTATTTATAACAAATTTAACTTTTTCCAACAATTTTTTACATAATATTAATTTTTAAAAAATATTTAATTGATGATGATATACATATATCTTAGACGGCTCACTTTTGAGCCGTTTTGAAGCCGTAGATTTTGTTATATATTTGATTATATTTTAATTATATTTAGTTATTGATATATTTCTACTTTTCATAAAGAGTCTTGAGACGGTTAGCTACGTAATATTATCTAATTATAAACAAACATCTCTTGTAATTTATGTGGTTAAGGTAGGTGGTATTCTCTCAAGTTGGCTGAGTTCGAATCCGTATAGTGTATTTATAACAAATTAGAAAATTTTGAACAATTTTTTATGTAATATTAATTTAAAAATAATAATTAATTGATGATGATATACATACGTCACTTTTGAGCTGTTTTGAATTTGCCTTATATATATATATATATATATATATATATATATATAGTCTTTCTAAGTAGTCTTAATCTATGTATACTACTACTATATATTGAGAATGGTTCGGCTTCACCATGAAACTTTTCTTTCCAAATATACTTTGCATATATTTATCAATTCAAATTATTGATTAAAGTTAATAGGACAACTAGGTAATTACGGGAGCTGTCTTTTGGCCTTTCTAAATAGTCTTCCATGTATGTATAAAATAATATATATAATATAATAATATTAATATAGTCTTCCTTAGTAATCTTAATTTAGAATAATTATGACCGTTGTCTTTTAGTCTTCCTAAGTAGTCTTAATAAAGATTAAAATAATTACAACAACTATTTTTAATATTCCTAATAATTATCAGTGAAATTCGTGCAATGCACATGCTTATATACTAATACTATACTATTATATAGTGGGAAAAGTTCAACTTCACTGTGGAACTATTTTTTTCAAATATACCCTTGCATATGTTTATCAATTAATATTGCTTATTAAATTAATGGGGACCATTAGGCATTAGGTAATTACAGGACCTGTCTTTTAGTCTTCCTAAGTAGGTTTAGTAAAGATTAGAATAATTACAACATGTGTCTTTTAGAATTCCTAATAATAATCTATGAAATACGTGCAACGCACCTTCATGTATACTAGTTGGGTCTAACTGTAGAATGTTTAAGCAAACAAAATATATTTCTTCAGCCATCAATTAGTTTATAGTCACGAATAGTCAGTATTTCCGACTGTTGTATAAAATTATAAACTTTTTACATAGTGGATTAACATCAAATAATAAGAATTTTTTTGATATTTATATTATTTTTATTTTTAGTCTAGCATTTCTTGTGTGTTTTGTTGCAATGCAGATAGCTCATGTAATAGCTATTAGCCACCATTTAAACAATATGGGTTTTCATATACAAACTAATTTGTATTGTTGTTCCCGGAACAGTATACTGCAGATATACCAGCTTACTCACTGGATATCAGTCTATATGAGTCTATGACAATCAATTTAACAAGCTGGTATCGGCCTATTATGCCAGCTGTTTAATATACCAATGAAAGTTTAGTTTAACAATTTTAGTCGGTATGCTTTAAGTTTATTAGTTCTCTTTGTCCCACATATCTCATCTCTCTATTTCTCTTTTCAATTTATGGATAAAAAAAGTTTCTTCAAGCAACAGTTATTTGGATCACAACATCGTTCACAAAATTGTTTTTAAATTTTCAGATAAAAAACATTTTACCACAGCGTAGCAATTCTTCCCTCTCTCTGAATATGGAATAGATCAGGAAGAAATAATTTTTTTTTAAAAGGAGAACATTTCTCTAAAGGAAGAAAAACAAAAGGATGCTGGGATACACTTATCTATCTTTATGTTGATCATCTCTAGAAGGATTATTTTAGAAGAATGATTACTTTCCGTTATTAAAGAGAAATATCAAGCTCTTGCCGAAGGCAAAGGGTAACTCGGGTTTAAGGAGTGCTGGGATACACTTATTGTCCTTCAGTCCCCTCTTTTTTTTTAACAATGTAGTATATTTGAAGGAATTCCATGCGACAAACTGTGTATTTGGAATTCTTTGAAAATGTTGACGAATTTTATGTATCTCTGCAACTCTAAATGTTAACGTTCCGCGGATTTCTTCATGCCAATCTGAATTTGTCATTCAGGTGAGATCTATGTGGCAGTGGATGAAGGATTTGGACTCGAACTGGAAGAGCTTCTTCGAGCATCAGCTTATGTTGTGGGGAAGAGTAAGAGTGGGATTGTGTATAAGGTGGTTGTAGGTAGGGGACCAGCAGTTGCTGTGAGGAGGCTGAGTGAGGCTGAGGAAGGTGAAGTTGAAGGTGGGGATGAGTGGAGGCGGAGAAGGGCATTTGAGTCAGAGGCAATGGCTATCGGTAGAGTGAATCACCCAAATATCCTGAGGTTAAGAGCATATTACTATGCTCCAGATGAGAAGCTTCTTATCTATGACTACATTCCCAATGGCACATTATATTCTGCAATACATGGTAATATACATGCTCTCTCTCCACTTACACAGACAATTTATCCTATTAATTCTCAACACTTTGCATTGTCATTGAATGTTCCTCTTGCACAATTTGTATTTGATTGAATCACATGGTAGTCCAAAATTTAATAAGTTTTACGAATCATTCTTAAATATCAATTAACCTAATTATTAAATCATTTGGGGCACTCTCTATTTATTCATTTTTTTTATTAATGCTTATATCCGCTGTTATTGCTGCATTTTCCTTCAATACTTTTACATTTAAGTTGGTTGAAAAATCTAATCTAGGGTATAACTTTGCCAATTGGCCAGACAGTTCATTTTGACATATATAATCAATGTGATCCTATCATCCTAGTCTAAATGTGGGACTGTGCCTAATCTCAAACACCAGGTGACCTCCCTTGCATACTAAAGATTTCCTGTCTTTTTTTTAAGTTAATCACCATAACTGCTTGCTCATAGATTTCTGACTAGATGACCTCATTCAAAATTGATTTAATAGCAGCAAATTTCCATTAAATGCCACATGTTAGAGAATACCAGTGTACTTCAGTAGTCTTGCTGCAACAATTGCGCGCCCCTTCTGTTCACTAAGCATGTGAATGTGAATGTGAATGTCAAAGAGTAACAGTACAACAATCTTCAATAGTAAAGGCTGGTCACAGCCACTTTTCCTTCCTGAAATTATTACTTGGTCCAATTACATGTGCCTCCTGAGTAGCCATTAAAGGTACTCAAGGCAGTCCATGCTTTGTTTTTGTGATCGATTTCTAGCTTGCTGCAGGTTGGATAGCTCCATGTTAGGTGATGCTTATAGAACTTGTCATAGTAATCTTCTTCAAAGCTTCATAACAAGCATAATATAATTCAGTCCGCATCCATTCTTTTAAAAAAATTGAACTGTTTGGCGCCGCTTTAACCAATATTTGTTCACGAATCTTCCTAATAATTATTCTTTCATTGGCTAAATCTCAAATTATAAACTGAGTACCGCGTGAGCAAGGATTAGCTAACAATTGAATCCCTTATCCTCCAATTTTAACTTTCTTATGAAACCCTTGGAAAACTAGCAGGTGGACCACTGAATCCGGCAGCTCAACCACTCCCCTGGGCATCAAGGCTCAGAATTATTCAAGATGCTGCACGGGGTTTAGCCCACCTCCATGAGTACACTCCCAGGAAGTTCATACATGGCAACATAAAAACCTCGAAGATCCTCCTTGATGATGAGCTCCACCCGTACATCTCTGGCTTTGGCCTAACTCGACTCCTCTCTGGTACCCAAAAGTTCAATCACTCTCTATCCCTCTCCAGAAAACTGGGTTCTGCCACTAGTAGCACCATGCAATGCATGGTGGGGCCTTCAACAGAATACCTGGCCCCTGAGGCCAAGGCCTCAGGCAGTTCAGTTACTCAGAAGAGTGATGTATATGCCTTTGGTGTGGTTCTATTGGAGGTATTGACAGGGAGGTCACCTGGTGTGAAGGAGGATAACGACCAGGGAGAGTTGGAAGGGTTTGTGAGGAGGGCATTCAAGGAAGAGAGGCCGCTGTCTGAGGTGGTGGACCCTGCGCTTCTACACGAGGTATATGCAAAGAAGCAGGTGCTTGCAGTGTTTCACGTAGCTCTTGGGTGCACTGAGTCGGATCCAGAATTGAGGCCACGGATGAGGGCAGTGTCCGAGAGCCTAGATCGTGTTGGGTATCAACATTGAAAATTGTCTCTCCTTTTCTGTCATGGTTGTATTATTTTTCTAACTGTAGAAGTTGTAGGAATTTTGTAGTGGACTAAGTGCCTCAAATGTCCCTCCTCCTACCATTGCAGAACCTGATGTGCAGGAAAAAGAAAAGGAACTAGGCATACGTGGGATGAGCTTCATTTGAGTCACTTATTTTCTCAGTCCAGTAGCTTATTCTTGATCTTTCTACATGTAGAGAGGCAGGCTTCTTTCTAGTGACAATGCCCTTTTGGCATTCTTCAGATTAGATGCCGGAGGGGAGTAGGTGTCAAGATGTAATGTATGTATTGTTCTCATCTCATGAACAAGACCTGTACTTTTGATGTCGTCTCATCGGTTTGCATGTTGGTATCATCTCAATCTGTATCTTATCATTGGTGCCTCCAATTAAATTGGAATTTACTGTGAGACTCGTTTTACCGTATTACGTATTTTGTACTTTTTTTTAATGTTTTATTGGATTTCGTGGAATCTCAGAATTTTTTTTTAAATTGAAATTTGATTCACTAACAGGCATATATCTGCGGTATACTCCAGCAAACCTTGATAGATATTTGTTTTACTTTTGAGATATATTTGGGATATTTTGTTTTACTTTTGAGATATATTTGAGATATTTTTGAGAGAGATTTTCGAGAATAATGTACAATATTTTCTAATATATATTGGTTTTTTGGTTTTGTTTTAAGTGGTCGAGATTGATTTAATTTCGTGACTTTGATCGCTGAAGAGACGGATCAGACGGTCACGATTAAATCACCTCTTATATATATATATGAATTGATTTTCTCTCTCTAGCTTTTCTTTCTTCACTTTCTTCATTTCCTCTCCTTTTCTCGTGAGATCTAGGAGCCTGATCGTGAGACCTAAGAGAGTGATTTTTGAATCCCTCTTGATGGTGGAGTTGAAGGTATAGGCTGGGAGCTTGACTTGAGGTAAGTATATCTTGTCAAAATCTTGAACGACTTTACTTTACTGCAGTTTTTGATTTCCTTGGTAGTTTATGCTTAGAATTTCATGATATTTGTTTTGTTAATATGTTTCTCTGGTGATTTTTTTTGCCATGGACTAGTTTCAAAAACTGTTTTGAGCTTTGTTTAGACTTTTCCGGTAGAAATTCTGATATTTACTGGTTAGGTAATTTGGTGTCGGAAACGATAACCAGAGTGATTGTCATGAAACTTAGTCTATATGTTATGTGAGACTTACCATTATATTTGATATCTTGCTAGACCAGTTTTCGTTAAGTTTTGGAACGTGATTTTGGTTCCGAAATACTCGTCGTGATTAGACTTTTCCTAGAATTGCCTATGAAAATCGGCATACCGACGGTATATTGGTGTATACCAACGGTATACCGATTTTGGCATGACTTGTAATCGTAGAACTTGCTGTGATGCAAACCGGCATACCGACGGTATATCGGTGGTGTATTCTTTTTTTATATGCTTTACTTTTCGTCGTGTTTTCTTCCTTGGCACCTAGTTGCATATGCTTTTGGTATGATTACGTGTGACTAGTAGTGCCTAGACTTGACCTTGTTGTACCGTGATTTACGTGACCAGTCTCTTGTATAACTAGGGGATGATTTACACCCTAGATACATTTGCCATGATTACATGACCAGGTGATCTCATATGCTAGGGGATTGATTTACACCCTATATACTAGTGATAGTGACTCGTAACAGTGCACTTGTGGTCATTGTATATGACATACGTGATAGTGACTCGTAGCAGTGCACTCGTGGTCATTGTATATGACGTACGTAATAGTGACTCGTAGCAGTGCACTCGTGTTCATTGTCCCTTACATGCGTGACAGTGAACCATAGTAATAAACTCGTGATACTTTACCCATATATTATCTGTTGTGGCTTGTTATAGAACACGCTAGTCGTGTTTATAACTGTGTGGTTGTATTCTTTTCTTACCCTATGCGAGTGTTTGTTAAATCATCATCCTGTCTCGCATATCCCTACGGGAAGCATTATGTCTAGGATGGATTCTGCGAAATGCCATATCCGGAATCCTGAAATAAAATATTAAGGATTTTAACTAGCGTGAATAACTAGATCATTGGGAGGGTAGAATCTCCAGGTTGCATGTAGTCCAGTTGTCTGGCCACCTTGCTTCATGGACTTGTAGCTCTCCGTTGTGAGGGACATATTTTCAGCTCACCGTCGTGTGGGACATTATGTCTATGTAGACGATTATTAGCTCGTCGTCGTGCGGGGCATACTAGGCTCACCGTTGTGTGGTGCCACTTCCTAGGATGCAGGCTTTGAGGCTAGACAGTCCATTATATTTATTAGCTTAGTTATGGTTGGGCTTAACTTGGATAGTCTGCAGGGGCATGTGACCAATAGAGAGTTTCTCAAGATTGCATTTGCTAGTAATTTGGTTTTGTGATAACCCTAGTTAGCTAATGGTAGCAAGCCGTAGACATTGCTTGGCCGTGCTTTATTGATTATTACTATTGCTTGCCTAGTGTCTTCTCTTTTCTCGTATGGCTACGTTCCGGTAAGTAACGAGAGACTAGGTTCGACTCGGAAAAAGAATCATAATCCTGGTCCTTATTTGGTTTAAGGGTTATGGTTCCTAGGAGTTCCCAAATATTCTTGTTGCTTGCCGACTTATCTTTTTCTCTTCATGGTTATTGCCACTTATGTGTTTTCTGTTTTCACTGGTTATTGTTATTTACATGTTTATTGATTTTACCGTCCCGTGATCCCATGCACACCACTGTTCTAGCTTACTTGGCATGACGTGTACATGTTCACGTGCTCAGTTTCACTTTTTACATCATCAATTTATTTTCAAGTTTCACGGTGCTTTTACATACTGGTGATTATATGTTGCTTAGTATATTGTAGTTTGTTTTGCATGCTAGTTTTAGTTCATAGCTTTTGGCCTCCTTGTGGTACTTGCTATTTGGGGTTTAATCCAACTAGTTTTGCTTGGCTAGATCCGGTAGCAAAGCCAAAGGATCTTCCATACATTTTCGAGAATGGTGACCACCAGGAGCACTAGAACCGATTGAGTGTGTTTCTATTTTGTTCTCCCACTTATGTACATATTCTTTTGTGGCGTTTAGTCCCGAGCACCTGTTAGCTCATATTTTGTACTTGATACATCGCCTACAGGGAATAACATGACTAGCATATTCTAGACCAAGGCTAGAGTTGATCATGTATGACTATTATTCTTGCTACTTCTTCATTTTGTATTACTAGCTTCATGATCATCTATGTATATTTGGTTTGAGACGCTTTACTATCTTACTTCTGATGATCATATATTTGTATATTCTGGATTCCTGCTTGTGATTGAGACACTAGGATTTCTTGACTTAGGATTGACTATTGGCTTGTAGTATTAACCCCATGTCTATTCACAATCGTGACCGTATTTCGGGGTACTGGCGTGTAATGTCCCGCAACCGCACGGTGCATTACGATGAGTCAGATTAAACGAGACAATGGCTGGTTACATTTTGATTTGTTGAATTTGGGAGCAAGTATTGATTTGAGTTGGTTTCATGTAAAGATCACGTGCGGAGTTCGATGGAATCAGGTGTTCGTTCAAAGCAGTACTGATATAGCGGAATTAGAGCGATAAAGTCGTATTCTTTAATCCGATCGGTCAGATAATTTGGGAAGTACGTCATGCTCGTACGGTCATACCAATTGAGTAGATCGTGCTTTGCATCAGACCACGGATTCAAGGGATCGGCCGTATCGATAAGACAAAGTGCTAGCGGAATCAGACTTGGTGAGTGGGCTCTGTCCCTTCTCCTCTACTCCTCCATGCCTAATAATATGGAACACACGTAATGGCTTGAACACTTGGAACTTGAACATTGGAAATACCGCACTGTGGCGTACATAGAGTGTGCGTCGTTTGATTGGATATAATTTATGGCTTTGGGTTGGACTTACGTTGGGCAGTTGGAGCTTGAATGGATCATCTTCATTGGAACATTGAGGCACTTCGGGTGAGCTAGCGAGCGTGCGTTGCGCACGAGTATCAGTTGGACGCTTTGTCAAGCAAATCGTGCAGTTGTGGTTCAAAATCAGACAACTGCATCGGTGAGGACATTGTGCCACAGAGTTTTTAGAGCGAGGGGTGTTGCACCAATTAGAGCATTGTGTCAAAGCGGCATAGTGCCTATGGGGATAACTGGAGATGGTGCCTTGGTCTATAGTTGGATAATGATTATGGATAATTGGATGGATCAAGGCGAGTATCGTTTAGTGGGACGAGAAGGCTCGATTCTCTCATTATACCTACTATTGGAGTTTGCATTGGTCACAGACAACCTGTTGTGCACATGGTTTGGTTTTCTCGAACGGGATAGGCTTTGGGACACCGGGACCGTTCGGCCATGGAGGAAATAAATGGTAGTGTGCCTTGGAAGCGGTACTGGCAGTTCAAGACGACCATGCGGACTAGCTACTCAGTGTTGGATCGGGTCAAACTGCACTTCATATAGATAATAGTTGGTTTGGTTCGTACATTCGTGTAGGCGACGACGACCACCTTGCCTCGTGCAAGAGTGTGCATATCGATGATTGGATTAATAAGGCTTGGATTGTGGCATGGTTTGCGGATGGATTTTGAGGGTTGGAGTGCGATGTGGTTCGATAGGTTCGCGTTGCTTCGGATTTGAGTAGGTTATATATGCTAGTATATTTACTTGAGTTGAATGCTTGCATGCTTAAACTGCTTTACAATTTTTCTTAACATGTCATACCTCTGCCATGAAATAAATCTAGGATTCAAGTATAAAGATCACTATATAACTGTTTGCATTCACTATCTATTTAGTGTCGGTTTAGACGAGTGGGTTATCCCGCTCACCAGTACGGCTATGTACTGACCCACGTTTGCGGGCATTATTTTCAGGTACGCAGGTGTAGTGGTTCAGCTTGGATATACGTGTCACGACCCGCACCAAGTATAGGGGTACTAGTACGTGGGTACGTCCAGCCTACGCCGCAGCATTGGCGGTAGAACGTTGTCTCGGTCTTCTATACAATCTAACATCTCACACAATATATAAAATATCTGTCATGCCATCTCAACTCCAAATGTAGGAGCAATATGATGATATAATAAAGGGTATTCAATACTCAATCACATATAAAAACTAAAGAAAGATTTAAGCACGATATGGAATGGAAAGAAAATAAATACAAGTCTCAATACATCACAGGTCCAACTCAACATCTAAACACAACTCAAGATCTCAAAATAATAATACAATCCAAAGTCTAACTAGAAACAACTACTACAAGATATAAAAATATAAATGGCCTCAGTATCTGGCACTACGTCCTTAGGTGACACTCCATATGTTAGCCCATAATAAGTAGGACACATCCTCACTAACCAGTCATCTGAAAAATATATCCAGTCAGGATTGGAGCGAAGTACAACCCAATAGCAATTCCAGTTAATTGATAATGACTATAAACAGAAATAGAGAATATAATACAAGACGAAAAATAATGAACAATATCATACTATGGTAGAAGAAACAGGTAAACAAGAGCAATATGGTTACACTGATCACAATAAAATAAGATGATGAAGATAGAATATGTGAAGAGCTGTAACTATACTAAGTGTTTAAAATACTAGTTAGATATGTGATCGGCTTTGGTTGAATACTGTCTACTTAACGTTGGGTAAACATTGTCTAACTTAAACATTGAACATTGAACATTGTCTAGGCTTTGATCACATATCTAGCTAACACTTTCCCTACCCCCAACCAATACTCATAGATCCGATCACGACACGTCACGAACACGGATATAATATGAGTACACGAAGAACATGAATGTACACGAATAAACACGAGCACAAGAAATACTTGATGCACACGATAAAGTACATGTGAAGGAGTATCCAAAGTACACGATAATGTGATGACATCTCCTGACTGGATCCATATAGTACCAGTCCGTGTAACCACTATGTTGGAATCAAGTAAAACATTTCTAAATACTTGCATTATAGTAATTATCAAATAATGTAAACTATCAGAGAATGTACTCGCCTGAGGTTCAGAGTAAATGATGCGACTTAGTGTCCAAACTGGCGTCACACAGACCTATATATGGAATATTATATTAATACAAGGTTTTGGAATAAAAATAAAATAAGTTAAACTAGTCAAATTATAGGTCATAAAGTCATTTCTAAGTCAAAACAGTCAAACTAGGTCAACTCTAGGTCAAACTAGTCAAACTTGGTCAAACTAGCTATTTCTAGGTTGTATGAGTCCATCTCTAGGATATTGGGTCCATACTCTATGTAACTAGGCTATACTAGCTATGTTAGGATACTAGGATACCAACACTATACCGTATCATAACATACGTAAATTATTCGATATAAAAATACAATAATATATATATACAAGATAAAAATATATAGTACCCCTAGCTAAACTAATACTAAGTGGATACCTTGGCTTTGAGCCAAATACGGTATCACACCACCAACACACCCCTCTTGATACACAAACCCAATACCTTGAGTATAAGCCAATATCTTGACATTATCTTGGTATCACAAGATAATCCAATATCTAACAGTTAACTAACTAGCCATTCATACCCCACTATACACTAACATGCGCTTATACTCACAACTTATACCAAACTATACCAAACTAACATAACTAGCATACTCATCTGGTATTCAATACCCATACCCCAGGATACCTCAACTCTCATTACCTTGGTATAACTCAAGGTAAACTAGAAATAATATTAACCAATAGTAATACTTATGCTAACTAGTGTGTGTGTGTGTGTGTCTATATATATATATATATATATATATATATATATATATATATATAACAATATTAACTAACTTAACTTTAACTGATACATACATTATAATCTCTAATGCACTGCTGTGCTATACACTGTTGATGATGCTGCTTACTGCTGCTGCTTATTTCTTGTTCATATTGCTGCTACTGTTGCTTATTGCTGCTGCTTACTGCTTGTTATTGCTGTTGCTGCTTCTTATTGCTGCTGCTTATTACTTACCCGACACCCCCCTCTAGCACACATACACACACATGTATATATATATATATATATATATATATATATATATATATATATATATATATAATACTCTAAAAGTTATAACTAAGATAAATTGAATTAGAATGCAAAGTATCAAACACGTGGAGTGCACCGCACCCGTATCACACTCAATCTATGATACACTTGCGATACGGCTCCACCACACCACCAAACGTATCCCGAAGGACACGAGTAAGTCTAGAATCACAATTAGAAGCAACACGAAATGTTAGCTACTCATCTACGTGACCGTGTCAAAACGTGACATGCTCAAACCCTCGTGTCAGAAGAAAACCCCCAAATCAACCCGTATCGCCAAATTGTCGTGATACGGCCTATACGTATCCAATTGTGGACACGACACTAGTCTCACACAACCAAACACATGTCAATTTGGTCTAAATGACCTATTGACAAACATATGATGAGCCAATCCAAGAATTCTTCCAAAGTTGACACAAAATACCACATAAAACTCATAATACATAGCCAAATAGCCTAGAATTTGTTCCTATAGGTAGTCCTATGCCATGGGGTCATTCCTAATGGTCAAATGCATGATTAAGAAGCTATAATGAGAAAAAAATTAGGAATTACCAATTGGGAGATGGGTTCCCAATGAAAATATAATTGGACACGATCCAGACACGATTTTTAGCTCTAAAGTTTCTCCTCCTTGTGCTCATTGCTTCTCCAAGCTCCAAGGCTCTAAGAGTGATAAATTTGAGAAGGAATTGGTAGTGAATTGTGTAAAAAATTAATGAAAAAAAAATAGGAAATTGGGGATCTAGAATTTGGATCAAAAATAAAATGCAAATGAGGAGAGATAGAGAAGAATGGCCTATATGTGGCCGGCCCCAAGTTTTCCCCTCTCCAAGCAATGTACAATGACTAAGTTGCCCCTCTCCATCTAATTATGAAGATGATTAAGGAAGGACTATTTGGGAAGTCTCTACACTAATTGTAATTAAACTAATTCTCCTTAGTTAATTAGTGGGAATGGGTTCATTGGGCCTAGTCCATGTTGGCTCACTATTTGTCATGACAGGTCTAATTTAGGTACACTAATGCGAAGTTAAATTAAATAGGCTAGTCCACTAACTAAATTAAATGCTACAAGCCTCTAATTAAATATAGCACTCTAATAATTAAATAACTAATACAAGCATCAAATAAATATACATGGTCCACTAATATTAATATTATATTCCTAAAAGTAAATAACTAGGCCAAATTACCAAATTATTCCTAGCTGAAAAAGTGGGGGTGATAATACGGGACATGATGTATGGAACGGTAAGTACCTTTGTGGTCAAGAGAAAGAGCAAGAGTATTGCATCGCCTTTGTGGTATTTTTATTTGGACTCAGAGAGAGCTTCGCTGCGTATACTCTTATGTGTGCTTGGTACACAATACTTGACTTTCGCTGCAACTTGGTCATTTCAATGATAACTATGATGTTTGACATCATCGTCTTGTGCGAGCGCAACTCCAGGCTCGCATGGCATCACGTCTTGTGAGAACGATTGTCCTGCCAGAGCGATACAACGTGGTAATTCACGTTCAGCGGGGATGATCGAACTTGCGAGAGATTGGGGTGTGACATGGAGTACTCTGGTATATGTAGCTGATTTTGTCTACCCCCGCTCTCCAGTATTCTGGTTCTAGGACGTGACAGGGTTTTAGTGGTGGCCTATGCAGGTCTGATTTTCAGACGTGTGGGGGTTATCAGTATATATGTCTCAATCCTATATCAATCTTCCTTGGTCTCCTTTCGGACTTTCTTATACTTCTAATCTTTGACATGTCATCTGCTTTCATCTTCGCTCTATCCTGTACCTCGATTTGATCTATATGTCATTTAACTTTTCAGGGGCACTGTTCTCTATCCTTCTTGTTAGATTATTTTGACTCAGACGATGACAGATCAGCGTCTTGATGGTCAGCTGATTCAAGGGGCTCAGCCTCAGCATTCGGGAGCAGAGTCGAGGATAGATTACGAGGCAGCACAATATGTTCAACCCGATCCACTGGCAGTTCCAGTGCAGCCAAATCAGCCAGAGCAGCCAGATATTGTTCGAGCACTGATGGATGTTCTGACGGGGTTCATGGCGACTCATCAGCGACAGAGTGGCGTTCTCATATAGTCAGTTCAGAAGACCATGAAGCAAGGTGGTTCTCAGATATATAATTCTGCGAACAACTGCATGCATCTCCATCCCACGTACTTCTATGGTACTGAGGATGCAATTGCGTCTGATGCATGGCTCCAGGATACTGAGGCCATACTCGAGGCAGCGGGGGTTCCAGCTAGAGAGCGAGTGACAATGATTAGCCTGCAGTTGCTGAATTTGGCCAGCGACTGGTGGACAGCTCAAGAGGTTTTACCGACGGTGCCGATACTATGGGCGGACTTCAGTGAGAGGTTTCAGACTCGGTACTTCGACGCGATATCGCGTTATGATTTACAACAGAGGTTTAACAACCTCAGTGTCACTACCACATTCTAAAAACAGGGATATTTTCGACTTTTTATATATATTTAATATTGTGGTATTTATATTAAATAATTTCATGATATGTGTATTTAAATTAAATAATTGTGTGAGATGTGTATTTAAATATATTATATATACGGTGTTTATTAATGTTTGAGCTGGTAGACTTGACCTAGAAGCTCACTAGATGAACACCTGACCGAATTATGTGATTATGTATTTAATTATTTTATTTAGAATTTAATTGTTGGAGGTAGTAATTAATTACCGTAATTTTATTTGATTGTTGCGCCTTACCGTTGCTTCGATATTTGGAGCGCTACCCTAGCTTTTGCCTTCCAACAAATTTTACAACCTTGCCCTAGACATTCCCACCTTCCATTCTGACCTTTTCATAACTCATAATTATGCTCTCTTGTGCTTCATTTTAGCCGCACAATATTCGTCGCGGACGTTTATTTAATTTCTAAATAAATTCCAACTTTGTATCGTTGTGTGTTCCAATCGGAATTAGAGACAACCTCGACCCATTTTTTGTGCAACCCAAATTAGGGTAATATTCTGTTCTGAGTCTTCTTCACTAATGATAATTGTGACCCAACCTAATTCTGGCCCCATGTACTCCTAATTAATTTTAGAACACCGCTTGCATTTATTTCTAATTAAATTGGGGATACCATTTTGACTAATCCCGTTTAATCCCAATTTAATTCTAATATCCGTTAATTAAGTCCATACAAAACACACAACACCCCCTCACCCTACAAAATACCAAACACCAAATCGCCTACCATTTTTTTATCATTTCCTGTGTCTTTGCAAATATCCAAATTTAAGGGGGCTAATTTGCAAATATTGTATTAGGTGTCAACACCCCATTGGTTCAAACCAAATGGAGAGCCCAAATATTGACTAGCCAATACCAACCCTCATCCTTACATGAAAGAATTCTCCATGTCAAATCCTGACCATCCATTCAAAATGGGTGCATCAAGACCACTCATTTCTCACTCACCATCATATTTAATGTCCCATCACACACTCTTTCCCAAGCAAGCCCTAATCCCCAAACCCAGGGAAGCCCCCATCTCCTCCCTCCTCACAAGCCCCCAACCGTATGCTTCTTCATTTTTCCTTTCTTCTTCTTCTCTTTTTTTCTTCTTCTTCTTCTTCTTCTTCTTCTTCTTCTTCTTCTTCCCTTCTCCTTCTTATTCTCCTCCTCTTTTTAAATTCTTAGAAGAGAGGGAAATACCAACTAACACCACCCTCCTTCAGCCCGGCCCGACCACCCGGCCAGCTCCGGCCGAGTCCCGAGCTCCGACCGCTCCCAGCTTCTTCCTCGACTCCAACCCGAAGCCTCGGCCCCTCTTGTCTCGACCTCCTCCAGCTCCTTCCTCGGCGGCCCGCATCGCAGCCGAGCTCCTCCCTGCATCCCCCTCAGTCGACATCCTCCTCCTTCGGCTCACCCAGCTCCGGCACAGCCCGCAACTTCTCGGCCATCTTCCCCAGCTGCTGTCCCCTACTCCGGCAGCATCAACCCCGGCCTGCACTCCGGCACAGCCCCGCAACTCCACCAGCCAACTCTCCCCCGGCGGCCAACCGAGCTACCATCACCACCACCTCATCCCCGCTGCATCCCCCCGGCCAGAACTGCCACCACCACCACGAACATCCTACTCCGGTCACGACATCCGGCGCAGCTCCGCCACTCCCCCTCTATCTTCTCCGACCAGTGACCCCGAACTATCACCACCACTACCATCACCCTATCGATCTAGCACCACCACCATCATCATCAACTATCACCACCTCCACCCGGACGAGCCGAGCCACCCAACTCCGGCGAGCCATGCCCCTCCAAGTCGAGCCAGAACCACCACCCTCCCTGTGAGCATCCCTCTCCCTCTGTCACACCCCAGTCCCAAAATAACGAGGGACTAGACACGTGGCAAGGCCAGCAGCACACACCGATGGACAAACCTAATTTAATGGATCCATCGGAATGTACTTAAGCTGTAATACAACAGTCAGGGTCTACTGATCTCATCCACAGAATGAATATATCAATATCAACAAAAGGAAATATAAACAACATCATCAAGTCACAAGTATATAAATCGGGGAACAACCCGATAATCAAGTCTGTTACAAATGTTCAATATACAGAAATAAAGATATCAACAACAATACTGAGTATGGACAAAGTATATACTCAGAAGATACCGTAGAAGTCACTCGACTACTGGATCTGGTACTGCTCCAGTGTCTGCTCCTGATCCTGCTTCTGCTCCTGCTAATACGCCTGTTCCGTGTACCTCGGGGTCGATCTCGTCTGCTATATCTGGGGACATAATCCGGATCCAGGTCCTCAGAGGACATAGCAAGGTACAGATAATACAAGCCAAAATAAATGCAGTGCAGCAATAAAGGAAACAATAGGGTAAATAAATAAACCAGCTAAGTGATATGCAAGTTGAGAGCAGCACTATAACTCAGGCTGAAACCACTACAAGCTCTGTGTCGGGGAGCCGGTAACAGTGATATCACGTGGTTTGTCTAGCTCAAAGGGAGACTACGACACCGTAATAATATAATCAACCCGTAGCATGTGTGTCTCTCCCCACCCAATGTAATCACACGTCTCATGTCCATGACACGCAAGATCAATACTAATGCAGCAAGTCATCTAATTTCTATAAATATAATGTCTATGTCAATCCTGCATCTATACAGAATCACTATGAATATCTCAGGAAGATTCTGTCAAATGTATAGTGTCAAGTGTCCTGGGTATAACGTACTTGATAAAGTAAGTACGAGAATGAAAAGGGTCACGATGTCCATCTCTAGGTGACGTACACAACTCCGCGTACGGGGTTGGCACCCAAATATTAATCGGACGCTAATTAAGTCACACGGTCCTAGGTTTAAGCACGTACATCAAGTATATATGTCAAGGAAATAAGTAGCAAAAACTACAGGATTTGGCAAGGTACACTTGCTTGGGGTTCTGGCTCCAACTGTAGCTCTGACTTCAGCGGGTTCTGCAGGGACTCCTCCGTTTGCTGAAATAGACATCACCATCAGATTTAGAAAATATCAAATAGCTAGAAACCCCTGTCCTTGAGTCCAATTTGGATACAGGGGCGAAAATGACAATTTCAAGTCCAAGCGGGGTCTACATGTGGGCCGCTTTGCACCGAAAAATGTGTCAGAACCAAAGGTCTCCAAATCTGTCAAACTTAGTGTCAACAAGTCAGGAACGATGATACGAACCCAACGGAACTTCCAGAATTGGATTCCGATGAGCCGATCACAAAATCGCCCGTCAAGTGGAGCCTGTGGGGCCCATGACACAC
Organism: Iris macrosiphon; assembly: GCA_036927795.1. Classification (NCBI taxonomy): domain Eukaryota; kingdom Viridiplantae; phylum Streptophyta; class Magnoliopsida; order Asparagales; family Iridaceae; genus Iris; species Iris macrosiphon. The sequence continues at coordinate 178,314,548 of JAYESA010000004.1, forward strand.
GATTTTGTCAACGTTCTCAGAATCGAACCAAACTTGGGTCACAGGACCAGCGTATTGCTACGAGTCCGATGGCGCAAGTTTCGTTTCGATCCGACGTGTGTACACTAAGTTACAACGAGATCCAGAAAAGACGGATATGGGGCATTGTCGGCGGATACGCGTTGATTTCGGTGTGCACGCACATCCAAATCAACTTCTGCAAAATCCCACACATCCGTATCAACGACGCGCACGTATCGGTAAAGACCGCACGCGACCAAGTCGTCCCGTTTGGCGGGGCGTACTCAGTTCCGGGGTGAAACATGGCGTTAATTTTCCTGTTTTTGGCACGGTCAACGATGGCCACAGGACGCGATGCACCGAACGGGTTGCACGGGCATCGAGAGGGTCACGCAGCCTACGCGTCCCAACTGACAGAACAGAAAACGGGCAGCGAGGAGAGAGAAAAGAGTACCTGAACAGAGCTCCGAAAACTGAGATTTCCGTGTCCGTGTCGACACGACGCAGTGTCTGTGTCCGGGCCGAGCTAGGGTTAGGGCTTGCCGGAGTTGGCTGGGCTCGCCGGAGAGTTGCTGCTGGCCGGGGCGGCTCGACGAGGGGCTGGGCGGCTCGCTGGAGGCTGTTGGCGAGGCGGACGGCTCCTCGGGGAGGCGGAGAAGGGGCCAGGGGAGTGGTGGCCGGTGCTGGGGTCGAGGGGGCAGCGAGATCGGGCTCGGGGCGACTAGCTGAGGTGCTGGTCGGAGTCGGCCGGGGCGCGGGGTTGAGGGGTGAGGGAACATGCGGCGTTGGGTTCTGCTGGGACGGGCCGCGGGTACTGGAAGCGTCGGGTTCTGGGGAGATGGGCGGCCGGAGTCGGGCGGCTGAGCCTAGGGAGGAGGGAGGAGGTTCTGGAGGAGGTGCTGGTGGTCAAGGGAGGCCGGCGAGGTGCTGAGGAGGGCGGCCTGGCGGCGGGTGGTCGATGGGATCAAGGGGCGGCCGGAGTCGGGTTCTGGGGGTTTAAATAGGGGAATCGAGGAGAGGGATCGTCGGAGGTTGCCGGAATAGGAAGGGAAAGGGGCTGGGGGTTTCGTGGGAGGTGAAGGGAACAGTCGCCGACAGCCACGGCAGCGGAAACGGCCGCCGGAAGGGAAATCGACAGGGAGAAGAGGGGATTTGGGGGTTTCGGGTCTCAGACGGGTCGGATCGGGTCTCAGCGGGTCGGGTTGAACCCGGATCCGACCCGCTAAAATTTGGGTTGGGTTGGTTTGGTCAGACCGACCGGTTCGGTTCAATTTTGGTTTGGTTTAATTAGGTTTAATGAACCAGGTTCAGGTTTAATTTGGGTTTAATTATTCAATAGTTTTTAGGGCTTTAAAAATACTTTCGGGGTCCAATAAATTTCCGGAAAATTATCCTATGTCTAGATTTTCATTTTACACTAGAAAATATATTTTTCATAATATTTTAATATTATTTAATATTAATTAAAAATTGTTTAAATTCAAAATATCTTAGTTTTAATTTCAGAAAAATCCAGAAAATTGTGAAAAATTCCAAATTAAAATTTTTTGAAAATCAGGGGGTTTACAATCTACCCTCTTAAGAAGATTGCGTCCTCACAATCAAAGAATAACCGGTCAACAGAGATGACTCGGTTGCAAAATTTATACGAAGCACATCACTATCAAGAAGAACCAAAGTTGAGGGTGTAAGAAGAACACATAGGAAAAATCATTTCCCTAGGCGATAAAAGTTATGCAATTTCCTGGATGAAGGAAATATAGAAAATTACAGTTTTAGAAAACCAGGTTATCCTTCAAAAACATATCAGGTTACAATTATAAAACACTCTAGGTTATTTAGCAAGTTCAAAATTACTAGGTGATTACTAGGTTATCTATTATTAGCAAGTTAAAACTGTCAGGTTAAGTCTAAGGTCATGAACCAGCAGGCACGAACTAAAACAATACTAGAAACGAGATAGCTATGAATCACTTACGCGCATTAGCTACTCCATGCATCTGCGCGTTCTCCAAGGTCATCGTCAGGGCTTGTCCGCGTCCTTGCAGCCGATTCCTCTGCTGCTGTTGAGCGTACTGGAAGAGTAGTGCCTGGGGTATCAAAGGTGGCCTCGGCTGATACCCTCCTGGAGGTGGTGGTATAACTCCTTCAACTTCCATTTGCGGTGCTCCTAATGCTGGATAGGCTGGCCTCGGTGCTGGTAACGCTTGTTGGTTTACCATTGGTGCTCTTTCTCGACGCTCCGGGCGTTCCCTTAATAAATGCTGACTGGATCCGCAAGCTAAACATAACTCCTTTTTCGTCTGCACTCATTCTCTATATGGCCTCGCCTGTGACAATATGGACAAACAGGTATTGCCTGTGGAGATGCTTCTGGTGGCTGGTGCATGTGAGGTCTTTTTGTAACTTCTTCTTGTGGTGCTCCGGTTGGTGCTAATGTGGATGGCCGCTTCAGACTGGTCTCTCTCCTGATGACGCGCTCCATGCGTCGTGCTGCAGCAAGGACGTCCGGGTAAGATGTAGGAGCAATGGATCCAATTAGTTTCTGCAGCTCAAAGTTTAGTCCGTCGAAGAACTTCTCGGTTTTCTCTTCTTCTGTCGGGATCAAGGTTGGGGCAAAATGACTCAGACGAATAAACTCCGCATTGTACTCTTCCACTGTCATACTGTCCTGAGTGAGGCGATTGAACTTGTCCCGAAGTTCTGATCGAGCGATGGCTGGAATGTACATCTCCTGAAAGAGTCTGGAGAACTCCTCCCAAGTGTCTCGGTCTGGTCTGAGCCGTGTCTCCTCGGATAGCCACCAGTGATGTGCATTGTCCGTCAATTGCATTCTGACTGCAGTCATCCAATATTCTCGGGGAATCTTAGCTGCTTCTAATTGATGTTGAGTGTTGGTGAGCCACTCATGAACTTCTGTGGGCTCTTCTTTTCCTGAGAAGGTACGAGGCTTCAGTTGGTGAAAATCGGCGATAGAGCCCGTCGTTGGCCGTCGTGCTGGTAAATTTGCCTGCTCCAGTGCGATTACTAGGCTGCTCCTCAAGTTCTTTGCCTCATGACGCAGAGCCTCTTGTTGAATTTATTGTTGAGCTTGCATCATTGCATAGATCATTTGTAATATCTGATGCCCGTCCATAGCCTACCCTTGTGGGAATACGGGCATTGGGGGAGTAAATTGCGTCGATGGTGGAATGTCATCTTGTTGGATTCTCGAGGTATGCTGATTCGCTTGACTGTGTTGTTGAGCTGATTGACCAACATCCACTAGTGTTACTTCTTCTTCGTTGGCTACCACAGCATCTCGTGGTGATCTTGTAGGAGTCCCGTCGTTTGCTAGTGAATCCATAATTCTGCATCCAAAATAAACAATGAGAGGCGCACAGGAATCAAGGCAGGATATAATTTAAGAAATTGACTCAAATCCGATATAGATATCAAGAACGTTTCAAGCAAGTGGATGAGATCCTAAAAACTTATCCTACTCTTATTGCAGGCTTGCTCGGTCCCTAAGTTGAAACTGAACAATTTAGTCGTTGACCTGCATGGGCCACCACAAAAACCATGTGATGCCCCAGTCCCAAAATAACGAGGGACTAGACACGTGGCAAGGCCAGCAGCACACACTGATGGACAAACCTAATTTAATGGATCCATCGGGATGTACTTAAGCTGTAATACAACAGTCAGGGTCTACTGATCTCATCCACAGAATGAATATATCAATATCAACAAAAGAAAATACAAACAACATCATCAAGTCACAAGTACATAAATCGGGGAACAACCCGATAATCAAGTCTGTTACAAATGTTCAAGATACAGAAATAAAGATATCAACAACAATACTGAGTATGGACAAAGTATATACTCAGAAGATACCGTAGAAGTCACTCGACTACTGGATCTGGTACTGCTCCAGTGTCTGCTCCTGATCCTGCTTCTGCTCCTGCTAATACTCATGTTCCGTGTACCTCGGGGTCGATCTCGTCTGCTATATCTGGGGACATAATCCGGATCCAGGTCCTCAGGGGACATAGCAAGGTACAGATAATACAAGCCAAAATAAATGCAGTACAGCAGTAAAAAAAAAGGATAAATAAATAAACCAGCTAAGTGATATGCAAGTTGAGAGCAGCACTATAACTCAGGCTGAAACCACTACAAGCTCTGTGTCGGGGAGCCGGGTAACAGTGATATCATGTGTTTGTCTAGCTTAAAGGGAGACTATGACACCGTCATAATATAATCAACCCGTAGCCTGTGTGTCTCTCCCCACCCAATGTAATCACACGTCTTATGTCCATGACACGCAAGATCAATACTAATGCAGCAAGTCATCTAATCTCTATAAATATAATGTCTATGTCAATCCTGCATCCTATACAGAATCACCATGAATATCTCAGGAAGATTCTGTCAAATGTATAGTGTCAAGTGTCCTGGGTATAACGTACTTGATAAAGTAAGTACGAGAATGAAAAGGGTCACGATGTCCATCTCTAGGTGACGTACACAACTCCGCGTACGGGGTTGGTACCCGACTATTAATCGGACGCTAAGTAAGTCACACAGTCCTAGGTTTAAGCACGTACATCAAGTATATATGTCAAGGAAATAAGTAGCAAAAACTGCAAGATTTGGCAAGGTACACTTGCCTGGGGTTCTGGCTCCAACTGTAGCTCTGACTTCAGCGGGTTCTGCAGGGACTCCTTCGTTTGCTGAAATAGACATCACCATCAGATTTAGAAAATATCAAATAGCTAAAAATGCCTGTCCTTGAGTCCAATTGGGACACAGGGGCAAAAATGACAATTTCAAGTCCAAGCGGGGTCCACATGTGGGCCGCTTTGCACCGAAAAATGTGTCAGAACCAAAGGTCCCCAAATCTGTCAAACTTAGTGTCAACAAGTCAGGAACGATGATACGAACCCAACGGAACTTCCAGAATTGGATTTCGATGAGCCGATCACAAAATCGCCCGTCAAGTGGAGCTTGTGGGGCCCACGACATGCGATTTTGTCAACGTTCTCAGAATCGAACCAAACTTGGGTCACAGGACCAGCGTATTGCTACGAGTCCTATGGCGCAAGTTTTGTTTCGATCCGACGTGTGTACACTAAGTTACAACGAGATCCAAAAAAGATGAATATGGGGCGTTGTCGGCGGATACGCGTTGATTCCGGTGTGCACGCACATCCAAATCAACTTCTGCGAAATCCCACACGTCCGTATCAACGACGCGCATGTATCGGTAAAGACCGCACGCGACCAAGTTGTCCCGTTTGGTGGGGCGTACTCAGTTCCGGGGTAAAATATGGCGTTAATTTTCCTGTTTTTGGATCGCGGTCTGCGATCGCCACAGGATGTGATGCACCGAGCGGGTTGCACGGACATCGAGAGGGTCACGCAGCCTACGTGTCACAACTGACGGAACAAAAAACGGGGCAACAAGGAGAGAGAAAAGAGTACCTGAACAGAGCTCTAAAAACCAAGATTTTCGTGTCCGTGTCGACACGACGTAGTGTCTTTGTCCGGGCCGAGCTAGGGTTAGGGCTTGCCGGAGTTGGCTGGGCTCGCCGGAGAGTTGCTGCTGGCCGGGGCGGCTCGACGAGGGACTGGGCGGCTCGCTGGAGGCTGGCAGCGAGGCGGGCGGCTCCTCGGGGAGGCGGAGAAGGGGCCAGGGGAGTGGTGGCCGTCGCTGGGGTCGAGGGGGCAGCGGGGTCGGGCTCGGGGCGACTAGCTGAGGTGCCGGTCGGAGTCGGCCGGGGCGCGGGGCGGCAGTGGCGAGGTCCGGTCGAGGGATGAGGGAACAGGCGGCGTCGGGTTCTGCTGGGACGGACTGTGGGTACTGGAGGCGTCGGGTTCTGGGAGATGGGCGGCCGGAGTCGGGCAGCTGAGCCTAGGGCTGAGGGAGGAGGTTCTGGAGGAGGTGCTGCTGGTCAGGGGAGGCCGATGAGGTGCTGAGGAGGGCGGCCTGGCGGCGGGTGGTCGAGGGGATCAAGGGGCGGCCGGAGTCGGGTTCTGGGGGTTTAAATAGGGGAATCGAGGAGAGGGATCACCGGAATAGGAAGGGGAAGGGGCTGGGGGTTTCATGGGAGGTGAAGGGAACAGTTGCCGGCGGCTACGGCGGCGGAAACGGCCGTCGGAAGGGAAATCGACAGGGAGAAGAAGGGATTTGGGGGTTTCGGGTCTCAAACGGGTCGGATCGGGTCTAAGCGGGTCGGGTTGAACCCGGATCCTACCCGCTTAAATTTGGGTTGGGTTGGTTCGGTCAGACCGGCCGGTTCGGTTCAATTTTGGTTTGGTTTAATTAGGTTTAATAAACCAGGTTCAGGTTTAATTTGGGTTTAATTATTCAATAGTTTTTAGGGCTTTAAAAATACTTTCGGGGTCCAATAAATTCCCAGAAAATTTCTCTATGTCTAGATTTTCATTTTACACTAGAAAATATAAATTTCATAATATTTTAATATTATTTAATATCAAATAAAAATTATTTAAATACAAAATACCTTAGTTTTAATTTCAGAAAAATCCCAGAAAAATCCAAAAAATTGTAAAAAATTCCAAATTAAAAATCAGGGGGTTTACAACCTCTTCCCTCCTTCATTAGTACTATATAACTATGTATTAGTATATAACTTAGTGTATACGTATTCATATACATATACGTATGTATTGATATCTTTTCATATAAAATATGTGTATTAAATACGTATTTATTTTGGTATATATATATATATATATATATATATATATATATATATATATATATATATATATATATATATATATATATATATATATAGTGGTATTGGTATATATATAAATACGTATTTTGGTATATATATATGTACTTGTATACGTATATGGTATAGGTATATTTTTATTGGTGTATATATATATAAATATAACATATGTATATTTTCACTATATATATATATATATATATATATATATATATATATATATATATATATATATATATATTCAGTATATATATTCTTAAATAATGGTTGTTATATATAAATGTGTTATGTATATTTTTAACATATGTATATATATAAAATATATATTTCTATTTAATGTATATATACTTATATATATTATGTACGTATTTATTTGATATATATATTATGTGTGTTATATATATATAGTGTACTAGGCGACCCAAGTGTAATTACGGATGTTCCGTCTTTACACATGACCTATGACCCTGTGAACTATTTGTTGGCTGCTATATGTGCACTCACGTATTGGCGAGACCCGTATCACCGACTGTCTGAATTCACAGAAATTACAGACGCGACGCCCGTGCTACTTGACGCACTTGACCCTAGTTGACTAGTGCCATACCTGGCATAGCCCTGAGGACAGTGTATTATGATTGTGTGTTAGTGTAGCATCTGATACAAATGTTATATTTATGATATGTCTATAGGACTGTTGGATCATCCAGGCAATACTCTGGAACAGGATATTGGTATTACCAGCTAAGGACCCAAGGCAAGTACATTCTCTGGTAATTTTCAACTATTTGATAATTTCTATAAGTTCAGTATCTAGACATGTTACATATGATCCTTGACACTGTGCTACACGGACTAGTATATAGATTGGATCTTTAGTCATAAGATGTTACATTGATTATTGTATTGACATTATACACGACATTGATATTTAGACCTCGTACATGATATATTCGACATTGATCGTGTATCGTGACGTATCATGATTGGATCCACTGTACTAGTTAGGGGCGGGGAAGTAGTTAGTGAGAAATGTGATCATATCCCTATTATACAAGTATAGAACAATGTAAGTGTTAATCATGCTCCTCACATATGATTAGCCAGGCCATATAGCAATCGTACAAGTCCCAAGCCGATCACATTTCGAAACTACTATTTCAAACACTTAGAATAGTTACAGTTCTCTATTTTAGATCATATACTACATCACCCGTATATGATATTGTACCTTGTTTTCTTTATTTCATATATGCACTGACTGTATCATATTGCCTATATTACCTGTCTCTTTACATTGCCTGTCTCTTTATTTGCCATTGCATTTATTCATTGTCTTCTTTCAGTATATAGCATCATCTGTTTATTGCTTTATAGTCCTTATCAATTAAATGGAACTGTTATTTGAGATGTACTTTGCTCCTTTCTGACTGGAAACATTTTTTCAGACTATGCCTTAGAGGACTGGTATCCGACACCTTATGGACCATATGGTGAGTAGCTGTAGTCTTGGACTTGGTAGTTCAGTTGTGATTCCGGGAGGTCTAGCCGGAATCACTAGTTATCTAGTTAGTTCTTTTAGTAGATCATTTGTCACCGGATTTGTCTCCGGCATACTTGTTGAGACATGGATATTTGTTGAGCTAGATTATTTACATTTAGACTTGTGTTGTACTTTATTTTATTTCTTTGATGTCTTATCGTGTTGTAGTTATGTGATTGAGTAGGTTGTTCATATTATATTGTGTCATCCGTGCCTCCTTATGGAGATTGGATGCTCATGTGAGATTGCTTAGATAGTATCATGACCTTGACAGCGTTCTACCGCCGATGCTGCGGCGTTGGCTGGACGTACCCGCGTACTCGTGCCCCAATTCCGGGTGCGGGTCGTGACACATTTTTAGTGGTGGCCCATGCAGGTCAGACTTCGCAAGTTGTGCGATATCGTGGTAGTGCGACGTCATAGTTGTACTACTGCGTGCCTGCTATAGAATATAGGACATAGGATACTAGGATGAGAGAGGATACTCAATCACAAAATTCTTGAGAGATTCCTGGGACGACCCCTTGAGAATCTTATTGCACTTTCCAATTTAAATTCCTTTCCCCTTGTTTTCGTCTGTTCTCGCTTGTTGATATTGAGTTTGATTCTTGTTGACCAGTTGTTAAATTTAAATTTTTGGTATCGTTGTTGAGTTGATTTCTTATCGAGATGAATTTTATGGGCTAAAATTTACGGTATCATCTGATGACATATATTGATGAGGACAGTGAGAAGGTAAAACGTCTACTTTGGTTATGGAACCTAGAGTTTATCGCAGCCATACTAGCTGTCGTGACGAGAACATAGGAACCTGACTTGGATGTGCATACTTTAGTTATGAAATTTAGAGTCTCTCGCAGCCATACCGGTTGGCGTGGCGAAGATTCTAGATGACATGATTATAGAGTTGCATACCTTAGTTACGGAACCTATCGTTTATCGCATCTATGCTTACTGGCGTGGCGAGGATTCTAAGTGTCATGATTTCTGACAAACGTGTATGATTATCAGGTTGTATCTTAAATTGGTTCTTAAAGTATCATCTCAACACTTATCTATTTCTGTTATTACAGGACTTTATTTTATCGCTTCTTTTGTTTGCTAGCAGTAGAAATACCTTCAGTCCTCAATCCAGTTCTTTTTTGAGCTTCTATTCTTTGAGGATTCCTTGTTAAGTATGATAATTAGTGACTTGTAATTATGTCTGTGTCTTGAGTATTAGTATTGACTGAGTGTTGCTTGTGAGTTGTAAGTGTTTCCTAGTTGGACATGTGAGCAGTAGGCATTAATCTAGAGTTACCCCATAGCGTAGTGCCTTATAGCAATAGTTCTATGATAGGTGTGTTATAGTTAGTATTGGCACTATAGATAGAGGAGAAAGAGTATCAGTGATGATGATCATTTGGAAGTAATAGTACAAATAATTCGGACAGTACAAATTTTAGTACACAGTTGAGAGTGTAGACAATGGGTGTAATTGAGTGCACCTTGAGTATTAGAGACCGTAAGCATTATATGTATAATTGTGGATTTGAAATTGAAGAGTGGAAATGAATTTCAATTTTTAAGAATTTTGAGGAGTTGAGATTCTATGTTATTAAATTTTGAGGATTCAAATTTGATTCAATAAACATAGTCAAGGCTATAAAGATTTTAGAAGTGATTAAAATTTTATTTCGATATTGAGTATTTGACTTTTGAGGAAGTATATGTCTCTTATTTTAAATCATTCGAGAAGTAAAATTTTGATGATTTTATTTGGAGGGTTAAATTTTATGGTAGGTAAGAAATATATATTAGTATATGAGAGGATGAAGTGCATACGTAAGGATCTGTTAACTTGGGCATGATTGAGATGGCACTGCAAACAGACTTGGGTGTCCACCTAGAGTTGTATTAGAGAGAGTAGTACTTAGTATGTTATGTTGCACTTGAGTGATAAGAACAACTGTATGAACAATTGTAGTAGGAAAGATAACTAGCAATGGGTGTACTTGTAGTAGAACAGAGGTACCTAAAGGGATAGGAGTATCAAACTTTGAATGCATCATTGACCTATGATTGTGTTAGAGGTTCTTGGTATCAATTTTGGTATTAATAGACAGGTGTGTACAATGAGAATATATTCATGGATGTTGTGGACTAATGATTAGTTGATACGGGTACCAGTGTACAAGGATAGGAGTTAGTTAGTGAATGTGCCAGAGTTAAGTATTAGAGGATGAAGATATCCAAGTAATGGGTTAGAAGACTATGCTCTGATCTTTCCTTCCGTTCCTTTTTCGTCTGTTGATTGATTGATTTATTTCCTAGTACTGTAGCTTGTATGCATAATTTTCTTGTTAGAATGTAGTTAGTAGTGCACCCTGACAGAGACTGCAATACCATGACAGAAGACACATGACCGTACATATTTTTCTTAGATTGCATGACTGTAGGTAGAATTTTCGTAGACCATGATTATTGGGGTTGACCATAGTAGATTTATGAAGAGGTTATGACCTGACAAGGAGAGACAAGATGCTTAAAATTTTGGAGGATAAGCATTAATTTAAATAAAGAGTTAAGGATTTAATATGACAGAATTGATGAATCATTGATTTTATCAAGATTGAGATATGATTAAATTATCATTAAAATTCGAGGATAAATATTAATTTAAATGAGAGGTTAAGAATTTAATATGATAGGATTGATGATTATTGATTATGATATAATTTATCATTAAAAACTTGAGAAAATTAAGGAGATTATCATTATATTTATTTGACTGCAAGTTATGAATTTTAAAATTTATATTATAGATGTTGCATTTGAAGAATCCATAAGTATCGCATTGTTGAGTATTTTGAGAAAAAAGGAAACCAAGGAATAAGATCATTGATGGATTAGTATTTGAATTCAAATTTTTTGGGACGAGATTTCAATTTTATATATATGCATTGATTGAAATTAAATTAGAGGAGTGGATATTAAATTTTGAGTATTTAATTTTAACTTAAAATTTTGGGGGAAATTGTGATAAAAATGGAATTTGATTTTCATTTCGAGGATTTTCAGGAATACGATAATTACAGAATTTTAAAAATTGTGAAATGACAATGTGGATTACTACCTGATTTTGTGGTTGATGAATTAAATTTTGATGGAAAATAATAATGTGTATGAGTAAATACTACTATGAGAATTTAAATTTCGAGGACGAAATTCTTTTAAGGAGGGTAGACTTGTCACTACCACATTCTAAAAACAAGGGTATTTTTGACTTTTTATATATATTTAATATTGTGGTATTTATATTAAATGATTTCATGATATGTGTATTTAAATTAAATAATTGTGTGAGATGTGTATTTAAATATATTATATATACGGTGTTCATTAATGTTTGAGCTGGTAGACTTGACCTAGAAGCCCACTAGATGAACATCTGACCGAATTATGGGATTATGTATTTAATTTTTTTATTTAGAATTTAATTGTTGGAGGTAGTAATTAATTACCGTAATTTTATTTGATTGTTGCGCCTTACCGTTGCTTCGATATTTGGAGCGCTACCCTAGCTTTTGCCTTCCAAGAAATTTTACAATCTTGCCCTAGACATGTCTGCCTTCCATTCTAACCTTTTCATAACTCATAATTATGCTCTCTTGTGCTTCATTTTAGCCGAACAATATTCGTCGCGGACGTTTATTTAATTTCTAAATAAATTCCAACTTTGTATCGTTGTGCGTTCCAATCGGAATTAGAGACAACCTCGACCCATTTTTCGTGCAACCCAAATTAGGGTAATATTCTGCTCTGAGTCTTCTTCACTAATGATATTTGTGACCCAACCTAATTCTGGCCTCATGTACTTCTAATTAATTTTAGAACACCGCTTGCATTTATTTCTAATTAAATTAGGGATACCATTTTGACTAATCCCGTTTAATCCCAATTTAATTCCAATACCCGTTAATTAAACCCATACAAAACACACAATACCCCCTCACCCTACAAAATACCAAACACCAAATCGCCCACCAATTTTTTATCATTTTCTGTGTCTGTGCAAATACCCAAATTTAAGAGGACTAATTTGCAAATATTGGATTAGGTGTCAATACCTCATTGGTTCAAACCAAATGGAGAGCCCAAATATTGACTAGCCAATATCAACCCTCATCCTTACATGAAGGAATTCTCCATATCAAATCCTGACCATCCATTCAAAATGGGTGCATCAAGACCACTTATTTCCCACTCACTATCCTATTTAATGTCCCATCACACACTCTTTCCCAAGCAAGCCCTAATCCCCAAACCTAGGGAAGCCCCCATCTCCTCCCTCCTCACAAGCCCCCAACCGTATGCTTCTTCATTTTTTCTTTCTTCTTCTCTTTTCTTCTTCTTCTTCTTCCCTTCTCCTTCTTCTTTTCCTCCTCTTTTTAAATTCTTAGAAGAGAGGGAAATACCAACTAACACCACCCTCCTTCATCCCGGCCCGACCACCCGGCCATCTCCGGCCGAGTCCCGAGCTCTGACCGCTCCCAGCTTCTTCCTCGACTCCAACCGAAGCCCCGGCCCCTCCTGTCTCGACCTCTTCCAGCTCCTTCCCCGGTGGCCCGCAACGCAGCCGAGCTCCTCCCTGCACCCCCCTCAGTCGACATCCTCCTCCTTTGGCTCACCCAGCTCCGGCACAGCCCGCAACTTCTCGGCCATCTTCCCCAGCTGCTGTCCCCTACTCTGGCAGCATCAACCCCGGCCTGCACTCCGGCACAGCCCCACAACTCCACCGGCCAACTCTCCCCCGGCAGCCAACCGAGCTACCATCACCACCACCTCATCCCCGCTGCATCCCCCCGGCCAGAACTGCCACCACCACTATGAACATCCTACTCCGGTCACGACATCCGGCGCAGCTCCGCCACTCCCCCTCCATCTTCTCCGACCAGTGACCCCGAACTATCACCACCACTACCACCACCCTATCGAGCTAGCACCACCACCATCATCATCAACTATCACCACCTCCACCCGGACGAGCCGAGCCACCCAACTCCGGCGAGCCAGGCCCCTCCATGTTGAGCCAGAACCACCACCCTCCCTGTGAGCATCCCTCTCCCTCTTCCCTCCTTCATTAGTACTATATACCTATGTATTACTATATAACTTAGTGTATACGTATTCATATACATATACGTATGTATTTATATCTTTTCATATAAAATATGTGTATTAAATACGTATTTATTTTGGTATAAATATATATATATATTGGTATTAGTATATATATAAATATGTATTTTGGTATATATATATGTACTTGTATACATATATGGTATAGGTATATTTTTATTGGTGTATATATATATATATATATAACATATGTATATTTTCACTAGTATATATATATATATATATATATATATATATATATATATATTTATATATATATATATATATATATATATATATATATATATATATATATATATATATATATATATATATATATATATATATATATATATATTCAGTATGTATATTCTTAAATAATGGTTGTTATATATAAATGTGTTATGTATATTTTTAACATATGTATATATATATAATATATATTTCTATTTAATGTACATATACTTATATATATTATTTACGTATTTATTTGATATATATATTATGTGTGTTATATGTATATAGTGTACTAGGCGACCCAAGTGTAATTACGGATGCCCCGTCTTTACACATGACCTATGACCCTGTGAACTGTTAGTTGGCTGCCATATGTGCACTCACGTATTGGCGAGACCCGTATCACCGACTGTCTGAATTCACAGAAATTACAGACGCGACGCCCGTGCAACTTGACGTACTTGACCCAAGTTGACTAGTGTCATACCTGGCATAGCCCTGAGGCCAGTGTATTATGATTGTGTGTTAGTGTAGCATCTGATACAAATATTATATTTATGATATGTCTATAGGACTGTTGGATCATCCAGGCGATACTCTGGAACAGGACATTGGTATTACCAGCTAAGGACCCAAGGCAAGTACATTCTCTGATAATTTCCAACTATTTGATAATTTTTATAAGTTCAGTATCTAGACATGTTACATCTGATCCTTGACACTGTGCTACACGGACTAGTATATAGATTGGATCTTTAGTCATGAGATGTTACATTGATTATCGTATTGACATTATACACGACATTGATATTTAGACCTCGTACATGATATATTCAACATTGATCGTGTATCGTGACGTGTCATGATTGGATCCACTGTACTAGTTGGGGGCGGGAAAGTAGTTAGTGAGAAATGTGATCATATCCCTATTATACAAGTATAGAACAATGTAAGTGTTAATCATGCTCCTCACATATGATTAGCCAGGCCATATAGCAATCGTACAAGTCCCAAGCCGATCACATTTCGAAACTACTATTTCAAACACTTAGAATAGTTACAGTTCTCTATTTTAGATCATATACTACATCACCCGTATATGATATTGTACCTTGTTTTCTTCATTTCATATATGCACTGACTGTATCATACTGCCTATATTGCCTGTCTCGTTATATTGCCTGTCTCTTTATTTGCCATTGCATTTATTTACTGTCTTCTTTCAGTATATAGCATCATCTGTTTATTGCTTTATAGTCCTTATCAATTAAATGGAACTGTTATTTGAGATGTACTTTGCTCCTTCCTGACTGGAAACATTTTTCCAGACTATGCCTTAGAGGACTGGTATCCGACACCTTATGGACCATATGGTGAGTAGCTGCAGTCTTGGACTTGGTAGTTCAGTTGTGATTCTGGGAGGTCTAGCCGGAATCACTAGTTATCTAGTTAGTTCTTTTAGTAGATCATTTGGCACCGGATTTGTCTCCGGCATACTTGTTGAGACATGGATTTTTGTTGAGTTAGATTATTTACATTTAGACTTGTATTGTACTTTATTTTATTTCTTTGATGTCTTATCGTGTTGTAGTTATGTGATTGAGTATGTTGTTCATATTATATTGTGTCATCCGTGCCTCCTTATGGAGATTGGATGCTCGTGTGAGATTGCTTAGATAGTATCATGACCTTGACAGCGTTCTACCGCCGATGCTGCGACGTATGTTGGACGTACCCACGTACTCGTGCCCCAATTCTGGGTGCGGGTCGTGACACTCAGGCAGATGGGGAGGACCGTCGATGGCTATGTGGTAGAGTTGTGCAGGCTTAGTCGGTTTGTAAGCACCCTCATTTTTA
Source organism: Iris macrosiphon (assembly GCA_036927795.1). Classification (NCBI taxonomy): domain Eukaryota; kingdom Viridiplantae; phylum Streptophyta; class Magnoliopsida; order Asparagales; family Iridaceae; genus Iris; species Iris macrosiphon. Next base: position 178,330,094 of record JAYESA010000004.1, read on the forward strand.
GTAGGGTTAATTTAGTAAATTTATAATATATTTTATTCATTTTATTTGAATTAATAGTTAATGAATTAAATTATAAAATTCTTTATATATATATATATATATATATATATATATATATATATATATATATATATATATATATATAACACGTTGACTAGACAAACTAGACCAAATTGACCCATCGGCACCAACATAACTCAACCCAAAAAATTTCAAACTCCTGCATGGTTCATGCCAAACGTTTTGTACCATTTTTATCTCTACACAATGTCATGCCCCGGTCTCGCAGGGTCGTTTGTCCTCGCTTTGGTCCCTACGGAACCGATCGTCCTCGCACGGACGTGATGCCGTGCAAGCCTAAAGTGCGCTTGCACAAGGCCAAAACTTGATACAAGGACAAGTAAGCTATTCAATACTGAAGCAGCGGCACATATATTGCAAAAAAGTAAAGAACACAATGGCACATGAAAAATATGCTTTTTTTATTGATAATCGAAAGTGTTACAAGCGACGCAAGGCCGAGGTTACAATTCGCTCAGGCACTCTTTCTCTCGATTACAATGACACTGTTCCATATATTATATCACTCTATATAAAAGCAGCTCAAACTCGATACGGCTCAAGGCATCGACTCCAGATTTCCGGTTCCTTGGGATGAGGCACGGCTATCGCTTCCTCGAGCGATCAGGCACCTGAGAACAAGCAAACTGTTGATGGGTCAGCACTTTTATAAGTACTGATGAGTCTAAACAACTGAACAGAAGCTACACCCCCTGAAACCCACACTAAGTAATCATGTGGCAAAATATTGCGTTACTAGTGATCTTGCTAATTTTTACCTAAGTTTTTTTCATGCAGCTCAGGACTATAGTCAGATTACATCTTTTGAAAACATAACTTTGAAACAGTTTTGCATATACAAACTATAAGCATACGAATCGGGACAGTGCTCTATCGTGCAGTGCGCGGCATGTATTGTGCATCAAATCTAACACTTTGGGGCAAAGTTCATAGTGGACTGAATCATATCGAATCAAAGCAAGCATATCAAGTGGACTATCATATTCCAAACACACAAGAAGAAATAGCTTATATGAATTTGGTCCCCGAGAAACTCAGGATCGGTAGCGGTAATCCAGCTAACCAATAACTCATATTCTGATCCTATTATCAGCTGTGACCGAAGTTCAGCTCTGCACTAATAGTCATTGTCTGACCGATGCGATGCATGAAGCACTAACAGAAAGCTCTACGATGCAGACTAAATAAACAAGCAGGCTAATGTATAAACTCATCTTTCTTACCCCATAGCCGAACGGTTATCCCTGCAGCAGACATACAAGTTAGCCACAATAAGCATATCAATAACTTATGAATCAATCTTATCGGCATCATCAAATGATAGGTATGCAAGAAGGTAAACCTGGCATGCGCCCTATATATATGACGGTCCATGAGTTGCCCCATGATTAGCAACAATTGCCCAAGGTTCAGCTCTTCACTAGCACGCATGGGTGTCGGCAGCTGTGACTCATGGTTCATCTCTTCACCAACACACCCGAGTACTAGCAGCTGTGACATCATGGGTTTTGCACCACACTAATAGACATATCACCCCACTAGACTCTTGCGAGCCATATACCTCAGGGCGATCCAAAAATCTCTTCCGGACCGAGCGATTCCCAGTGCCCCAGGAATCGTTCGAGAGACAAGACCTTGTGCACAAGTTGTCCGAGATCAATACAATGACATAAACACATAGTACAAGCAAAACAATGATCAAGCAAAAAATAAGCGGTCTAGCAAAACACATCTTATCAAACGAAGCACATCTTTCTCAGACGAAGCACACATTTCACATATCTAATAGCACACCCCACTAGACCCTTGCGAGCCGTATCCTCAGGGCGTACTATTAGTCACTGCACTCACATATCTTCACTTATAGCAGTTCGATATAGCAAACTGACATGCAAAACATATAAACGCAAGCACAATTGATTTCATATCTAACATGCAATAACTATCTCTTTCTAAGCATATTACAAGGGACTTACTCAAGCGATTCATTTACTTATCTTTCTTAGCATAGCAAGGGTTCGTTTGATAGCTGTGTCGGTGTTTCTAAGCATGCAACATTTCTTATATCTCATTAGCATAGCAATGGTTCTATCTCATTTCTGACAAGCATACATATTCTCTAGTTAGGCATCAGATTTATTTCAATGACAAGCTATGTGAGTTCTCTTATTAAGCATGCTGAGGCAGGTTCTATCATTCTTCTTATGAAATAATCTTCTTAAGCAAACAAGTATTCAAAAACTCAGATTCATTATTAAGTCATGCAAGAATCAGAGAATGCAGTTCTGCCCACTCACTTTGATCAATCGGTCGGGAACTCTCCGAGAAGACTTCCGTTCAAGCAAGCAAGGCGATATCACTTGTACATAGCACCTACGCGGAGCAGGGCGCTACACACAACACCAAACATCATGATATTTCACTCACACTCTCACACTTAACACATTAGGAAATAATTTCAGCTACACACACTTTGGATTTGACCCAACTATGCACCTCACCACTTAACCACTTTAGGCTGGACTCAAGTATGGTCAAGTACACTAAATGGGCAACCAACTCTCTCCACTTATTCATCTTCCATAACTTCCAAGCACCCTTAACCATTCCCTTTCCATAACTTACAAAAACTCTCCAACCATTACTCTCATCTCAACCCTCCATCTTCTCCTTAATGGCTGGCCACTTCTTCCCACTTATTACCTCATAACACCTAAACAAAACTTTTCTTAATTCTCTTCCTCATATTTTCTCTTCATAAACCATCTCCAAAATCCTTCTCCATTTTCCTCCACACCGGCATCTTTCCACCCCTACCCAGACTGAATCCGAATTTAGCAACATCCCACCAATCTGGCCTTATCTCCCTCCACAGTAAGTATATTTCTATAAAATTCAGTATGATTTTTCTTCTCCCTGTTCTAAACACTTTCTCTTTACTAACTTTCCATCAAAACTCATTCTAACTTTCTCAAAATAGCCCCTCTACCAGAAGTGTCCAGGCTGAATCCGAATTCAGTCTATTCCCTTCTCAGGCCACTTCAGCACCTCCACAGCCCCAAAAACTCCACCACAGTGACTCTAACGCGTACCCCTATGTTTCATCTACCGTTCAAATTTGTCAAAGTACCTGGATCGCAACCGTTTGCGAGTTGCAAGCATTTTACGAAGATTGGTCCAGGCTGAACCAATTTTTGTGCACCACTGTTTGCACCGCTTTGTGACGCGTCACGACAACAAATAAATACTTGGTAATGTTCCTAACACATTCTTCTATCACTCAAATATTCTATATATCAATCTCGTTGAGTTTTATACATATTTGTGGATCCATTTTCGTAGGATAACTCATTGAACATCGAAGAACTTATGAATCTTACTTGTAACTTTAACTTGTGAGACCACCAACTCGATACATTATTTTTCGATGATTAAAATCATGTGTCCCATGTTAGATACCTCTGAATTACATCTTTTTCATGTTTATTTCAGATTATAAAAGTTATATTTTGTATGTAGCAATTTATTCCAATCAACCTACTAGTGGACAAGTTGTGCAACTAGTTGACCCTGGTGACTAGACCCAGTAGATGAAAAAAAGATTAAATATTAATTATAGATATTTTAAAATATTTATTCCAGAATTATTAGAGTATATTTTATGAATATATTTATGGTAGATTAATGGTGTAGCTTAGTACCAACTTGAACCTAAAACTAGACTAGTTGTCATGTGACCTAATTTTGACCATAGATGACTATGAAATAGTTGTGTGTTAACATACCTTAGTATGATAACTGATCGGTAGATATCATATGTTCGTAGGAGTACGTGATGATACGACTGGGATTGCTGAAGCAGGATCTTTGTTCACTCATCGAAAAGATTCAGGCAAGTATACCTTGCCAAACTTGCAGTAGATCATGTTGTACTATTTGCTTGAGTTTACTTTCATATATACATTCTTATGATTTAACTATTCACCCTAGGATCGTGAGACATTGCTTATCGTCCGAACAAGATTCGGGTGTCGACGCCGTACGAGGAGTCGAGCAACGTCACTTAGAGAGTTGATACCACGATCCCATTTTACGTGCTTGCACTACCAGCACGACATATCATAGGATACCTAACACTGATTACATGAGACCGAGTTCATCTTGATGTATTTCTTGGTACCAGGACTCTATGTAGGACTATAGGCTTCGTGACGTTTACAGACATACTTATATACTTGTACTTATTACTCGTGGTGATAGATAGAGGTCTTGGCCCTACGTGTTACTATGTTATACGTGAGTTTACATGGGAGAAGAGAGTCACACCATACTACATGCTGATTTTGGTTATATATATATACGTATGTTACTAGAGAGTACCTTAGTCTCTGTACAAGAGCTTTGGCATATGTACTAGCCCTTCGAGATACTACTTGCCGCTATGGGTTCCCCGACATAGATCCTGTAGTAGTTTCAGCCTGAGTGCGAGTGATGCTCTCATTTGTATTTCACTTAGTTGGTTACGTATCTTGTCCTTGAGGATATGTTTTTACTGTATTTCTTTTCTTCTGGCTTGAGTGTTTATTGTACCTTGCTATGTCCCCTGAGGACCTGGATCCGGATTATGTCCCCAGGTATAGACGAGGAGAGTTACCCATAGGTTTACGGGTCAGGAGCTGACATTGGAGCAATACTTGCACCAGAGGACGAGGTTGTGCCGGAGGACTTCTCTTGAACATACAGTTATTATCTCTATTTATTTATGCTTAGTGATTCTTGGACATTGGACTTGGCTTAGTGACTAATAGACTGATGTACTTGGATATTTCTCTTTTTATTATTTTAAGGATGGGTTATTCCCTGCGATATTTTTTTACTCCACTTGTTGATGGACAGTTTTATTTTATTATTATTGTGACTAGACTATCCCTTGTGATTTTGATTCTTATTTGTGGATGAGATTAGATATATGAGCTGTGACTGGTGTTGTAGACATTTATTTATATATTACAGCTTAAGTGCATTATAACGGTTCCATTAAATTGGGTTTGCCCATTAGAGTTGTACTGCTGGCCATTGTCACGTGGCTAGTCCCTCTATTTTAGGATTGGGACATGACATAGTTTTTATGGTGGCCCATGCAGGTTTACGAATATATTTTTTCGGATTTCAATTACGGAACCGAACAAGCCTGCAATTAGGATATAATAAATTTATAGGATCTCATCCACATATTGACACGTTCTAGACCTCTATATCAAATTCGAATTAATTCCTTGACTTGCATCATGCCTTGATTCATCTATGCAATCCTCATAGTTTACTTTGTATGCAGAGTAATGGATCCACGAACTAGCGACGAGACTCCCACGGATACATCGCAGGGTGTTGTGGTTACTTACGACGACGGGGTAACACCATTGGGTGGATATCCATCCACTCAACAAAGCAACCAGGCAGATCAGCACGCCTCGAGGTTTCGAAGAGACGATATTCTACCACCACTGCAATTCACTCCACCGATACTACCAATGCCAGTTTTTCAGCCAGGGCAGCCTATGGACGGGCATCAGTTATTCCAGATATTCTATGTAATGATGCAAGCCCAGCTGCAGATTCAGCAAGAAGCCCAGCAATATCAGGAAGAGAACCTGAGGAACAGTATAGTGACAACACTGGAGCATGTGACTCCACCAGCTAGGCATCCATCGACAGGATCCATCACAGATTTTTGTCAACTGAAGCCAAGTACCTTTTCAGGCAAGGAGGAGCCCACTGAAGTTCATGAGTGGCTCACAAATATCCAACATCAATTGGATGCAGCTGAGTTTCCGAGAGAGCATTGGATGACTGTCGTCAGAATACAGCTGACAGGCAATGCGCATCACTGGTGGCTCACTAAGGAGAAGCGACTCAGACCAGACCGAGTTACTTGGGAAGAGTTCTCTAGAATCTTTCAGGAGATGTATATTCCATCCGTTGCTCGATCGGAACTTCGGGATAAGTTCATTCGCCTCACTCAGGGCAATATAACAGTGAAAGAGTACAATGCGGAGTTCACCCATTTGAGCCGCTTCGCACCTACACCAATTTCAACAGAAGAAGAAAAGACAGAAAAATTCTTTGACCGACTGAGCTTTGAGCTATAGAGACAGATTGGCTCTGTCGCACCTACTTCTTATATGGATGTCCTTGCCGCAGCGCGAAGCATGGAACGCGTCATCATGAGAGAGTCCATCCACAAGAGACCGCATGCACTAGTACCAGCTCGAGCACCATACGGGGAGTCTGCAAAGAGTCCCCAGATGAATCCACCACAGAGAGCAGTTACGCCACTAGTACTAGTCCTTCCTACTTGTTACTACTGTGGCAAGGTAAGCCATATTGAGAAGAAATGCAGACGCAAATGGGGATTATGTTTAGCTTGAGGATCCAGCCAGCACTCAGCCAGGGATTACCCTGAGCGTAGGGGAGGAGCACCGATGATTCATCGACCAGCCTTACCAGTACCGAGACCAGCCCAGCAGCCACCTAGGCCAGCTTATTTAGCACCGGGAGCACCACTTACGGGAGTTGGAGGAGTCGGACCACCAGCTCCAGGAGGGTATCAGCTGAGGCCACCCTTGGCACCACAGGCAACACTTTTCTAGTAGGACAAACAACAACAGAGGGCAACAGTACAAGGACGTGGTCAGGCTTTTGCGATGACAGTAGAGGAGGCACGAACTCGAGGAGTAGCAAATATGGGTAAGTTTTAGTTAGCTATAGTGGAGCATATTACTAGTACTATTTTAGGAGGTGCTTGTTAGTTTCATCCTCTAGTCTAAATTTCTAGTATTATACTAGCATGTGCTTGATAGCCTAGAGTGGTAATACGTAGGGTGTAACCAATTATTTTTCATGGTCAAGACTTACAAATGGACTTATTAATTGGATTTTGCCTTTAGACAGATGAATCAATAGTGTCCAATTTTTCAGAAGCTGTAGTTTATCTTAATTCTAATTAGAGTATTTTAATCATGGGTTACTTATCTCCCATTGAATAGGAAATAAGTTTTCATTGCTTTCCTAGACATTATGCATGTATGTGAACAAAACCCTCAACCTTCTTCTCGATTTTCTTGCTCATGGTCCCTTATCCTTCATTTTCGTAGTTCCACAAACACATTCTGCAACCATACCATCTCTTTTGGAACACACCCTTCATGACCTGCTACGGTTCCTACATTTTAATTACGAGGACGCAATTCTTTTAAGGTGGGTATATTGTAAGTACCCTCATTTTTAGTAGGGTTAGTTTGGTAAATTTATAATACATTTTATTCATTTTATTTGAATTATATGTAAAATAATTGAATTATAAAATCTTATATATATATATATATATATATATATATATATATATATAACACTTTGACTAGACAAACTTGACCAAATTGACCCATCGACACCAACATAACTCAACCCAAATATTTTCAAACCCCTGCATGGTTCATGCCAAACATTTTGTACCATTGTCATCTCTACAAAATACCAAACTTCATGATATTTCATTTACACTCTCACACTTAACACATTAGGAAATAATTTCAGCTATACACACTTTGGATTTGACCCAACTATGTACCTCACCACTTAACCACATTAGGTTGGACTCAAGTATGGTCAAGTACACTAAATGGGAAGCTAACCCTATTTAATTATTCATCTTCCGCAACTCCCAAACACCCTTAACCATTCACTTTCCATAACTTATAAAAATTCCCCAACCATTACTTTTTTCTCAACCCTTCATCTCTCCCTTAATGGCTGGCCACCTATAGACTTCTTCCCACCTTATTACCTCATAACACCTAAACAAATTTTTTTTTAACTCTCTTTCTCATATTTTCTCTTCATAAACCATCTCCAAAATCCTTATCCATTTCCTTCCACACCACCATCTTTCCACCCCTACCCAGGCTGAATCCGAATTTAGGAACTCTCCACCAATCCGGCCATATATCCCTCCACAGTAAGTATCTTTCTATAAAATTTAGTATTATTCTTTTTCTTTGTTCTAAAAACTTTCTCTTCACAAACTTTTTATCAAAACTCACCCTAACTTTCTCAAAACAGCCCATCTACCAGAAGTGTCCAAGCTGAATCTGAATTCAGTCTATTCCCTTCTTAGGCCACTCCAGCACCTCCACAACCCCAAAACCTCCACCATAGTAACTCGAACGCGAACCTCTATGTGTAATATACCTTCCATATTTGTCAAAACACCTGGATCACAACCGTTTGCCAATGGCGAGTATTTTACGAAGATTGATCCAGGCTGAACCAGTTTTCGTGCACCGCTGTTTGCACCGCTTTGTGACACGCCAAGACAACAAATAAATACTAGGTAATGTTTATAATACATTCTTCTATCACTCCAATATTTTATGTATCAATTTCGTTGAGTTTTATAAATATTTGTGCATCCATTTTCGTAGGACAACTCATAAATTCGACTTGTAACTTTAACTTGTGAGACCACCAACACGATACATTATTTTTTGATGATTAAAATCATGTGTCCCATGTTAGATACATCTGAATTACATCTTTTTCATGTTTATTGCATATTATAAAAATTATATTTTGTATGTACCGATTTGTTCCAATCAACCTACTAGTGGACAAGTTATGCAACTAGTTGACCCTAGTGACTAGACCCAGTATATGAAAAAAAAATTAAATCTTAATTATAGATATTTTAAATATTTATTTTAGAATTATTAGAGTAGATTTTATGAATATATTTATGGTAGATTAATGGTGTAGCTTAGTACCAACTTGAACCTAAAACTAGACTAGTTGCCATGTGACCTAGTTTTGACCAATATGACTATGAAATAGTTGTGTGTAACATACCTTAGTATGATAACTGATCGGTAGATATCATATATTCATAGGAGTACGTGATGATACGAATGGGATTGTCGAAGCATGATCTTTGTTCACTAATCGAAAAGATTCAGGCAAGTTTACCTTGTCAAACTTGTAGTAGATCATGTTGTATTATTTGCTTGAGTTTACTTTCATATATGCATTCTTGTGATTTAACTGTTCACCCTAGGACCGTGAGACTTTGCTGTAAATACCAAGATTTTTAAAAAATTAAAATATAATTTTTTGGGATTTTTCTGTGATTTTTACATAATTAAAATAAATATTTTTCAGGAATTAAATATTTTTTGAGTATTAAATTAAATATTAAATTATTATGAAAATTATATTTTTGACTATAAAATAAATAATTGGATATAGTGTAATTTTTCTGGAATTTATTGGGCTCAAAAACTATTTTTAAACAACAAAAAATATCATTTTTAAATAAACCAACATGAACCGAACCGAACCAAACCTAAATAATCCCAATTAAACCAAACCAACCCTAATGAATTCGGATCTAGACCCGACCCGCTAACCCGTACCCGACCCAATAACACTTGCTACAGTAATTGGAAATTTGAAAAAGTTCCGACCGTTAAAATTCTCGCGGCCGTTCACTTCCTCGCTGCCGACCGTTCCGATACCGCCGACCCGTCGCCTCCCCGACGTTCAAACCGCCGACCTTCCATCTCCCAGCCGACCAGACGACTCTCCATCTCCCTATAACCTCCGAGAACCCTCACTATTTAAACCCCCGCCTTCACCATCATCCACCACCGCCATCACCAAACCACCGTCACAACCACCGCCAACCACCAGCCTCCGCTACCTCTACGGCGACCTCCTGCGATGACCCCAGCCATACCCCGCCGTCGACGACTACCCCGCAGCAGCCACAATGGCCACCGTCGACCGGCCGAGCACCACCGTGTCGTCCCATCCACCACCGCCATCACCAAAACACCGTCACAACCACCGCCAACCACCAGCCTCCGCCACCTCTATGGCGACCTCCTGCGACGACCCCAGCCACACCCCGCCGCCGACGACCACCCCGCAGCAGCCATAGTAGCCGCCGCCGACCGGCCGAGCACCGTCGCGTCGTCCCATCCACGCGTAGCACCGCAGCCGACCCCTGTTCCGGTGAGCTTTTCATCCTCCTCGCTGTGTCAATTTTCGAACGGCTTATTGCGACATATTCGCTGTGTGACCCTCTCGAACCCCATGCAATTTGATTGTGATATCTTGTCCTGTGTCAGTTTTAAACCGTGAAGCAAAAATAGAAATAATATCCCAATTTTGTACTTCGAAAACTGTCCAAAACTCACAAGTTCACGGCCGTTTTACGTCCAACCTGTTTAATAATTCTAAAATTCACCTGAATAGTAAATTAGACAATATAACCAAGTTTTACAATGTAATTAGTTTATTTTATTGTGCTATAATTTATGTTTTATTTGCGGGTGAAATCGACCAAAAACTTGGTTATTTAAACCCGATTATCCCAAAACTGGGTACATCCCGCTAAACAAGGAGAATTTTACCGAAAGGTGCTCATGGGCGTACCGTTGAGTTCGTATTGACGTTTAGAATTGGTTTGACCTATAATTTGTCTCATTTAGAGACCTTTTACCCCTGGCACGCTTTTCGGTGCAAAGTAGGCCACACATGGACCCCACTTTGACCCGAAATTATAATTTTGCTCCTGTGTCCAAATTGGACGAAAGGGTAGTGTTTTCTAGCTATCTCGCTTATTCTGGAAACGTTGGTGATGTTTATTTTAGTATCCGGAGACGTTTATTCGGAGGCCGTAGTTTCTGACCTTGGTGCTTGACATCTGGACGTTTACACTTTGCAGCTTCCTTACCAGGCAAGATACCTTACCAAATTGCTTACAGTACTTTGCATGCTTATTATATTTTTATATGTTCATTGCATGTGTATTTTTCTTTCAGTCATAATTATATACTATACATATGTTGACACACACTTGACACATAGTATCATGGGAGGGGAGGACAATCAGTAGGCGTATGGGCTATAACCACTCTGGTAAACCATAGTATCTAACACGCACTACGGTAGTGTGTTGCGATGGTCGCTACCCCCGAGGTATGTCAATTTTTGGTGTCGCGCTAGTCGCTACCCCCGAGGTATGTCGATTTCTGATGTCCCTGCCGTGTGTGTGAGTTGTGAGATTTAGATCGAGTAGCCTACCCATGCCCATACGTCGAAAAGTTGTCCTCATTATGCATTCATATAGATTATCTTGTACAGCGTACTTATATATTTTTTGTCTATTACGCATGTTTACTGTATTCAAATTGGCATACTTCTATGTATCTTGTTACGTCCCTCTAAGGACCTGGTCCCTTTCCAGGTGTAGACGATCTTGACTATTCGCAGGAGCACGGATCAGGACTTGCTACTCCATTCTCTTTCGAGGAGGTCTCTCTTCGAGTCTCATTGTTCATTAGATGTTCTTATGTGGTTACTCTTATATTCTAGTTTGGCAGTGGATTTGTTTCCACCCGACTATCATTCTTTAATACTTCATATTGAGATTATGTTATATAGTAGATTGGTTATTTATTCCTATTTGATTCTGTGGATGAGATCTAGTTATGCCATGTGACTTTGATAATTATATACCACTTATGAATTATTGTTCATATTACAGCGTATGTGTGTATTATGGTATCCATATATTGGAGTTGCCATATACATATGGCTAGCATGCTTACGTGTTCCTAGTCCTACGTATTTTGGGACTGGGGCGTGACAGTAAACCAACAGACATACGTAAGTATCGAGGTATGATTGGTAGTTTATTATATCTAACTGCTAGTCGCCCAGATATTATGTTTGTTGTATGTCTCTGTGCTAGATATCAGGCTAATCCTAAGAAATCACATTTGGGCACAGTTAAGCGTATTTTTAGATACCTTAAAAAGGACTTTGTCGGCATTCTTATGGTATCCCAAAACCACGTCCTTTGACCTTGCTGGTTACTCGAATGTTGATTTTGCTGGATACAAAGTCGATCAAAAAAGCACCAGCGACACGTGTCATTTCCTAGGAAAGTCTCTAGTCTCTTGGTTTAGCAAGAAATAAAATTATGTTGCATTATCAATAACTGAGACAGAGTATATCGTCGCAGGATATTGTTGTGCTCAAATTTTGTGGATGAAGCAAACCCTAGAATACTTTAATCTGCACTATAAGAACATTTTTATTTTCTGTGAGAATATTTTTATTTTCTGTGATAATACTAGCACTATTTATCTCACCAAAAATTCAGTATGTCACTCACACACTAAGCACATAAAAATCCGTCATCATTTTCTAAGGATCATCAATCACACGGAGATATTTATTTAGAGTATGTGGACATGGAACATCAACTAGCAGACATCTTTACTAAACCTTTAGCTGAAGATCGATTCAACTTTATCCGTCGAGAATTAGGTCTTTTAGATTCTGATAAAATATAAGAATCATAAGATGCTTTACAATTTTTTTGTCATAATTTTTAAAAGTTTTGAAAATTTTGGATACAAGCCGAAGGGGCCCTTCTGTCAAAAGGTGTAAATAACCTTAAGCGACATGGTATTTAAGTGTCTTCGAACCACCGCTAGCTGGGATCCGGCCTCTACAGCTACTCCGAGATGATTTAAACTCTTAAAAACGTACGATTTAAGTTCAACACTTATTATTCTCTTCCTAATTTATGTTCAGCTACTCCATAATATGCTATGTCATTTAATTCTCTTCCTAATTTAGGTTTCTACTACTCTATTTATAGTTCTTTTCGTTGCTCATTCATTCAGACCAACAAAAATTATTCCTCCTCCATAAATAAACCATGGCATTTCCTCCTACATTCTTTCCCAATGGCCCCTAAAAGGAAAACAAGATTCCTTTTTCGACTCTCTTTTCTGTTCCATTATGCCAAACATAGGAGAATTTGACGGTTTCACCTTTCTGAGCTTCAAAATTTTAAATGATTGGTTTAATGACTTCTCCAAGAGTCACATATGTTTTTGTCACGCCCCAGTCCTAAAAATACGTAGGACTAGGACACGTAAGCATGCCAGCCGCATGGATATGGCAACTCTAATATATGGAAACCAAATCCACACGTACGCTAAAATATGAATATCAAATCCACAAGTGGTATAAAATATATATCACAAGTCACAGGGTATACTCTAGATCTCATCCACAGAAAATCAATATAAACAAATAACCATCATCTATATAACTAGATCTCGATATAAGTAGCTAAGGATGATAGTTGGATGGAAATAAATCCACTACCAACTCGAATGGAAAAGTATATACAATATAAGTACAATACCACAACACCATATAAGAATACCAGCTATCAATCACAGCTCGAAGAGAAGATATCCTCGGATCACAAGTAATCATCCAAATCTGTGATCCTGCAAATACTCAAGAACAGATACACCTGGCAGAGGACCAGGTCCTCAGAGGGACGTAACAAGATACAGAAAATACGAGCCAATTTGAGTACAGTAAACATGCATAATATTTGAAAATAAATAAGTACGCTGTACAAGACAATCTATATGAATGCAAATGAGGATAACTTTTTGACGTATGGGCAAGGGTAGGCTACTCGATCTAAGCCTCACAACTCACACACACGCCAATGGACATCAGAAATCGACATACCTCTGGGGTAGCGACCAGCGCGACTCTACAGAAATCGACATACCTCTAGGGTAGCGACCAGCGCGACACACGCCCGTAGTGCGAACTATATACTACGGTTTACCAGAGTGGTTAAAAGCCCATACGCCTAATGATTGTCCTCTCATGATACTAGGTGTCAAGTGTGTGTCAACATATCTAATATATATATAGTAATGACTGAACTAACTACACATGCAATGACTATAACTGAACGAAACTACACAGGCAATGACTAAACAGAAATATAAATAGCATGCAAAGTACTGTAAACAATTTGGCAAGGTATCTTGCCTGGTAAGGAAGCTGCGATGTACGAATAACCTGCTCCAGAAGTCGCGCAGAACAAATCCAATATCCTATGTATTACAAATTTATCACGTCAAAAGATAATTTATTTTAATTTATTTAATTATGGAATAATTACTCTAAATATCCTATTTTAATCTTATTATTCTGATTTTTATGTTAATTCCTAAATTTTGTCCAGAGAAACTAAATTTTATCAACTCGAGACTCATGGCACGCAAATCGAGGCGATCTGTTGACCGAAAAGTCAACCGACACAAACTCAACTTTCATGCATGATTTTCTGTAGATTTCAGCATCAAAAACATGCTGGAATTTATGGCTCGTCCGAATTCAAATTCGTTTGGGAATTATGGCACATACAGATTTTGTATTGTGCACCGATGGTTAAATTCTAACCTAAAAGTTCTAGAGAATTAACAGTATGTGAATACTTCGAATTAAATTCTGGGAAAAATATATGTCGATGATCTCGACATTAGCTTTCCGAAACTTTAAACGGTTCGTGATTCTGATTCCTGGTTCTCCCGAAATGGCGAAAATATCGAAACATGTCTATTTTTGGACATGATGTGCTCTACGAATTTTCCAGAATTTAATACTAATAATTTAGAAAAATAATTTATATAATCAGAAAGCTAACCTCAATATCGTTCTAACAAAAAAACTAGGCCTCGTTTGGAGTCCGGAGCTATGCGCAATGGCTTCTGGAAGATGAAGGAACCCTAGATGACAATTCTCCAAAATCGGCTAAAGAAAAACCCTAGAAATTAATATCTAAACTATTATATATATAGAGGAGAGAGAGAGCAGCCGCGGCTCAGATAGCGCCACGTGGCAGCCATCCGACGCGGCCCGCTCAGATCTAACGGTCTGGGTTTGCTGCGGTTCGGCTCAGCTGAGTCCGAGTCGAACTATGACTCGGCTCGGCTCGAGGTCGGCTCGGCTCGGCTCGCACCCACTCAGCAGTCACTGACAGGAGGGCCCGGCACTGTTCACTGCTGGAGGCTGACAGGTGGGCCCCCTGTTTGCTGACTGGGCAGAATTAATTACTTTTTGGGTTTTCTTTTTCAGAAATTAGTTTTTAATTCAGTTTTTCATAATTAACTCAAAATAAATGCTAAAAATAATCAGAAAATTCCCAAAAAATTCTAGAAAATATATTTTATTATTTAGAACCTAAAATAAAAGTTTAAAATATTTTTAATTAAGTTTGAATATAAAATAAATTCTTCAAAGTTCTAGAAAATTAGTTTTTCTAGTTTTTAATTAACTAAAAATTATGAAAAAATCCCAATAATCTAAAATAGCCTAAAAATAATTCTAAATAAATATTTATATAAGTAAATATACTAAAACAAATTATTTTCTAATTAACTAAGAGAATGCTCTAAATAACTTCAATATCTATAATAAATATAATAGTATAAAATATACACAAAATACCTATTTTGGGTGAGGGAGTTTACAATCTACCCAACTTAAAATAATTTCGTCCTCGAAATTAAAATAAGGCATAATTTGTTAAATCCTTCACATTCGTACATAAGGTATGTCAATCGCAATCTCTTCCAAAAATTTAAATAACAAAATCTATTCAAATCTATCGCGATCACTTCAAAATTAAGATAACCACTGTTTAAATCAAAATTCAACATGTCGTAATCTCTTCTCGATTTTTAAATAATCAACATCCAAATCTAACTCAAGTCTATATGATATCCCACATCAAAATTTATATCACAATTTCCAACTATCATGATCTCCTCTAGACTTTGAACAATAAACAATTTTAATCAAATCTTCTTCCTATTCTCAACCTAAGATTTTTGTACTCTTCAAATATTTAAACTCAATTTACATCCTCTATATTTCAAATAGGTGACCCAACAATCAAAATTGAACTTTTAATTCAAATCATCAAATTGTAAAATTTAAATCTAATTCACCAATTGTTCAAGTCTAAAATTCTATATATATCCTCAAAATTTAAATCGATGATTCATCCTTCAATATTCAAAATTTAAATCATGTGCTCAAAGTATAAATATTTGGTCCGCAATATCAAGATTTTAAAATTCGTTAAATCCTCATTATCTTAATCCTTCTTTTAAAATTCTCCACATTTAAAAGGACTTAATCTCTCAATCTAATCCTACTTGATCACAATCTAAAAGAATTCTCCTCAAGTTTAATAATGCAATTTCTACCCAACTTAGAATTTACCCATCTATCACATAAGGCTCTTACATTTAGGAAAAAATATTCCTCAATTTATTTTCTCATGTCATTCAATCCTCAAAACTTTAATACCAATTATATCATATGTGATATGCCCTTAATCAATTATGAAAGATAGTCACCAAATAATGTGATTGGCCTATGGGGTATATCTTGTACTATCCGTGTATCACTTATTTCCAAGCACGAGATTTCATCTTTCCGAAACAAGGGAAGACGGAAAGCAATGGAAAAGAGTTCAATGAGGGGTAATAGAATGGAAGTATGTGAATCAAAGCGTTTAAAGAATTCAAATGGGAATTGTCAAGACAGTTGTGGATTAAAATCTTAATTTGGTAATTTCCTATTCGCATGCTCACATCGTTGCAGTTATGTACTTGATATGATATGCTTTGTCGTATCTAGAGGGTAAGTATATTTGTCTACTGGTCAACTATACATCTCAATCCACGTAAAATACTATTGTGAAGGGCGAATTAAGCGCATTATGGCTAGCTAGACCATAATACACTAATTCTGATTAGACAATTTGTATTAGTGTGGTTAATCAGGCCCCAATAACACATATGTCATGAACAAGCTCGATATAAGATTAAGCTTGCAAAAACTAGGCTATAATAGCAGCATAATTCAAGGTAGCATAGAAAATATAATGCTGGATTATGATGTGAGAAGTTACAAAATAATTCAAGTTCGCAAAAGCAAAAACAACATAAGCAATAATAATAAAAGACTCTACAATCTCTACAGTTATCATACAACCTCCTTATCTAAGTCGCTAGTCGACCAAATAGGGCAAGGACCTCTAAATTCTTTGGTCTGAATAAATACTGTCGTCTTTTGCTAGCATGTGATAAATATCATTCGGTTACACTTCAATTAATAGGTCAAAAGACTATGTGATACTAGGTGTCAAACATTATGGTAAAACTTCTAACTCTAGTAGCGTCTATACTACCCTCACGTCCTCATAATACATCAAGGGGTAATAGTAAACCAATCTATAGATAAGGAATTCTAGGGTTCACTAGATATTCTAAACTTAGTGGTGTGTCTATATTCTCGTTGTATTCTTAATAGGTGTACTACCATAATTATCATCCTAATAATAGGGGTTCCTATATTCTAGCAGAAGGCTATTCTCAAAGAACTATTAGGGAAGTACAGGAATCAAGCAGGATGCAATTATTCGAATAGAATAGAGAGGAGGAAGATGAATCATAGTCAATTGTGGATGAGATCCTATACTCTTGTCCTAGGTGCAGGCTTGTTCGGTACAGTAACGTAACCGAGACAATATGCACTCGACCTGCATGAGCCACCACAATTTTGGCCATCCTATTGATTTTACTTCTTAACACATAGACTATCTACCTACTCTTCAAAAACTTCAACGTGAAGAATTTGTTACAACCCATACCAAAATTTACACCAATGCTATTCAAATATTTTATTATAACTTAACATATGAACATGATACTATTTCATCTAGAGTTTATGATATTCCAATTAAATTCGATGTAGATGACTTGGGTGAAATACTACGCATTCCCGCTGATGGACAGCCCTTAGCCAACATCACGCAAGTTCAATTCGATCATGATTTAACTCTTGATTCTTTCAAGAATATCCTTTGTCACCCTCTTGAATTTCCACCTGGTAAATTTTATACTAGATATTTGAATGGTCACTTCTTTGAAATCTATCGTATTATCTTTTCAACTTTTCTACCTAAGAAGACTTACTTTGATGATGTCTTTTATCTAGAAATGTCAGCCTTATATCACTTGCATTTCGACATTAATTTCAATGTTCCACAGACCATCTTATCTCAAATGGTTCAATGTCGCAAGAAAGGGCGTCCACTACTATATGCCATGTACTTGCCAACTATTTTTAGCTATTTCAACATTCCTTTGGATACTTGTCCAAATCTTGAGGAACATTTATACCTCAATAGAATTTAGAGATTTGAGCCAACTATGCTTCTACCTTATAAATCATCATCAAACTCCAACACTCATCATGTTGATTTTGTCCCTCCTGTTGATGAACAACCACAAACCTTAGAGTCTATTTTCAATCTGTTGCGTGATCGCTTCCACCAAGAAGATATACGCAATCATGCTACTGATCATCGCCAAACTCTTCAGACTCAGGCTCTTGGCAAAACTTTGATAGATATCCAGTACACCCTATCGAAGCACCCAGCCGGACCTTTTTCGATTCTCCAGAATCCAAATCAACAAGTATTTTGTATTGATCACCCTTATGTTCAGCGATATTTGGATCCAGCTGATGCCTTCTTTGATCCAAACAGAATAGTTGAACCGGATGATGAAGGTGATGAACATGACAACTAGTTACTAAATAATTTTTAAATGTTTACTTATAGATGTTCTACTATGATATTTCTATTACACATCCACTTTTGTATATTTTCTTCAAATGAATAAAAGTTTAATGCAAATTTTTTTTCTTTTTTCATTATATATTATCTTGTATACACTTTACTCTCTTGTTTTTCTTGTCATCTCACCGATTTCGGGGGAGCATTCCATTTCGATCAAATGACAACGGGGGATAAAGACATACATGATACTAGCATACAAGACGATACTTGACAGACGTTGTCTTCAGCATATCACTGCTCTACAGTTACGAGGGAGCCTTGCATATCAAAGACTTGCAGTATCATTCATAGTTTGTCAATTATCAAAATGGGGGAGATTTTTGGCCCATCCAGTCTCAGTCAACTTGATTTTGATAGTTAACTAAACCAAGCATTGATATGTCACGATCTGAAGCCTCAATATTGTTATTACATGTCGTCTGTATTTCATCTATTCAAATGTAATCTTTTATTTATTTGAGTCTAGGACTGATGTAAGCTGAGTCACACTGGCAAATCACAAATACCTATACCCAGATACCTAGTCGACTCAAATGAACCAAAGAACCTATCCACTAAATTAGGCCACATTCATTTACAAAGTCTACCATACTAAGAGACCGAACTCGGGCCGAATTCAAACCGAACTCGTGCCGAACTCGGACCAAACCCGGACCGAACTCGGTTACCCTTTTGGTATGAAATCAACCAGTTCAATAGCTCCTAATTTTTTGGCCTAACAGTTGGAAATTTGAATTAAACCCTAACCGAATTTTGGCCGAATTCTGTTTGCCTACACCCTATAAATATGATTGAAATTCTTCATTCTTACACACTCAACCATTCTTAAGTCTTCTATCATATTGTGAGCAAACCCCTAAAGCCTTAACTTTTTCATCTCAAAGAGCAACTCCCTAGCCTTCCTAGTGCCAAGTGTGATCTCGGTCTAGAAGTCTTCTGAGTTGTAAAGAGCTTTGTTCGATCAGTTACTCTCTCTCTCTCTCTCTCTCTCTCTCTCTCTCTCTCTAAGATGTGAAGTTACGAGACATCGGATCAAACCTATTGGTATAAAGAAGTGGCAAGCCTTCGGATCAAAGCTTGTGATTCACTATTAGTGATTATAGTGGAAAAAACTTCGAGCTTGAGTTCTCGGGACTAGACTAGTCCTCTCAGATGGAAACCAATATACATCTTGGTGTTTGTGTTTGCTTTCTCTCTCTCTACTTTACTGATTTACTTTACTGTCTTTATATACACTGTTAGTTAGCAACTGCCTTCATTCTGATAATCTTAAATTGGGTAGATTATTTTGCTGCACTCTATTCACCTCCCTCTAGAGTTGCCTCATGGTCCTTCAAATCCAACAGAAGAAGAGAAGGCGGAAAAATTGTTTGACGGACTGAGCTTTGAGCTACAAAGACAGATTGGCTCCGTCGTACCTACTTCTTATACGGACGTCCTTGCCGCAGCGCGACGCATGGAACACGTCATCAGGAGATAGTCCATCCATAAGTGACCACATCCACTAGTACCAGCTCAAGCACCACACGGGGAGCCTGTAAAGAGACCCCAGATGAATCCACCACAAAGAGCAGTTACGCCACTATTACTAGTCCTTCTAACTTTTTACTACTATGGCAAGGTAGGCTATATTGAGAAGGAGTGCAGACACAAATGGGAATTATATTTAGCTTACGGATCCAGCTAGCATTCAGCCAGGGATTTTCCTGAGCGTTGGGGAGGAGCGTCGATGATTCATCGACCAGCCTTACCAGCACCGAGACCAGCCCATCAGCCACCTAGGCCAGCTTATCCCGCACTGGGAGCACCACTGGCAGGGGTTGGAGGAGTCGGACCACCAGCTCCAGGAGGGTATCAGTCGAGGCTACCCTTGGCACCACAGGCAGCACTCTTCCAGCAGGCCCAACAACAATAGAGGATACCAGCATAAGGACGTGGTCAGGCTTTTGCGATGACAGTAGAAGAGGCACGAACTCGAGGAATAACAAATATGGATAAGTTTTAGTTAGCTATAGTGGAGCATATTACTAGTACTAATTTAGGAGGTGCTTGTTAGTTTCATCCTCTAGTCTAAATTTCTAGTATTATACTAGCATGTGCTTGATAGCCTAGAGTGGTAATACATAGGGTGTAACCAATGATTTTTTGTGGTCAAGACTTGCAAATGGACTTATCAATTGGATTTTGTCTTCAGACAGATGGATCAATAGTGTCCAATTTTTCAGAAGCTATAGTTTATCTTAATTCTAATCAGAGTATTTTAATTATGGGTTACTTATCTCTCATTTAATAGGAAATAAGTTTTCATTGCTTCCCTAGACATTATGCCTGTATGTGAACAAAACCCTCAACCTTCTTCTCCATTTTCTTGCTCATGGTCCCTTATCCTTCATTTTCGTAGTTCCACAAACATGTCCTGGAACCATGCCATCTCTTTTGGAACACACCCTTCTTGACCTGTTATGGTTCTTTCATTTTAATTACGATGACGTAATTCATTTAAGGTGGGTAGATTGTAAGCACTCTCATTTTTAGTAGGGTTAATTTGGTAAATTTATAATATATTTTATTTATTTTATTTGAATTAATAGTAAAATAATTAAATTATAAAATCTTTATATATATATATATATATATATATATATATATAGGGTAAACGGGATATGAGCCAGGCTCATATCCTTATATGAGCCATGCACATGTAGACCAATAGGAATGGATTTCTACATCTCATGTGCACCCAAGTGCAATAGTATACTCCATTCCTATTGGTCCACATGTGCATTGGCTCATGTAGGAATATGAGCCTATGGCTCATATCCCTTTTTTCCATATATATAACACTTTGACTAGACAAACTAGACCAAATTGACCCATTGGCACCAACATAACTCAACCCAAACATTTCCAAACCACTGCATGTTTCATGCCAAACATTTTTGTACCATTTTTATCTCTACAAAATACCAAACTTTATAATATTTCACTCACACTTAACAAACTAGGAAATAATTTTAGCTATACACACTTTGGATTTGACCCAACTATGCACTCACCACTTAACCACTTTAGGTTGGACTCAAGTGTGGTCAAGTACACTAAATGGACATCCAACCCTCTCCACTTATTCATCTTCCATAACTCTCAAGCACCCATAACTATTCCCTTTCCATAACTTACAAAAACTTTTCAACCATTACGCTCCTCTCAACCCTTCATCTTCCCCTTAATGGCTGCCACCTATAGACTTCTTCCCACCTTATTACCTCATAATACCTAAACACAACTTTTTCTTAAATCTCTTCCTCACATTTTTTCTTCATAAACCATCTCCAAAATCATTATCCATTATCTTCCACACCACCATCTTTCCACCCCTACCCAGTCTGAATTCGAATTTAGCAACACCCCACCAATACGGCTATATCTCCCTCCACAGTAAGTATCTTTCTATAAAATTCAGTATTCTTCTTCTTTTCCTATTCTAAATACTTTCTCTTCACAAACTTTCTATCAAAACTCACTCTAAATTTCTCAAAACAGCCCCTCTACTAGAAGTGTCCAATCTGAATCCAAATTCAATCTATTCCCTTCTCAGGCCACTCCAGCACCTCCACAGCCCTAAAACCTCCACCACAGTAACTCTAACGCATACCCCTATGTGTAATCTACCTTCCAAATTTGTCATAGCACCTGGATCGCAACCGTTTGCCAGTGGCGAGTGTTTTACGAAGATTGGTCCAGGATGAACCAATTTTCGTGCACCGCTATTTGTACCGCTTTGTGACACGCCATGACAGCAAATAAATACTTGGTAATGTTTCTAACGCATTCCTATATCACTCCAATATTTTATATATCAATCTCGTTGAGTTTTATAAATATTTGTGCATCCATTTTCGTAGGACAACTCATTGAACATCGAAAAACTCATGAATCTGACTTATAACTTTAACTTGTGAGACCACCAACTCGATACATTATTTTTCGATGATTAAAATCATGTGTCACATGTTAGAGAGCTCTGAATTAAATCTTTTTTATATTTATTGCAAATTATAAAAATTATATTTTGTATGTACCGATTTGTTCCAATCAACCTACTAGTTGACAAGTTGTGCAACTAGTTGACCCTAGTGACTAGACCCAGTAGATAAAAAAAGATTAAATCTTAATTATAGATATTTTAAATATTTATTTCAGACTTATTAGAGTAGATTTTATGAATATATTTATGGTAGATTAATGGTGTAGCTTAGTACCAACTTGAACCTAAAACTAGACTAGTTGCCATGTGACCTAGTTTCGACCATAGATGACTATTAAATAGTTGTGTGTAACATACCTTAGTATGATAATTGATTGGTAGATATCATATGTTCATAGGAGTACGTGACGATACAACTGGGATTGTCGAATAAGGATCTTTGTTTACTCATCGGAAATATTCTGGCAAGTGTACCTTGCCAAACTTGCAGTAGATCATGTTGTATTATTTGCTTAAGTTTACTTTCATATGTACATTCTTGTGATTTAACTGTTCACCCTAGGATTGTGAGCCATTGCTTATCGTCCGAATGAGAGTCGGGTGTCAACGTCGTATGCGGAGTCGAGCAACGTCACTTAGAGAGTTGATACCACGATCCTATTTTACGTGCTTTCACTACCAGCACGACAGACCATAGAATACCTGACACTGATTAAATAAGACCGAGTTCATCTTGATTCATTTCTTGGTACCGGGACTCTGTGTAGGACTATAGGCTTTATGATGTTTACAGACATACTTATATACTTATACTTATGACTTGTGGTGATAGATAGAGGTCTTGGCCCTGCGTGTTACTATGTGATAAGTAAGGTTACATGAGAGGAAAGAGTCACACCATAATACAGGCTAATTTTGGTTTTATATATATATATATATATACTTATGTTACTAGAGAGTGCCTTACTCTTTGTACCAGAGCTTTGGCACATGTACTGGCCCTTCGAGATACTACTTGCCGCTATGGGTTCCCCGACCCAGAGCCTGTAGTGGTTTCAGCCTAACTATGGGTGATGCTCTCATTTGTATTTCACTTAGTTGGTTACGTAGCTTGTCCTTGAGGATATATTTTTACTGTACTGCTTTTTTCTGGCTTGAGTGTTTATTGTACCTTGCTATATCCCCTGAGGACCTGGATCTGGATTATGTCCCCAGGTATAGACAAGGAGAGTTACCCCTAGGTTTATGGGTCAGGAGCTGGCATTGGAGCAGTACTTGCATCAGAGGACGAGATTGTACTGGAGGACTTCTCTTGAGCATGCAGTTATTATCTCTATTTATTTATGCTTAGTGATTCTTGGACATTTGATTTGGCTTAGTGACTAATGGACAGATATACTTGGATATTTCTTTTTTTATTATTTTGATGACGGGTTGTTTCCCACGATATTTTTTTACTCCACTTGTTGGTGGAAATTTTTATTTTATTATTATTGTGACTGGACTATCCCTTGTGATTTTGAGTCTTATTTGTGGATGGGATTAGATATATGAGTTGTGACTGGTGTTATAGACCTTTGTTTATAATATTATAGCTTAAGTGCACTCTAACGGGTCCATTAAATTGGGTTTGCCCATTGGAGTTGTGTTATTGGCCATTGCCACGTGGCTAGTCTCTCGATATTTTGGGACTGGATGTGATACATTCCCAATACGAACATTATCTTATTAAGCATACAAGCATTAAAAAATATAAAACCCATCAACCAAATTTAGGTCTACCTGGCTTAGATAGAGAGACTAGGGTTAGTTTAGAGCCATTTATAATTAGAACATAGTATTTTAGATTAATGTACACAATATTCATATCACTTTGTGCACCTTACCGTTGCTTCGATATTTGGAGGGCTACACTAGCATTTGCTTCCAAATAAATATTATACACTTTTTTTAGACGTGTCAGCCTTCTATTCTGACCTTTGTGTAACTCATAGATACCCTCCCTTGTGCTCTATTTTAGTCGCACAATATTCGTTACAAACGTCTATTCTTAAATTCAAATAAATCCAACTTTGCATCCTTGTCCGTTCCAATCAAAATTGGAGACACAATCTCTACCCGTTTTGTGTAACCCAATTTATGACAATATTTTATTCTGAGTCTACTACGTCCATGACACTTGTGTCCCACCAGATTTTAACCCTATGTACTTTCAATTAATTAAAGAACACATTTTATACTAATTTTAATTAAATTGGTGTAAGGACCCAACCTAACCCAAAACTAGACCCAACACCAACTCAAACCTCCATCTACACCCTCAAGGTTCATATTAAATACCACACACCCTTTTAACCCACTATATCACACCAAACATGGTATTTTTTCTCATCCAATTCCAAATCTCATTGTTTGTGCAATTTCCCAATTGTTAGGGACTTTTGTGCAAAAAGGCAATGAGGTGTCCACCTCCCATTGGAGCCATGCCATAAAGAAACCCCCCCTTCATTATTGACTGGTCCACCATATTTTTTCCTCTATTTGGTTGTACTACATACAACTTTTTTTCTCCTACATCATCAACACCCTCCATTCAAAACCAAAGCAATCCTAGCCCTCCATTCCTTCATGTAGAACCTTCCCCCCATTCCTATAAATGCATGTAGCCGACCCTAATCCCAATGCCATCCTCCTTCTCTCTCTCTCTCTCCTACATAAACACCTACTTCCTCTCTCCCAAAATAAACCAACAGCCAATACTATCCCTACCCGAACCCTAAAACATCTACTCTTCTTCTTCCCCGGCCACTTCCTACAGCAGCCACCCTCCTCCGACTTCGCCACCGCAGTCCTACCATCCTCCCCCGACCTTGTCACGTCCCAGTCCTAAAATATCGAGGGACTAGACACGTGGCAATGGCCAGCAGTACACACCGATGGACAAACCCAATTTAATGGATCCAACGGGGCATACTTAAGCTGTAATACAACAATCAGGGTCTTCTAATCTCATCCACAGAATAAATACAGCAATATTAACAAAAAGAAATAAACATCATCCAGTCACAAGTAAATAAAATCGGAGAACAATCCGATATTAAGTCTGTTACAATTGTCAGTATACACGGATAAGGATATCAACAACAAATACTGAGTATGGACAAAGTATATACTCAGAAGATACCCTCGGGGATCACTCGTCTACTGGATCTGGTACTGCTCCAGTGCCTGCTCCTGTTCCTGCTAATGCTCTTATCCTATATTCCTCAGGGTCGATCTCGTCTGCTAATCCTGGGGACATAATCCGGATCCAGGTCCTCAGGGGACATAGCAAGGTACAGATAATATAAGCCAAAATAAATACAGTGCAGAAATAAATAAATGAAACAATAGGGTAAACTATATAACCAACTAAGTGATATACAAATGAGAGTTTTAGTCATACTTGGGCTGAGACTACTATAGGATCAGTGTCGGAGAAACCCATAGCAGTATTCTCTCGAAGGGCCAGTAAGGTACCAAAGCTCTGTGTCAGAGTCTAAGTCACTTCAATTAAAGTATTATATATATATAATCAGCCTTTTGTATGGTAAATCTCTCCCCATCCAATGTAATCACACGTCTCATGTCCATGACACGCATGATCAAAACTAATGCAACAAGTCATAATAAGATCTAAGAAAATAATATCTATGTCATGAAACATGTATCCTATACAGAATCACCTTGAATATTTCAGAAAGATTCTGTCTCATGATTAGTGTCAGGTGTCCTGGGTATAACGTACTTGATATGGCAAGTACGAGAATGTAAAGGGTCACGATATCCATCTCTAGGTGACATTACACAACTCCGCGTACGGTGTTAGCACCCGACTATTAATCGGACGCTAAGTAAAGTCACACGATCCTAGGTTAAGCATGTACAACAGATAAATAAGTCAAGAAAATATGTAACAAGAACTGCAAGTTTTGGCAAGGTACACTTGCTTGGGGTTCTGATTCCAACTGTAGCTCTGGTCTCAATGGAATTTGCAGGTACTCCTCCGGTTGCTGGAATAAACATCACCATCAGATTTAGAAAATATTAAATAGCTAGAAACGCTTGTCCTTGAGTCCAATTTGGACACAGGGGCAAAATAACAGTTTCTGGTCAAGGCGGGGTCCATATGTGGCCCACTTCGCACCAAAAAATGTGTCAGGAACAAAGGTCTCCAAATGTATCAAACTTAGTGTCAACAAGTACAGAACGTTGATACGAATCCAACGGAACTTCTAGAATTGGATTTCGATGAACCGATCACAAAATCGCCCGTCAAGTGGAGCCGCGGGGCCCACAATACGCGATTTTATCAACATTCTCAGAATCGAACCAAACTTGGGTCACAGGACCAGCGTATTGCTATGAGTCCGATGGCACAAGTTTCGTTTGAAATGCTACGTGTGTACACTAAGTTACAGCGAGATCCAGAACAGGCCGATACAGGGCGTTGTCGGCAGATACGCGTTGATTTCGGTGTGCACGCACATCCAAATCAACTTCTGCGAAATCCTGTACGTCCGTATCAATGGCACGCACCTTTCGGTGAAGACCGCACACAACCAAGTTGTCCCGTTTGGCGGGGCGTACTCAATTCCGGGGGAAAACAGGGTATTATTTTCCTGTTTTTGGATCGCGGTTTGCGATCACCACAGGACGCGACGCATCGAGCGGGTTGCACGGGCATCGAGAGGGTCACGCAGCCTACGTGTCACAACTGACGGAACGGAAAACGGAACAACGATGAGAGAGAATGGGTTACCTGAACAGGGCTCCGCAGAATGGAGTTTCTTCGTGTCCGTGAGGCGACACGACACTGTGTCCACTGTGTCCGGGTACTGTTCTAGGATTTTTTTCACTCGTCAGGGACTGCCGGAGTCGGGGTCGTCGGCCAGCGGGGCGGCCGGAGAGAGGCGGCGCTGCTGCGGAGGAGGCTCGTCGGCTCAGGCGGAGGCGAGGCTGCTGCGGCGAGGTGGTTCGACGGCTGGCCGGGGCTGCACTGGGCTCGACGAGGTCGGGCGGAGCTGCTGCGGGGTCGACAAGGTCGGGGCGGAGGAGATGGAGGCATTGCGGTGGTTGGGAGCAGAGGAGGGAGGCGGCGCTCGTGGGGAGGCGTAGCCGGGGCTAGGGCAGCGCAGGGGTGGCTGAGGCGTTGCTCGAGGAGGCTGGAGGCGGAGGTAGGCGGCAGCGGGGACGGGTGACAGGCGGTGGCAGCGGCGGGGAGTAAGGGTTTTATAGGTGGAGAAGGAGGCGAAGGGGCGGCCGGTACGGGGGAGAGGAAGAGGAGGAGCTGGCGGTTGCGGGGAGTAGGCGGAGCGGCGGGGACGCGAATTGGCGGCCAATGGCGTAACGGCCGGCGGCGGGGAGCTGAAGCGGTCGGGTCAGGGGAGAATTGGAAGAGGGTGCACTGTAGCACGGGTCGGATCGGGTCAGTGTGTCGGGCGGTGGATCCGGCCTGATCCGCTAAGGCTAGGGTGCGGGTCGGGTAGGCGGGTTTTGGGTCGGCGGGTTAGACCCGGATCCGACCCGCAGGGCTCGATTTGGTTCAATTGAACCGAGTCCGGTTCGGGTTGGTTTGGTTTGGGTAAAAATCGGGTTTATTTTTAGGGTTTATTTGGTTTATTTAAAACTTAGTTTTTAGGGTTTTAAAAATGCTTCAGGGGTCCAATAAATTCCCGAAAAATTATCCTATGTCTAATTTTTCATTTTACACCAGAAAATATTATTTTCATAATATTTTAATATTAATTAACATCATTTAAAAAATTATTTTATCTCAAAAATACCTTGATTTAAATCCCAAAAATTTCCAGAAAATTTGTAAAAATTGATTTAAAAATTCTTGAAAAATCAGGGGGTTTACAGACCTGCCCCCTCACCTCTTCTTCTTCTTCCCCCGACGACCCTTCTTCTCCGACCACTCCACCACTGCAGCCATCTCCACTACTCCCATCACAGTCGTCACCACCTCACCATCATCACCATTACTGCCTCACCATCATCACCATGACCGGCACACCACCATCACTGCCTCACCATCAACCGCTAACACCACTATCACCAACACCATCATCACCATCACCAGCACACCATCACCTTCCACCACCACCACAGCGGCTAACTCCACCATCACCACCACCCACGACCACCTCCTTCCCTTTCCTTCAAACCCGCCACTACCACCGTTACCCTCGCCTCCACGACCACCACCACCCTCGCCTGCACGACCATAACCATTGCCACCGTCGTCATCCCCACCACCATCATCTCTGCTTCAACCCACCGCTGCTGCGACCACATGTGCTGCTGAAGTTGCTGCTACTGCTGCGCCGTCATGAGCCGCTGCGTCCTGGCCCAGCAAGCTGCCATATCCCAGTCCTGCACAGCCGCGTGCCACCTTCGCAGCAAATGCTGCTGTTGTTGCGTCTACCGCTGCTGTTGTTGCGTCTACTGTTGCTGTCGCTGTGCCTACGATTGTTGTTGAGGCCGTTGCTGCAGGTCGTCGGCGACCCCCGGATATCCCCGATGTCGGTGAGCCACCCTCACCCCCCACGGCCGAGCCACCGCCACCAGCAACCCGCCACCGATGCAGCAATGACTGTTGTTGCTACTCCTACTGTTGTTGTTGCTGCTGTCATATTTCTGGCCGGAGCAGACCGCCGAGCACCCTCCGACAACCGCCGAGCACCCCCCGATGACCGACAATACCCCCCAGGGCTCCCCCTCCCCTTCTCCTCCTCCAAACTGCCGCTGCGACTACGAACGTTGTTGTCGCTGCTGTTCTTCTTCTTCTTCAATTCAGCAGACCCGAGCCTCAACCAACCCCCTTCATGGCGCAATTATACCTCTGTCTCTCGACTATTTTTTGAACCATCTTCGCAGGTGTGTTCACTATATGACCCTCATGTTATGTGTTCAATTAGAATAATTTAGCTTATTTTCTATTATTTGTAATTTAAGTTCCAAATCGATAAAAATGGCTTTTAAAAGTTACATTTTTTCGATACGGAGTTGTTCCCGTCAATCCGGACATCCTCCTCACGTACCGATTGCATCGAAAGGCGCGTATCGTCAACATGGCCGTATGGGCTTTCGTGGAACTTGATTTGGATGTACGAGCACATCGGAATCAACGCGTATCCGTCGAAAGGTATCATATCGACCTGTTCTGACACTTATCCAAATTTTGTGTGTGCCTGTCATTTCGTAATGAAACTTGTGCCATTAGATTCGCAGCGTTACGCTAGTCTTGTGACCCAAGTTTGGTTCAATTCTGAGAACGTTGACGAAACATCGTTTTGTGGGCCCTACAGTTCAACATGATGGGCGATTTCGTAATCGGCTCATCGAAATCAAGTTTTGGACATTTTGTTGGGTTCGTATCATCGTTATGGACTCATAGACACTAAGTTTGACGAATTTGGAGAACCTTGTCTCTGGCACATTTTTGGTGCAAGATGGGGCCCACTTGTGGATCTCGTGTTGACCAGAAACTGCATTTTTGCTCCTGTGTCCAAATTGGACGTATGTATATGCTTTTTTGAGTATCTAACTCATTTTGGGACTGAAGGTGATATTTGTGACAACATCCGGGGATATCATCTCCAGTTTCCATTGTTACACTGCTACTTCCATGGCGAGTTCGTGTTCGAATATTCGCCTGGCTTCCAGGCAAGTAAACCTTGCTTTGTTGTACTATTTAAATTTTGTTATTATTAGTTGCATATTTTATTGTTTAAATATTATATAACTGTGCGTATCCGAGTAAGACTCGGGTACAGTCAACAAAGGCGTTGACGTTAGGGCTTGTGTCTGACCTAGTATCTAGTGGAAGCACCTAAAGTTGTGGAGTTATCAATATGACTCCCCAGGCCTTGACAAGTATCATTATACGTCACAGAGTGAGTTCATGTAAGAATGTGTGCTTCATGCTTGACTGGCCATCGGTGTGAGCAGCATGTGTGACGGTATTTAGCTTAGTTGCATATTTCTTTAGTGACTTGCATTATAGTACGAGATGTCCACGTCTTACTTGAGATTTGTACATTGACATTGGGCGGGGAGGATGACTAGTAGGCGTATGGGATACCCACCTCTTTTATACAGATACCGCGTTCTTTGGAGCGATATGGATGTATATATTTATGCAGATACTGTGTTCTTTGGAGTGTTGGACGTTACATGTGCAAATACCACGCTCTTCAGAGTGTTGGACGTTGTGCAGATACCACTCTCTAGAGAACATTGGACGTATTTACTTATGCAGATACCACGCTCCTCGGAGCTGGACGTTATTATATATGCAGAGTGCCCTAAGATGGAGGGCATATGTGGTATATACTAGCCAGTCACGGTGATTGGTAAATTACGTCAGCATATATCTTGCCTATACTTCCCATACGTACTAAGTTATCCTCAAATTGTATTCACTTATGAGGATAGTTCACCATGATTTACTTTACTAAGTATTTACATTATGGCATGTACTTTTTGTATCTTGTTACGTCCCTCTGAGAACCTGGTTCCCTTCCAGGTTATTTGTGCAGTTTGCATGATGCTTGATCTAGTGGAGTATGGACATCGTTGAAGGTATCTTTATATTTTTAGCTATTACAGTCATGTACTATCACGACCCGCACCCGAAAATCGGGCATGAGCCGTGGGTACGTCCAGCCTACGCCGCAGAATCGGCGGTAGAACGCTGTAAAGGTCCGTTCTAGGTCAACCATATCTATCTATATCTCACTGAAAAATCCGGCATGACCTCTCCAAAAGGAGGGCAAAACCACGCAATATATATATCAAAATAATCTTCTCCCGAAGGAGGGCAACCACGCAATATATATATAAATCTCAATCACAAAATCTAGGGGAAGAAATAAGCACGATATGATATAAACCAGAAACAGAACCAAGAGAGCAAGGCAATCCAAAATAATACAGTCCAGGTCTAAAAGCTACAACATCTCACAGAAGCACAAAAGAATAAGTACAGTCATCCAAAATATAAACCACTGGAAATAACCCAGAAAACCCACCTAGCTAACTAGGGTGCTATCGGCGTCTCCTCGGCGCACTCCTCCTCGGGGTCACAACAGTCGTCAATACCAGGCCCGTAGAACGTAGGGGAATAGTCCTCAGGATCCTCTGGAAAAAATATGCCCAGTCAGGACTGGAGCGAAGTACATAACTCTGAAAGCAACTCCAAATGCATGGTAAGGTGTATATGACGAGCAATAGAAAAGTAATCAAGATGCACAGGAAATAAATATATGCTGGAGCAAAATAAGTAGCTGCAATGTAAACTGGAGAACAATACAAGTAGTGGAAAAGTAACTGCAGATGAGAAACATGAATACTAGCTAAGTGCCTTGAGCACAAGTTCGTTATGTGATCGGCTTAGGTTGCACATGAAAAACACTACGATAACTCCGTTATGCGTGAGTTGCATAACCGACATACACATGAATACTGTTTGGCTTTGATCACATAACCAACTCACTACTTGTACTACTTTTCATTTTTGATTTTGCTTTTATAGCCTAGTGTTTATAGGCCTATATTGTTCTTGTGGCCTATTCGAACGGATGTATTATTGGGCTGCAGATTGATGATGCGTATCGTTCCTTCTTGAGATTTATTTACCTGGATTGAGATTTAGTTTAGTTTTTGCATGCTAGAATTAGATTATTAACTGGATCACTTAACCGTGGACAACGTAAGTGCACTTCGTTGGGTCCATTAAATTGGAAAGCCCTACGGAGTCGTACCAGCTGGCCATTGTCACGTGGCCTGGTCCCGTGTATTTTGGGACTGGGGCATAACATAGTTTTAGTGGTGGCCCATGCAGGTCAGAGCATATCGTTTCGGTTATGTTACTGTGCCGAACGAGCCTGCAACATAGGATTAATGTTGAATAAGATCTCAATCCATAACTAATTTTTAAAACTCCTCTTGTATTCGATTATGGCCCTTGGACTTCATTACTGTATTCGTTTATTTACCGTCGACATCGTTATTATTGTTTCTCATCTTCCTTATTTCGAAGAGATGGATGCTCGCGCACGATGATTTCCTCTAGGAGCAGATCCTAGTCAAGACGAAAGAAGGTATGATTGATGTGATATTTTATGAGAAGA
Organism: Iris macrosiphon; assembly: GCA_036927795.1. NCBI lineage: Eukaryota > Viridiplantae > Streptophyta > Magnoliopsida > Asparagales > Iridaceae > Iris > Iris macrosiphon. The sequence continues at coordinate 178,362,945 of JAYESA010000004.1, forward strand.
TGGTTACCCTTAGTAAGGGAGGTTGTTAGATTCTTTCCCGATACTAGAGCTAGTATAGAGTGTTGGCATAAGAATTAGGCATAGAAATAGAGCCCTAGAACTAACCCTGCATATTGTTTATGGTAGAATTGATTTGGAAGTATTAGAAGCGAGATAGAAGGTTTGACTCTAATACTCTGGAATACCTTATGGAATACATAGTTAGATACTAGGGATTAGTTGTGACCCATGGCAGTGATGCAAGGAATGTCTAATTACCTTGTAACTTCCAGTGTCAGACCTAGATTTTTTTATTACCCTTTAGATAATGATGATTATATGACTAGGCAAAAACAGATAGGTAGATTGCTAGACGTAGATTGCTAGATCTAATATTGGATGATGAGATAACTTGAGTACTACAATATAGCTTTCAAATCAGATTAGATGTACTTGATATATTTGGATTGCTAGTGTCTATTAGGCTCATGATTTTACCTTTGAAAACTTGAGTAGTTGAGCTAGTATCTGAGATGGACAAATGGGTTGAAGGATGGGAGTTTTGATAGATGTTATAGTCTTGAGTTAGATAGTGAATTGTCTATAATGGATGAAAAGTTGTAATAAGATGAAACCCATGTAGCTTGGATGAGGAGTATAAATAAAATATGGATGTCCTATAGGAATGATAAACTGAATATTGTGGATTACACATTAACTGCTTTGGGCCAGGGATTTAGATTTTGACTATTAGGGTGTAAGCTTGTTTGACCAAATCCTTAGTAGTAGGTGGTTATATGAGAACATGTTTTCAATTTACTTAGCCGGTGGATTTCAGATTTTTGGATTAGTATTCTTATTATTATTGGTTATATTTTATTCTAGGGTATTTAGAATGATTAAATAGATATTTATTACATAATTCCTATATATCCTTATTAGCATGTATTGAGTAGAGACTTATGTTGTATTTCATTACATATACTTCTCCTAAGAATTGTTTGAGTTGAGCTTCTAGACTATGACTGACTAGCTAGATTAGACTTATTGCTGCTAAGAGCGATGTAAGAAGTTAGGATGCAGGATTTTAATATGGATATTATAGGATGATGATATTATACCTATGAAAGAATGTTGAGATATTAAAAGTCCTAGTTGCAGAAGAAGATTAGGACAGTGTTTGAAACGCGGATCGAACCAACATCAGGCTCAAGAGTGTTCCCAGTATGCCAATAGAGCCCAACAGATAGTGCAAAGGCCAACTCCATCGGTCCTAGGTATGTTCATAGCATTGCTTGATAATGTATAGCTTATTATGTTTTTATTTTAATTTCGAGGACAAAATTCTTATAAGTTGGATAGATTATAAAAAATTTTGACCAAATTTATGTCTACATGGCTTAGATAGAGAGACTAGGGTTAGTTTGGAGCCATTTATAATTAGAACATAGTGTTTTAGATTAATGTACACAATATTCGTATCACTTTGTGCACCTTACCGTTGCTTCGATATTTGGAGCACTACACTAGCATTTGCTTCAAAACAAATTTCACACACTTTTCCTAGACATGCCAGCCTTCCATTTTGACCTTTGTGTAACTCATAGATACCCGCCCTTGTGCTTCATTTTAGTCGCACAATATTTGTTACAAACGTCTATTCTTAAATTTAAATAAATCTAACTTTGTATCCTTGTCCGTTCCAATCGAAATTGGAGACACAACCTCGACCAATTTTGTGTAACCCAATTTATGACAATATTCTATTCTGAGTCTACTACGTCCATGACACTTGTGTCCCACCAAATTTTAACCCTATGCACTTCCAATTAATTAAAGAACACCTTTTACATTAATTTTAATTAAATTGGTGTAAGAACCTAACCTAACCCAAAACTAGACCCAATACCAACCCAAACCTCCACCCACACCCTCAAGGTTCATACTAAACACCACATACCCTTTTAATCTACTACATCACACAAAATATGGTATTTTTTCTCATCCAATCCCAAATCTTATTGTTTGGACAATTTTCCAATTGTTAGGAATTTTTTGCAAAAAGGCAATGAGGTGTCTACCTCCCATTGGAGCCAAGCCATGAAGAAACCCCCTTCATTATTGACCGGTCTACCATATTTGTCCCTCTATTTGGTTGTACTACATACAACTGTTTTCCCCTACATCATCCACACCCTCTATTCAAAACCAAAGCAATCCTAGCCCTTCATTCCTTCATGTAGAACCTTCCCCCATCCCTAGAAATGCATGTAGCCGACCCTAATCCCAATGCCATCATCCTTCTCTCCCTCTCCTACATAAACACCTACTTTCTCTCTCCTAAAATAAACCAACAGCCAACACCATCCCTACCTGAACCCAAAAACATCTACTCTCCTTCTTCCCCGGTCACTTCCTGCAGCAACCACCCTCCTCCGACTTCGCCACCACAGTCCGAACATCCTCCTCCGACCTGCCTCCCTCAACCCCGACCAACCCGTCACCACCACCAGCCGCCTCCGCCTCAGCAACCACGACAGCAGCTCCCTTACCTCTTCTTCTTCCCCCGACGACCCTTCTTCTCCGATCACTCTGCCACTGCAGCCATCTCTACCACTCCCATCACCGTCGTCACCACCTCACCATCATCACCAACACTGTCTCACCATCATCACCATCACCGACACACCACCATCACCGCCTCACCATCAACCGCCAACACCATCAATACCAACACCACCATCACCAACACCATCATCACCATCACCAGCACACCATCATCACATCCCCGACCATCACCATCCACCACCACCACCACCACGGCCAACTCCACCAACACCACCACCCACGACCACCTCCTTCTCTTTCCTTCAAACCCGCCACCACCACCATCACCCTCGCCTCCACGACCACAACCACTGCCACCGTCATCATCCCCACCACCATCATCTCCGCTTAAACCCACCACTGCTGCAACCACATATGATGTTGAAGCTACTGCTACTGCTGCGCCACCGTGAGCCGCTGCGTCCTGGCCCAGCGAGCCATCACAAGCTGCCGCATCCTAGCCATGTGTCGCCACGTGCCACCACCGCAGCAAATACTGTTGTTGCTGCGTCTATTGCTGTTGTTGTTGCGTCTATTGCTGCTGTCGCTGCGCCTACGGTTGCTGTTGAGGCCGCTGCTGCAGGTCGTCGGCGACCCCCAGATATCCCCGACATCGGCGAGCCACCCTCACCCCCCGCGGCCGAGCCACCGCCACCAGCAACCCTCCACCGCTGCAGCAATGACTATTGTTGCTACTCCTACTGCTGCTGTTCATGCTGCCGTAATTGGTAAATTACGTCAGCATATGTCTAGCCTACACTTCCTATACGCACTAAGTTGTCCTCAAATTGTATTCACTTAGGAGGATAGTTCACCATGATTTACTTTACTCAGTATTTACATTATGACATATACTTTTTGTATCTTGTTACGCCCCTCTGAGGACCTGGTTCCCTTCCAAGTTATTTATACATTTTGTATGATACTTGATCTAGTAGAGTATGGACATCGTTGCAGGTATCTTTATATTTTCAGCTATTACAGTCATGTGCTACTTTTTATTTTTGATTCTGCTTTTATAGCCTAGTATTTATAGGCCTATATTGTCCTTTTCAGCTATTACAGTCACTTGTACATAGTGCCTACGTGAAGCGGGTAACTACATACTTACCCACCGACAAAAAGTTTCGTCCTCGAAACTCAAGGAAAAACTTACAAAATCCAGAGCAGCGATAGTCCTCATCCCTCACCGTCCTCAATCAAAAATAACAGCAAATCAAGAATTACGAAATTATATCTCCAAACAACAAGAAAGCAAATAAGAAAACTTTTGTGCGCACCTTTGAGAACATCTATGGACTTATTGTATGGAATGTTCATTGCAGCACAATATCAGGGACATCTCTGAGTCGAAGGCAACAGAATGCGCAAAGAATTAAGTTGCTCTAATACCATTATGTCATGTCCCGATACTGCAGGGCCGTTCGTCCTCGCTTGGGTCCTTGTGGGACCGACCGTCCTCGTACGGGCGTGATGTCGTGCAAGCCTAAGTTGCGCTTGCACAAGGGCAAAGCTTGAACAAGGACAAGTAAGCTATTCAAGACGGAAGCAGCGACACATTATTTGCAGAAAAGTAAATAATACAATAGCATAAGGAAACAAGCATCTTATTTTGATATTCAAAAGTGTTACAATCGGCGCTAAGCCGAGGTTACAAATCGCTCAAGCACTCTCATGAATACAATAATATCGTTCCATACATTACATCCCTTTATATAAAAGCAGCTCAAAGCACAACTTGATACGGCTCAAGGCATCGACTCCAGATTTTTGGGTCCTAGGGATGAGGTACGGCTATCGCTTCCACGGGAGATCCAACACCTGAGAACAAGCAAACTTTTAGTGGGTCAACACTTTAGAGAAAGTACTGGAGAGTATAAAATCAATGAACATAAGCAACACTTCCTGAAACTAACACTAAGTAAGTAGGTGGCAAAATATTACATTACTAGTGATCTTGCAACTTTTTCCTAGGCTCATTTCATGCAAAACAGGGTTAGAGTCAGTTTACTTCTTTCAAAAATATATCTTTGGAAACAGTTTACATATTCAAACAATTAAGCATACAATCAGGACAATATTCTATCGTGCAGTGCGCAACATGTATCATGTACCATATTTACTAACTCTTTAGGAACACAAGTTACTTTAGTGGACTGATCAATTCATTACTAAGGGCAGAAGTGAAACATACAAGTCTAGGGGCAAAACGAGATTCAAAGCATAATCGAAAATCAATGCTTTACTTATTCGGTGATTCTTACCCTTCGTCGAACGGTTATCCTGCAGCAGGCATACAAGTTAGCAACAATTTGCATAAAAATATATGTTCTATTCCATGTCCGTCTCTGTATCAAATAGTTAGGTATGCAAGAAGGCTAATCTAGCATGCGTCCTAACTACATGATGGTCCATGGGTAGCCCCATGATTAGCAGCGGTGACTCAAGGTTCAGTACTGCACTAGCACGCACATGTGTCGACAGCTGTGACTCAAGGTTCAGCTCTTTACCAACATATACGAATACTAGCAGCTATGACATCATGGATTTTATACAACACTAATAGACAAAATACCCCACTAGATCCCGTAGGACGTATCCTTAGGATGCAACAAAATCTCTTCCGGACCGACCGATTCCCAGTGCCCAGGAACCGTTCGAGAGATGACCCTTGTGCATAAGTTGTTCAAGACCAATGCATGGCATGAAACATCTATAATGCAAGCAAAACAATGATCAAGCAAAATATATCTTTTCTTCTTTTCAAAACTAGCGATAGGTTCAATCTTCTTTCACACAACTAATAGCACAACCCACTAGATCACAAGGACCGTACCTCAGGGGGCACTATTAGTCTATTCTTATACGGATCAATAACTTATAGCAGTTCGATATAAGAAACAGGCAAGCGAAATATATATTAGCAAGCACGATAACGATTTTTATAACATCTAGCATGCAATATCTATCTCTTTCAATACGATAGAAAATAGGCGAGAAAACTCTATGTATGCAAGCATGATAGTAGTTCTTCTATCTTTTTTTTACTAAAGAATGCAATTATACACTTTCTTAGTATATGACAAAGGGACTTATTTAAGCAATTCTTTTACTTATATTTTTAGCATGGCAAGGGTTTGTTTGATAGCGGTGTCAGTATAACTAAGCATGCAATATTTTTTTCTATCTTGACTTAGCATAGCAATATTTTATCTTTTTTTAGACAAGCATACAAGTTCTCTTGTTAAGCATGCAGGTTCTCTGTAAACCCCCAGATTTTTCTGGAATTTAAAAACAAAATTTATGAATTTTCTGTAATATTTAACTAATTAAAATAAATAATTTTTGGTATTAAATTAATTTTAAGATTTTAAAATATTATGAAAATAATATTTTTGGGTGTAAAATAAATAATTTGACTTACTGCAATTTTTCTGGATTTTATTGGACTCTAGAACTATTTTTAATGACCTAAAAAACTAAGTTTTTAATTAAACCAAAACAAACCAACCTGAATCGGATTGAACCAACCGGTTTAAATCATGAACCGACCGGCCTATCTGAACCGACCCAAACCCTAGTGGGTCGGGTCAGGTCTGAACTCGAACCCTAACCGTGCTACAGTAATTCCTAAACCCCTGATTTTTTCCTCCGCCCGTTCGCCTCCCCTCCGGCCGTTTCACCCGTGGCCGCCACGACCGCCTGCCTCCCCGTCGACCGGCCACACCTAGCCCTTCCTCTTCCCGCCAGTAACCGCCACTCACCGTCCCTTTAAAACCCTGCTGCCATCACCACTCTCTTTCGAAGAATCCCCAGCCGAACTCCTCTCCACCACCACCGCCATCACCTCACCCCGACTTCCCCGCCGACCCAGCTCCGGCCGCATCCGAGAGCTTCCCTCCACCGTGACCGATTCTCCTCTGGCCACCCTCCACCACCAGCATCTCCATCTTTATCATCATCACCACAGCCCACGGCCACCGCCTCTCCGCCATTACTCTCCTCCGGCTGCCACATCCCCGGCCGACTTTCCCTCCAGCAACCCCGAGCCCTGCCACCGAGAGCCGCCATGGACCCCTCCCCCAGCAACTGCAATAGTGCCGTCGTGCCGCATCGCGCCTCCTCGCGAACGCGTTATACAGTCGATACCTACCCCTGTTCAGGTGAGTGTTTCTCTCTCCTCGCTGCCTCGTTTTCCATTCTGTCGAATCGTGCGCGTACCCTGTGTGACCCTCTCTAACTCCGTGCAATTCATTCGGGGTATCGGGTCCTGTGTCGGTTGCAAACTACGATACAAAATCAGGAAAATACATCCCCATTTCTAAAAATCAGAATTTGACCCAAACTCCCCGGTTCAGGACCATTTTGCGTGCAACCTGTTAATTAATTCTAAAATCTACCTGAACAATTATTTAGACCATATGACCAAGTTTTAAATCTTATTTTTAGTTTATTTTATTGAGTTGTAGTTTGTAATATTTTCGAGGGTAAAATTGGCCAAAACTTGGTCTTTATAAAACCATGATTTTTTCGAAACTGGGTGCGCCCCGCTAAACGAGGTGACTTGGTCGTGTGCGAACTTCACCGAAAGATGTGCACTGTCAATACGGACGTGTGGGATTTTACGGAAGTTGATTTGGATGTGCGTGCACACTGGAATCAACGCGTATCCGTCGACAACATCCCGTATCGTCCTTGTTCTGAAACTCATTGTAACTTCGTGTGTACTCGTTGTATCAAAACGAAACTTACACCATCGGACTCGTAGCGATACGCTGGTCCTGTGACCCAAGTTTGGTTTGATTCTGAGAACGTTGACAAAATTCCGAATCGTGGGCCCCACGGCTCCACTTGACGGTCGATTTTGTGATCGGCTCATCGGAATCCAGTTCTGGATATTCCATTGGGTTCGTATCATCGTTCTAGACTTGTAGACATTAAATTTGACAAATTTGTAAAACTTTGTCTTTAGCACATTTTTCGGTACGAAGCGGGCCACATGTGGACCCCGCTTTGACCAGAAACTGTCACTTTTGCTTTTGTGTCCAAATTGGACTTATGGACAAGCAATTCTAGCTATTTGATATCTTCTAAATATGATGGTAATGTTTATTTCAGCAACCGAAAGAGTACCTGCAGATCCCACTGATACCAAAGCAGCAGTTGGAAACCAAACCCCAGGCAAGTGTACCTTGCCAATCTTAGGGTTCTTGTTACATAATATTTCTTTGATTTATTTATATGTTGTATCTGTTCAACCTAGGACCGTGTGATATTACTTAACGTCTGAACAAGATTCGGATGTCAACGCCGTACGCAGAGTTGTGTAAGATGGGAGATGGATATCGAAACCCTATACATATTAGTGCTTGCATTATCAAGTACGTCATACCACAGGACACCTGATACTATTTATGAGACAAAATCTTCCTGAGATATTCATGGTGATTCTGTATATGTTACATGATTCTTGACATAGATACTGCATATGCTTAGCTATCATTATGACTTGCTGCATTAGATATGATCTTGCGTGCCATGGACATGAGACGTGTGATTACATTGGGTAAGGAGAGACTTAACATACTAAAGGCTGATTATATTATATATATATAGTTATCTGGAGGTGTCTTAGACTCTGAAAAGAGCTATGGCACATGTACTGGCCCTTCGAGAATAAATGCTGCTATGGGTTTCTCCGACACAGAGCCTATAGTAGTCTCAGCCTGAGTATGATTAATGCTCTCAACTTGCATATCACTTAGATGGTTACATAGTTTACCCTATTGATTTATTTATTATTGTACTATATTTATTTTGGCTTGAGTTATTCTTGCACCTTGCTATGTCCCCTGAGGACCTGGATCCGGATTATGTCCCCAGGTTTAGCAGAGGAGATCTACCCCGAGGTGTACGGGACATGAGCTGACATTGGAGCAGTACCAGAACCGGAGGACGAGGTGATAGCAGAGGATTTCTCCTGAGTATCTGGTTTATTATACTCAGTTATTTCTATTTGTTGGACTTCTATTTCCTGTCTATTGAACCATTGTATCAGACTTATTATCGAGTTGTTCCCCGATATACTTTATTGAGACTTGATGTTGGTTATATTTCATTATGCTGATATTTATCTTCCATGGATAAGATTAGATTGTGACATGTTTAGTAGACCTTTACTGTTATTTTACAGCTTAAGTACACCCTGATGGGTCCATTAAATTGGGTTTGCCCATCGGTGTGTGCTGCTGGCCATTGCCACGTGGCTAGTCCCTCGGTATTTTGGGACTGGGACGTGACATGGTTTTTGTGGTGGCCCATGCAGGTCAACGACTAAATTGCTTCGGTTTCAACTTAGGAACTGAACAAGCCTGCGATAAGGATAGGATAAGTTATAGGATCTCATCCACTTACTTGAATCGTTCTTAATCTCTATATCAGATTCAAATTAATTCCTTGACTTGTATCCTGCTTTGATTCCCCTGTGCGCCTTTTATAGTTTATTTTGGATGCAGAGTAATGGATTCACAAGCAAGCAATTTAGACTCCCGCAGGAACGCCACAAGTTGCAGTTGTTACCTACAACGATGAAGTAATACCAGTTGGTGGAGGACAATCATCTCAACAAAACAATCAAGCAGATCAGCACTCTTCCAGCAGGCCCAGCAACCGCAGAGGAATCCACCGCAAGGATGCGGACAAGCTTTTGCGATGACCATGGAGGACGCGCAGACTCGCGGAGTAGCAAATACACGTAAGATTTAAGTTTATCATAGATATCTATTCATAGTATTGCTTTAGCACGTGCCTGTTAGTTCATGACCTTATCCTTAAACCTGGTAATTTGAACTTATAAAAAATTGATAACATAGTTTTTCTAAGCTGTAGTTTTCTTTGCTCTAACCAGATTTCCTTCACTCTTGATTTACCTAACTTTCATTGTTTAGAAAAATACTTTATTCCTTCCCTAGGTGTTTTGCTTAACCCTCATCCTTTAATTTTTCTTGATCATGATTCTTTCTTTGTGTCATGCTTCGAACATATTTTGCAACCGTGTCATCTCTTCTGACCGGTTATGTTTCGTTATTCTTTAATTGCGAGAACGCAATCCTCTTAAGGGGGGTAGATTATAAACCCCCAGATTTTTCAAAAATTTAAAAACAAATTTTCTAAATTTTCTGTGATATTTAACTAATTAAAATAAATAATTTCTGGTATTAAATTAATTTTAAGATTTTAAAATATTATAAAAATAATATTTTTGGGTGTAAAATAAATAATTAGACTTACTGCAATTTTTCTGGATTTTAGTGGACCCTAGAACTATTTTTAATGACCTAAAAAACTAAGTTTTTAATTAAACCAAAATAAACTAACTTGAACCGGATTGAACCAACCTATTTAAATCCTGAACCAACCGGCCTATCTGAACCGGACCCAAACCCTAGCGGGTCGGGTCGGGTCTGAACCCGAACCCTAACCGTGCTACAGTAATTCCTAAACCCCCAATTTTTCCTCCGCCCGTTCGCCTCCCCTACGGCAGTTTCACCCGTGGCCGCCACGACCGCCTGCCTCCCCGTCGACTGGCCGCCCCTAGCCCTTCCTCTCCCCGCCAGTAACCGCCGCTCACCGCCCCTTTAAAACCCCACTGCCATCACCACTCTCTTTCGACGAACCCCCAGCCAAACTCCTCTCCACCACCACCGCCATCACCGCACCCCGACTTCCCCGCCGACCCAGCTCCGGCCGCCTCCGAGAACTTCCCTCCACCGTGACCGCTTCTCCTTCGGCCACCCTCCACCACCAGCATCTCCATCTTCATCATCATCACCACAGCCCACAGCCACCGCCTCTCCGCCATCACTCTCCTCCGGCCGCCACATCCCCGGACGACTTTCCCTCCAGCAACCCCGAGCCCTGCTGCCGAGAGCCGCCACGGACCCCTCCCCCAGCAGCTGCAACAGTGTCGTCGTGCCGCATCGCGCCTCCTCGCGAACGTGTTATACAGTCGATACCTACCCCTGTTCAGGTGAGTGTTTCTCTCTCCTCGCTGTCTCATTTTCTGTTCTATCGAATCGTGCGCATACCCTACGTGACCCTCTCGAACCCCGTGTAATTTGTTCGGGGTATCGCGTCCTGTGTCGGTCACCAACTGTGACACAAAATCAGAAAAATACATCCCTATTTCTGAAAATTAGAATTTGACCCAAACTCCCCGGTTCACGACCGTTTTGTATGCAACCTGTTAATTAATTCTAAAATCTACCTAAACAATTATTTAGACCATATGACCAAGTTTTAAATCTTGTTTTAAGTTTATTTTATTGAGCTGTAGTTTGTAATATTTTTGAGGGTAAAATTGGCCAAAAACTTGGTCTTTATAAAACCTTAATTTTTCTAGAACTGGATACGTCCCGCTAAATGAGGCAACTTGGTCGTGTGCAAACTTCACCGAAAGGTACGCGCTGTCAATACGGACTTGTGAGATTTCGCGAAAGTTGATTTGGATGTGCGTGCACACCGGAATAACCACGTATCCGTCGACAATACCCCGTATTGGCCCTATTCTGAAACTCGTTGTAACTTCGTGTGTACTCGTCTTATCGAAACAAAACTTGTGCCATCGGGCTCGTAGCGATACGCTGGTCATGTGACCCAAGTTTTGTTCGATTCTGAGAACGTTGACAAAATCCCGTATCGTGGGCCTCACAGCTCCACTTGATGGGTGATTTTGTGAACGGCTCATCGGAATCTAGTTCTGGACATTCCATTGGATTCGTATCATCGTTCTGGACTTGTAGACACTAAGTTTGACGAATTTGGAGAACTTTGTCTCTGGTACATTTTTCGGTGCGAAGCGGGCCACATGTGGACCCCGCTTTGACCAGAAACTGTCACTTTTGCCCCTGTGTCCAAATTGGACTTATGGACAGGCAATTCTAGCTATTTGATATCTTCTGAACATGATGGTAACGTTTATTTCAGCAACCGGAGGAGTACCTGCAGATCCTGATGATACCAGAGCAGCAGTTGGAAACCAAACCCCAGGCAAGTGTACCTTGCCAATCTTGCGGTTCTTGTTACATAATATTCCTTTAATTTATTTATATGTTGTATCTGTTCAACCTATGACCGTATGACATTACTTAACGTCCGAACAAGATTCGGGTGTCAACGCCGTACGCGGAGTTGTGTAACATCACCTAGAGATGGATATCGAAATCCTATACATATTCGTGCTTACATTATCAAGTACGTCATACCACAGGACACCTGATACTATTCATGAGACAGAATCTTCCTATGATATTTATGGTGATTCTGTATAGGTTACATGATTCGTGACATAGATATTGCATATGCTTAGCTATCATTATGACTTGCTGCATTAGATATGATCTTGCGTGTCATGGACATGAGACGTGTGATTATATTGGGTGGAAAGAGACTTACCATACTAAAGGCTGATTATATTATATTATATTATATATATATATATATATATATATATATATATATATATATATATATATATATATATATATATATATAGTTATCTGGAGGTGCCTTAGACTCTGAAAAGAGCTATGGCACATGTACTGGCCCTTCGAAAATAAATGCTGATATGGGTTTCCCAGACACAAAGTATATAGTAGTCTCAGCCTGAGTATGATTAATGCTCTC